>OY720679.1:112168416-112606416 GCA_963170755.1 Amphimallon solstitiale | reverse complement strand
TATCTGATGAAAAAGGAAACATAAAAAGTGTAGTTTTACGGAAAAATGAATTTATAAAAGAAAAATCGAGCAATTACGGGATTGCAGCATATGTAGATACGGCTTCGTAAAATGTGTATCATACAAATTTTGTTTGACAAATAGATATAAATTATATAGTAAAGCCTTTGTGAAATACTTCTAAATTATAGATAAATGTGTAACAGAATGCAGTTATTTTATTTTATTGTAGTAAAACCTTTGTCAAATACTTTTACATTATAAATAAATGTGTAATAAAATTCAGTTCAATTTAACCCTTAACCCTGAGGTGCAGTTCGAGCTAAGGATTAACGAGTGTTGCCCGGCAGAAATTTCTTTGGTGCAGTTCAGGTTAGAGATTACTAGGTAAGATTCAATGTGACCTCGATTAGATTTTCAGTAAAATCGGTAGACCGAATATTCACCGGAAGTAACACTTTTATTCTTAGCGAGTGGCACTTTTTTTTCTAATATCTTGCAAAGCATGCATTCTATAGTGATTTATTAAGAAAATAGAAGTACTTATAATAGAATTTTGAATAACTTTTGTATACATTTTTTTAAAATTGTATAATTTGAAACACTCATACGTATAAGAAAGTCGTGTGATGGCCACACCTCATTTTTTTTTTTAAATTGGTTTTCATCACACATTTTAAAACTTTCCAGTAGATGATTGTATGTCATGTATGTGGGGATTTCTTCAAAGCTAAAGTGTAGAGACTACTTCGAAGAATGAGCCATGTCTTTTACTATAATTATGTTATTTACTAATAGTATTCAAGTTAAGGATATTGCTTTTAGAATACCATTGAAATATATACATACATACTGCAATGTTGACAAAACATCACTTACAATTTGTAGTGACGGTCAAACAAACATTTCACAAACTTTCTTTTGCATTTTGAATGCTTTGCTCGATTCAGATAAAACATCAAACAATGTAGAGTGAAAACATTTAGAGAATATCACATACGTCATCACAAAGCTGCGCGAACAAAAAGTGCCAGTGACGTAGGTGATTAAGAGGGCGGAGGTATTAGAGAAGATTTTTTAAAAACTTCATTATTGTGAAAATTACGTTTTTACATAAAACTACAATACTTCTAATTAATTAAATTTATGTTAGGGAAGCAAATTATTATTTACAGAAATATGTGATTCTTTAAAACTACCTCATTATGAATATTGCTGCTAATATAATTTGAATAAAATTAAGTTAAATTAAGTTATTTTGAACTCAGCGTCGAAGTTAAAATTTATTTTACAATTATTAAATCAGAATAATTATTATAATTTGAAATAGGTATTGCCTTATTTCAATCTACAATAATGATACATATAGATATTTCATATTGTCTAAAGAGTATATTGTTATATTTAATACAAGTTAATTGTGTGATAAATTGTTCTATTTTTTTAATTTGATGTTTTATAAAAGATTTAAGAAAAGTAATAGAACATCCAATGCCGCATGTTTATTTTTAGCCCTATAAGATTTTGCCAAATCACTTTTATTCTACTTCTTCTAGGGCTGGTTGAAATTCCAACCACTCTCATTAACCTCTCTTTGTAATTTGTTAAAGGAATTATCGGATGCTTATTTTCTGCTTCTTCCTTCATAAATTTTAAAACGTTGGCAATTATTTATCTTCCTTGGCTATGTATAACTTTGCCTTTTACGCCAACTTTCTGCGATGATGAAGCCATCACCGTATAAATAATTTCTAAGTATTTATATAATAAAACAAAATATATACTTTTTAAATTTACCGATCGAATAATATATAAATATTTTGTGTCTTGATAAATACAATTATTTAAAGAACAATATTTTATTAAATTCAAAGAAGCAGCGACAAAACATAAACACCAATAACGTATTCGTAAGCTCCACGCTACTATTTACAAACACCCCTAAACTGGATCGGATGGTATATAATGAACTCACCCAACTCTAATACGTTCATAGCCCATTGTGTGGTATTCTCTAAATATTTTCACTCTACGACAATACAGAGCGAAAATTAGAAAAATAATACATTTTCACAATATTTATGCCTACTTATACCACGCGATCATTTAAATTCTAAATTATAGCAGGCGGGATTTTTTTATTAGGTTGTCCAGAATGTCAATTATTGATTAATTAACATTTGGAAACGTCACTTTGACAATTCAAATTGTAAATTAGTACTTATATATAGTGGAGGCAATCCTTAAACCGTTGCACGTCATTACTCGTTAATGACGTCATATACTGCAGCGTAGTCAAGTCTGTTTGAAAAATCATATGATTTGCACGCCATTTTAATGTAAACAAATTTGACATATAAATATCTGAAAAATATAATTGTGTATTGTAAATTTTATAATTTTTTGGGTGGTACGGTTTTTAAAAAATGAATGACGTGCAACGGTTTAAGGATTGCCTCCACTATACCAACTTAATTTAAATTTCACAGCCTGCTTTAATTTAGAATTTAAATGATCGCGCGGTATAAATAAACGCCGCAACACATTACTCACCTCAGCGAGCTGCTTGCAAATGCAGTCTGAGCAACATTTTTCCGTACTGCTGTTAACTACTACAACTTCTTTGAATTTAGTGTTTGTTTCATTCTGTACATTTATTGCTTCATATTTGAATTAATGATGTATTATTGGCGAACAATTTGTAAAAGTTATATTAATGAATACTTTTCAAAAGAAAATATTCAAAAGAAATTTAATTAAATACTTTTTTTTAGGGGGAGACAAAAAAAAAGTAAAACAGCACGCGGCTATTATATTTCCTCATATCCATTACCGAAGTTCTGTTTATTATAAAATTATTTTGATTTTCTTTAGCAGAAAACTGCAAAAGCATTGGGAGTTTACAAACTCAGCACACTTGCACATAATAAAGGATTTTAAAACTTTTAAAAAGAAAACTCCATGTACAATTACAAATATCAAAAATATATATATATATACTAATTCGAAAAAAATTTATTAACAAGTTACTTAAAACTATCATTCGTTAATCGCAAGTATTAATTAAAGAAGATAACAATTATTCATGAAATATTTAAAGGTAAAGAGAGATACAAAGATGAAAACTGATTTAATTTAATACTGCATTATACAGATCCAAAAACTACGTGAATTGTCTATATATATATATACAGGGTGTCCCAGATAGTGTGCTCACCATTGGGATCTCGTAAACGGTAAGAGATAGAGAGTTGGTTAAATGAGACAAAATGTACGTGACACCTGGGTTTACTTTTTTAAATAAAAAAACTTTTAAAAAAATGAACGATACGTGCGCTATAGGAGAAAAACTAAAAATCGGCAATTTTAATTTCGTCGTTTAACTTATTTCATGTAAAAGATACCGAAATACTATTTTGACATTATGAAGGTACTTTTTTACGCAGAATTCAAATTTGGTATTGCAACCTCTGAAGCTTTTATACGTTTCGAGATTTTTATACAAACTTTCTTATTTTAAATACAAATCGTAGGCGGCTTTGACTGTATCAAAAAGAGCATAATTTGCTGATTTCAATGATGTATAACACTTTGGGTTTATTTGTAGAAATAACAAAGTTACAAGAATAATTAGCATATTTTTTTCTTTTATACTTACCTATTCCTGGAAACAAAATACAAAAATGACTGAAAAGTAAATAAAACACTAACTTCACATACCTAACTATTTATTTACTACTAGTAAATAGATAAATTACATTAAATGCTCAAAAAGTCCTCCATTGTTATTGATACATAACTGAGCTCTTCTTAGTGTGGAATTAATCACTTTTTCTAAAATACGTCCATTTATCCGATGAAACTCTCTTAAAACACAAGCTTGCAGTTCCTCCACATTATTAAATTGTGTTTTATACACCTTATTTTTTATGTAACCACAAAGGAAAAAATCCATTGCGGTTAAGTCTGGGGAACGTGCAGGTCATGAAATGGGTCCTCGATTACCAATCCACCGATTACCAAATCTATTATTTAGGTAATTCGTAATAATGTGAGCATTATGTGCTGGTACCCCATCCTGTTGGAAATACATATTCGCAGTTAGATTAAGCGGAATATCGTCTAGAAGATCTTCTATTTCACCTTGAAGTAAGTTCAAATAGCGTTCACTCGTTAAATTGTTATTGAAGATAATAGGTCCAACTATTCTTCTGCCGATAATACCGCACCACACATTGAACCCAAAACGTTCTTGATGTCGAGCTTCATGTAGAGCATGGGGATTTTCTGTCCCCCAATAGTGAATATTATTTCTGTTAAATAACCCATTGTTCGTAAATCGAGATTCATCTGACCACAACACATTAAACAGAAATGTAACATTGTTGTTATTCTGATTAATGTACCAATGACAGAAACGAGTCCGCCTCTCTGAGTCTCCTGGTTGGAGTCCTTGGCTAATGTGGACTTTGTAAGGATGATATCGATGCTTTTTTAATATTCTATGGGCTGATGTTCTAGGGATTCCGGTGTTGTTTTCTATTTCTCTTGTGGAAACTTTTGGATTTTCACGCACCTGATTTAATACAATAACTTGGGTTTCCTCATCTAATCTTTTTCTATTTCTTTTCGGTTTACTAAAGGCACCGTATGTTTTTATATTTACTTCTAATCTTCGAAATAAAGTTTCGTGTGGTTGCCGTCGATCTGGGTACAACTCCAAATAATGATTAGCTGCATTCCTTGAATTTTTGTGAGCCAATATGTAACTTTGAAGCATATCATATTTCTCTTCATTATTAAATTTCTCCATAACGTGAACAACAATAAACAAGTAATAAAACGAACCAAAACAACAAATGCGGTGATTTTTAAATAAACGAACAAAATAGCAGACTAAATAACACAAAAATAAACGGATACGTAACTTGCTTGTAAATAAATTTGACAGATACTACTTATTGTCTTAATAATTCAATGCTGCCTCTGATGTATAGCCTATGCATTCATAAGGATACCAAAAATTGCACAAATATCATTATAACTTTGTTATTTCTACAAATAAACCCAAAGTGTTATACATCATTGAAATCAGCAAATTATACTCTTTTTGATACAGTCAAAGCCGCCTACGATTTGTATTTAAAATAAGAAAGTTTGTATAAAAATCTCGAAACGTATAAAAGCTTCAGAAGTTGCAATACCAAATTTGAATTCTGCGTAAAAAAGTACCTTCATAATGTCAAAATAGTATTTCGGTATCTTTTACATGAAATAAGTTAAACGACGAAATTAAAATTGCCGATTTTTAGTTTTTCCCCTATAGCGCACGTATCGTCCATTTTTTTAAAAGTTTTTTTGCTTAAAAAAATAAACCCAGGTGTCACGTACATTTTGTCTCATTTAACCAACTCTCTATCTCTTACCGTTCACGAGATCCCAATGGTGAGCACACTATCTGGGACAGCCTGTATATATATAGTTAATGTTTTTTGACTGTGTATATTGTAGTATAAGGATAGTTTCTTGGGTAAGGCAGTCAAAGAGCAAATCAAACCGACTCTTTTTTAAATATCAAGCTTTCGGTTTTTAATTAAAACCTTCATCAGGGAATTCAATTGAGGTTGTATACAGAAAGTAGCATCTTTATGTTTATTGAGCTTAATGACAATGGCCACAATTTAAAATAAAACAATATCAAAAATAATAAAACTAACAACGATAATGTATATATAAACAGAAACCAGCACCGGTTTTTTCAAAGACCAAGTAGGAAACGCGGAAGAAAACCCGGAATATAGTGACAACACATACTACTACCCGCGGTAACCTGAAACAGAACATATTACGTCTTTGCGGGGAGAAAACTTTACACCAAACCAAGACCTTCGAAAAACTAAGAAAAGAAGCAAACTGGAAACTGACCTAACTCTTCTACAACGTTGCCGAGAAAAAGACATCGCGCCACAGACATTGAAACTGAAGTTCAACAGAAACACTAGACAAACCAAGAACATCCTGAAGAAAGCAAGTATGGCGCTACTAAGGGAATCTATCCACGAGACTACAAAAATGTTGGATGACACCAACAAACAATTACTACAACTACATCTTAACCTCAGTAACATCATTCACCCGATAATTTGGAGAATACTGGACCAGCTCAGTGAATTCCGTTCCCAGATAAATACCGGTTGGACAAAAACAAAACAAATAAAGAAGTTCAACCACCTGCAAGCAGAAAAACCCACAAACACCCGAGAAGAGAAGAAATCACTCAAAATGGTATACAACTTATCCATCCACGTATTGGATGCAGCATCCCAAAATATTGTGACTAAAGGATTTAACTACGCAAGAGCTCCTGCCCGCATACCAGTAGAAGAAATAATCTGTGGAGTAGAAGCAACTTTAGCTGGAATTGACAAGAAGACAGCCGAGACTATCCGCAATGATGTATCGCAAATGCTAAGGACAGCCAAACCACCAAAGAAGAACCTATCACACGAAGAAATCCTGGCAGTGAAGCAATTAAGGGAAAACGGAAACATTATTATACTACCAGCTCTTGGAGGATCCGGCATACCAACCAATCTCCCCGGATCCAACACCATACCCGGAGAAAACAACTAAAACTAAAATCAAAGAGAGTCCCATTGACAAGGAAATCCAGGCAGCACTCATTCCAAGAGAGAAGGCATCAAGATGCCCCAAATTCTAAAATCCACAGGGAAGGTGCACCTCTAAGACCCATAGTCAGCTCCAGTGGATCACCTCTTCAGCAATTGGCAAGCTACCTAGCCCAACTACTACACCCTCATGTCGAAGAAGCCGAATCTGACATCAAGAACGCAAGCCACTTCATCGATCTATTGAGAAAAGAAAAAGTAGAACCAGATTAGTTATTAGTAAGCTATCTGAACACATAATTGTAAACAAACGAAATACTTTGCAATTGTTTAAATTTAAACGATAATCGTGCACATTAAAGGTTATAATAATGAGTGTTTGGAATATTTAGGTTTGTATGAACGTTGTCATTTATAAGAAAAGTGATGTCTAATCCTATGTTATTTTTCTTTGTTATTGAAATATAACATTCTTATTTTTTTAGTAACACTAGATGGAAGATTATCTGAAATATTCAATGGTTTTGCATAAAATTGAATTCAAATATTGCATCAGCCATTGTCCTATAATTAGATACATAATGTAAATAAAGATAAATCTTTTAATAATACAGAAATTTGTGTAAATACGATAACCAGGTGTTCTATAAAAATTAGCAATATTTTTGTTACAATTGTTTAGTATTTATAAATATGATATTATGCTTGTAGGTATGCGAGAGGGTTTATACATTTTTGTTTGTAACTGATTTTAATATCGATTATAATGTCGTCAATATGAACACCTGTAACGAGTAAAAATATCAATAATAATCGAGGACTAACTAACAAATGTTAATACTCGGTATCTTATTTTTATCAATTACAGATTTTCATCTATATTTAAACATTCACTTGCTGTGTGTCTGTCTACATACTGCTGTAATCGTCACTTGTACAACAGCTACGTTCATCAGGGTGGATCATTAATATTAGTTTTTAATCCAAATTTTAGTATAATACTTTTTTATTATCTAAGCTGCGTTTATAACTTGATATACCGTAGTCGACATATTTTAATTTCTGATATGAAAGTAGAAAGAGGAAAAGAGCGCGACGAAATAAACTAAAGATAACCATAAGCGAGGCTGCCAAGACAGTACACTCGACAAACGTTTCGTATGAAATGTAAGGCGTGAGGGTCCCCCGACAATGCGTTGCTCTCCCACCACTGTTAGCAAGCAGGCATCGCTGCATATTATAAGGCCATCTTCTGCATGGGATAGAAGTGTAAACCGAAATTAAAATTTGACGACTACGGTATATAAGAGTAATGATGTATAGAGAACAGTTTTTGTGCATATATACATCGATTTGTGCGAAGTTGATTTAAATTTATATAAACATATTATTGTTCAAACCGTTAAAAGTTAAAACACGGGAATATATTCATTCATCATATTTAAATTTATTCTTGACGTTGAATTTTGCATTAAAACCTTTTAAAGAATTATATATATGTTTCCAGGAACCTTAAGGGATCTTTTAAAAACACAAGCTACGACTTAATGCGGTAAACTTAGTTAGCAACGGGCTGAAGTTAGCTCTATGTTTTTTAAATGCAAAAATCACTTGAAATTCTATCAAGTCAAGTCACTTGTTATCAATCTGTCAAACTCACTCGACGTGAGGCGACAACAGATATACAAGTTGTATCATAATAATTTGTATTGTTTTGATTATTTGCTATCGTAGAAAAGGTACAGTATGTAACTCGTTTTATAAACTCATGACTAAAGTGAGGTTTATAAAACTTGACACACAATATAGGTACTATTAAATTACAATTCATCTAAATCATATTATCCCATTAACTATCAACTTATTTTTTTATTACAAAATTGAAAAACTTCCTGTAAAGGCAATTCGTTCTCAAGGAACAGTATAATAGGCCGTCGCCGTCGTATAAACATGACGCTTGCATTTACAGTATAATTTTATTACATGAACTGTACCAATGCAAAATACAAAACAATTTGCTGTGATAAGGAGTAAAAGTAGTCCTTGCAGAGCGTAACTTGACATTTGAGACAGCATGTAAGAAGATTTGCGATTTGGGATCTATTCTATCATGATTTGTTGCAATTGTGACACATTTATTGTCATTCTACTTCAAGAAAAAGATTTCGCTATTTGTATCAAACCTGTGATCAAAAGTTCCTCAAAGTTCTTTGGTCAAGCTTAGAATCCTTTAGTGGACATTTTGCTAGTCTATTTTCCCGCAACGTGCTAGTGGCTCTGAAACCCTTCTGTTGCAGATGAAGCAATAAGTCTCTGCTTGTGAATAAATTGTCGAAACAAACGCAGTGGCGTGGTTAATTCAGTAAATTTACCAGTAAATTTACCACCACTCTTGTTTCCAAATTCAAATCTTGATTTTTGGTTACGTTTGTAGATGTTTCAGCACCACAATATGAATCAAACTTGAAGCAATAACAGTCAGAGCCACATAACGCCCAAAGTTTGCCTAATATAGTCATACATACTTTCAAGTACTTATTCGGGTTTTAGGAAAGGGTACAGTTGCGAAATTGCACTGTTAGGTAGGTATGTATTCTTTAATTCTCAGGATAATAAGAGAACCGACGGTTACTTTCTAAGTTTCAGATTCTCTTTGTAAATATAAAATTTTTGGCAAGCGAAATGCTGACTCTTATATTCGAGTTTTATATCTGTTGGGTTTGCGTGAAGCCAATATATTTGATGATGGACTGTAGAGGCGACTCCACGCTAGTTTTCTCAAATGTTAATCGAAGGACCAAAGACTTCGTTGATTCAATAAAACTGCAGCACTGTAGCACTAACTATTTATTTTAACTACTCCTTAAATTGACGCGTTTGTTTAATTAATTTCGAATTGCTTGTAACGATTTATTCGTATATTGATACGAATTGTCTTGTTTTTCAATCAGGAATTGAACTACTTAAATTTTGTTTTAAACACAAACTGTTTGATATGAAATCTTGAAATGAAATGTTGATTTAAGTCTTGAAGCGACTGTTTGATGTTACATCTTGAATTGTACTGTCTGTTTCTTAACAGTAAGAATAACTTGAAAATATGAGTTACTTCCACCAAACGAAATGTTACAGGCAATGTTTATGAACGGAAAAGACCTTTTGGTACTAACTAAATAATAGGCAAATATCTGCTTCTTTTGACAAAGGATCGTAAACTTAAAAGTAATGTTTTTCCAAAATACTTAGTTATAATTATTTTTACGTGCGGTCATAAATAGCCGACAAGAAATCATCGCAAATGTACCTTCTCGCGCAGGTATAGATATGGTCAATTAGGTCAACTAGGAACACGAATATCTGATATACAGTGTGACAAATAGAAACTTAATAATAATTAAATTAATAATAATAACAATATATGATTAATAATATATGACGACACCGTCGTACGACGGAACAATATCTTTGTAATATTATATTTAATTTTTATTTCAGGAGCGATCTATCACATTTACCACCGCGACTCTTTCTCGTAAGTAAAATATTTTCGTACAGTAGGTGGATATTGAATTAGAAATTCTAATCCGAATTTTACGATTAAGTACACTTTTACAATAAAAGCATTTGTTTCTTTTTATGTAAATACACCATTTGATTTAACACTTATTTAGTCATTTATATTTCTCCAGCAGTCTCTGATTAATCTCATTAATAAGACAAAAATAGTCCCGCGATAAAACTCATAGAATCCAACATGTTTCGATATTATAGTTATCGTAAAAAGCCGAAATCCGTTTTTACGCGTACTTACTAGTAAGAATACGAAGTAACTACGAGCATTTGTAATTTCGCGTCTTTACTAGGAAAGACACGAATTAAAATTTTAATTCGGCTATTTATTGCAGTTTTCCGTTAGAACCCGTTCTAACTATACGTATAACAATAAGTAACGGAAATACATATCTCTTATATATATACTTCCATCGCTCACACCTCTATGGACAGTTTTTCAACATGATATGAAAACACCCTTTAACAAGCGGATATACTCATGGATTTATACTAAATACCATCTTTCCTTAAGGCTAAAGGGGAAGAACAATTTCAACCAAGTGTGCAACAGACAAATATATTGAAAATTATATTTCTGTTTTTAGCGAAGTTTTGAAACCTATTTATAATTTGAAAATTGATTTATACTGAAGCAATATTTAAAATTTGCGCCAACTTGCTACTTTTTTTGAAAAATTTTTTTTTGAATTTTCCAAGTGCGCTTTTCATGGAAGCAATGATAAAATGACAAAACTCGTCAACAGCGCCAATGCAAAATAGTATGCCAAATATAAATGCACTTCAAAAAAGAAAAAATCATTATCAATTTGGACCGAAACGCGAATTTAAATTTTCCTTTGACAATTTTTGCAGCAACAAAATGATGCAAATGACTGACTTCTTTTAGAAAATATATATTTTATATTTTTCTATCTTACATGAAAGAAGGCTATATGTAGTTGATAGTGTGGCGATTGTGCTAAAAGGTCGATCATACAAAAATGATCGAACAAGTGGAGCCCACAAACTGGATTTCCTCCGTTTAGCCACCTGCCCTACTTTAGAAGCAGTAAGTCTGTATCTGCGTTCTGCAAACCAAATGTCACTTCCACTTTGTTCTCTTGTAGTTCTTTCGATGGCATCACGCTTCTCGGTTGTCACGTTCATACTTGATATGAAATCTCTAATTTCTCTGCGGAAATTGTCTACGTCCATATCAGGCTTTTGACAGTTCTCGCCATATTCCTTTTGCCCTTCTGTACTAACTTTCTGTTTATTTCCTCCTCTTCCTTTTTTCTATTTTTGACAAAAAAGCCAGAATAAAAAACTGTCGCGTTGGCTCACTTTTAAATAAAATTTTGAATTCAGAACAATTTACATATTTCATCTAAAGTATACAGTTTTTACAAAAATAGAAATATAATTTCCGCGCCATCTGTCGTTTCGGAAACACATTAATAGCACTTCCCCTTTAGCCTTAAGTTTTCTTCTTTATAATAAAACACGATTGGTTTCAAGATTATTTAATGCGTTGAGAAATAAATTGACTTACTTTTTATTACATTGGCTACTACTGTGACATTTTGAATTGCATAACACTTGTTTTTTTACACTTGCACAAATTACACTTTTTTGTGCACTTGCCCATGGAAAATCCTTGGCTGGATCCTGATACAAACGAAGCCGCATATCGTAAAGATATTTGCTACATCAATGACAATAAATTTTTGCTTACAAGTATACAGTGAGGACGCGTGGGGTAGAATAAATTCATTTAAAATGTTTGGTTTTGTTTTATCGAAAATCGCTCGGATAGGTCGATTTTTTTTTAGCTGCGGGTTTTCTGACTGTAAATTGATGTACAAAGGCTGGTCCAAAGTTACGACCATCAAAATTTTTTGCAAATGGAAACATATATTTTTTATTTAATTTGTTAATTCTACATCGAAAGTATAATACCCAAACTCAACAGTTATCGAGAAATTTACAATTGAACATATCAATAACTGAGACCGTATCCTACAAAATTTATTTCACTCTGTTGCCTGAAAAGGACCGATTTATTAAAAAAACAGTTTGAACATTTAATTTGATTTGTTTTTCTGTAATGTCAATACACTAAATTGGACTTTGCGGCATAAAGAAAATTTTATAAAAATAGAATATTGCAAAAGTGTAAAAGATAGGTAAACTTTTCCACCACGATCGAGTAATAGATTTTCTAATACACTGATCTCTTACTGTACATATATCTTTTCTAATGTACATAAAAGTGAATTTTAGTATGAGACTAGCGTTGACAATGCCGAAGATCGCGAAAATACGTGCACTGAACATGAAAAACATGGTAATATATGAATTGTAAAATACACTTTTGTTATGTGATAAGTAACGTCAAATTATTTTAGATCAAGAAATTAATGATAGGGATTTGAATATTACCGATGAAGAAATTGCTAGTATTATAGGTGAACAATTGCAGCTCTCATCACAAATTACAAGTGAGAAAAGTATTGAAATGTCACAAGAAGTTAGTTCAATACGTGTCCAAAGTGAAGTATCAAAGGTAAAACTTGTTTTTTTTAAATATAATTCTATAACGCAAGCGATATGTTTGATGCTAAGATTATTAAGAATGAAGAATCGCAGGCGGTTGAAGAAAGGAAATGGTCAAGTTTTCTGCAAAAGCCGAAGCATCCAAAGCCTAAACCACCCCAGAAAGAACCCGAAGGTCCGAAGGTATCATGTTTATATGAACAAATACATCATTTGTTTAATGAAATAATTGTATTTTCAAGGCACCACCATATAGAGTAATTATAAAAAAGCAGCCAAAGAAGAGTCAAGAAGGTCCAAAGAATAGTTCAAATGAAAATGAAAAAGAAAATAAATCGGTAGGTCGATTGGCAGGTAGAGGTAGGCGCCATAAATTCTCGGCCTGACAGGCTTATACAGGTTCAAACGTGTTCAACCTCCGTCACGGCATGCATGCACATACGCGAGGTGTACACTATAAATATGACGCTTCGAAGCCTAGTAGTTTTTAGTAACCAGCCAACCAACGTGACTAACTCACGAAAATGTCTGAAGTCATGAAAATTGACTACCGCGCGGTCATTAAATTTTTAACAAAAGAAGGGAATACACCTTATTACATTAAACAACGTTTAGACGTTTAGACGGCGTTTACTGTGATTCATCTGCTTCGTATTCAACTGTAAAAAAGTGGGCAAAATGTTTCCGTTTGGGACAAGAATCCCTGGAAAATGATGATCGGTCGGGTCGAGCAATTGAAGTGATAACGCCTCAACAAATTTCAATTATTGAACATTTAGTGCTAGAAGATCGCCTTTTGAAAGTGAAGGAATTAGCAGTGATAACAAAAATTTCCGAAACAAGTGTTTGCCTAATTCTCCATGACAATTTGGGTATGAATAAAGTTAGTGCTAGATGGGTACCGCGACTTCTTTCTGCTGTCCAACGTGAACGTCGAGTCAAATGTGCGCAGTTGTTTTTAAACATCTGTGGAGACGACCCTAAACCGATTTTGGAGTCTATTGTCACAGGAGATGAAACAATGGTTCTGTTTTGCGATCCTCTATCGAAAAGGGAGCCCATGGAATGGCGGCGACATGATGAACCTCGTCCCAGAAACGCGAAAGTCGTTCAATCGATGAAAAAGGTGATGGTCACAATATTCTGGCATTGTGAGGGCATTTTGCTAATTGACTTTAAAGAGCGCAATACAAGTGTAAACGGCACACATGATGCGTCTTTATTGCATAAATTAAGGGACAGTATTCGTGCAAAACGTAGTGGAAAATTGACAGAAGGTATGCGATAATTGCACGACAATGCTCCCGTTCATACTGCCGCCATTTCACAAGCTGCCATCCGCGAATGAGGCTTTCAAGAATTGGAACATCCACCGTATAGTCCGGATATGGCACCTTGTGATTTTTCTTGTTTTCTAATTTAAAAAAAGACCTTAGGGGACGTAGTTTTATGGACGACAGTGAGTTGCAAGCAGCTGTTATAGAACATTTTAACGGAAAAACTTCAGATTATTTTTACAAGGGTATCGAATTATTAATTAGCCGTTGTAATAAATGTATGGAAGTTAGGAGAGATTACATTGAAAAATAAAAATTCTTATATTGTTCCAAGTTTCTTTTTTGTATATCAGGCCGAGAATTTATGACGCCTACCTCGTATACTAAACAACAGAGAGAAAAATCTATATCACTTTGAAATTATTTATTTCACTGTAGAAATGTTAATGTTAAGTCTATAGACTGGTAAATTTTATCATATAGAGGTTAATATTACTATAAGATACTTTTAGTACCTGTTCATGATTCTTATTAGAAACTTATCACAACATACTGATTCATATGGTCATAATTGTAAATCCAATTATTTTAACTAGTTCAGGCCAGAGGAGGTGGGCATCATGACGTCGTTCCAGATGACTTGAAATTTGCTAATAGAGATTTTTTAGATAACATAGGGAACTGCTTGGAAGAAAAACAGGTTGAGGTTGGCGGTAGTGAGAGCGAATTGGCAACACTCTAGCATTTTCCAACAGATAGCTTGTAAGTCAATGAAACTTTTAGTCTCGTGCGGACACTACGCATCTATGGAAAGCGTGATAATTGCTTTTGTGGGTTAGAGAAAATAGATCAACGAAATTCACAGCAATGGTGTGCCATCAAATTTTGTGTAACGCATGGTAGTAAATCTGCGAGTTTAACTTACGTAGTTGCATCGAACCTGTGGGGAAATAGGAGGAGTAATAGGATACAGTTGAATCGGTTTACCTTTCAGCGGATTTTGAATCATGATTAGGTGCCAAAAGCAGACTGTGGAACAAAAAGAAAATCAGATGCATGTGTGCCTCTACTTCCTCTACAGCATCGAAAATAACACAATTTTTTTCAGGCGTGTGATAAATGGTGATGAAGAAAAGATTTTTCTGAAATAAAACGACATAATCAAGACAGGCATACTAGAAATTCTTCTCAACCGGTGAAAGCGCGAATGGGCAAATTAAAAATAAAGTCTATGCTCAATAATGTTCTGTCGTACGGCCAGTTTTTAACATAAACTAGATTCGTGTGGTTTTCCATTATTTCCTATTTGCCTAATCTCAGTACGTGTGATATTCTTTGCTAATCGAAACTAAAACCCTTCTGAAAAGATGTCATTATGTTACTGTTGATGACATCCTGACACCTTTCATTTTTCAATACTTCTTTGATTACTCTGTTAGTTCATACCATTAATTTTTTGATATATTTATTACATTTTCATGCCATTTGTGTTTGATATGTGATTAAAAATGTTCAGGATATTGAAACTATAAACGAAGAAACTCTTAGTGAAGCGGAACAAACAGAAATTGATCCAAAAAATAAAGACGCTTCAAAAAGTCCAAGTCCAGAATTGGATGAAAATCAAAACGAAGCCATTGACGACAATGAACTAATTCACGATGACGTCATAGAGCCAAAAACACAAGAAATATGTTCCGATGACGAAGATAGAGGTGAATGTCTAGAAGATATACCAGATGGTTTGAAAGCAAGGAGGACTTCTTTATCTTGTGATAAAAGTAAATATATTCTATTGCCGCATATTTATTATATAGAACCAGCTTTACTTTCAGGATTTTCCGTTAACTTAGAGGATCAACTTGCTCAGGTCCAGCGACAATTATTAGCACTATCGCAGTTACCATCAGCTATTCAGCAGACATTGAATGCAGTAACACAACAACTTTCAGAACTAGTATCAGCAAAAGAGTCACAAGAACAGGTTTGATACAGTAGGATAAGTTTTATTTTTGGGGGGAGGGAGAGAGAGAGAGAGAGAGAGAGAGAGGGGGGGGAGGGAGAGAGAGAGAGGGGGAGGGAGAGAGAGGGGGAGGGAGAGAGAGAGTATAGGAAATTCTTATGTTTGCTTTCAATCATGTCATCATAGCTTAAATTCAAAAGTGTCAGTTATTGGATTCATAACTACTTTATATTTTTATGAAATCCTTAAAGAAAATAAGGACGCAGAGGGATATTACTCTTATTTCTAATTTGAAAATATTTGAGTGATATAAACATTTCCTATATTTAAATAATGAAATATTTAATACTCTATTATGAATATAATTTAAAATAGATATTGTGTAACAGTACCCGTTTGACCATAAATTAAACAATAAGTGCCATGTAAAATTAATGAATTAGTTTAAATAATATTGAAAAATTTCAAAAAATATACCTGCATTTTCCAATGACCTTTTAGAAGATTGCATGTGTGTACGTTGCAACAACATATATCAAAGCATTCAAATATACTGAATTTATGATATTCCATCAAAAAACATTAATGTCTTGCCGATTTGGTGTTCAATTGGAAGACATTTAATAGTTTAATATAGGATTTTTAATATAGGATTATTGCCAGAATTTAAATTGTAAATTAATCCGAACTTTTAGCAAATAAGTTACACATGAACAAGAACTGTTTATATTAATAATCGAAAATTTTCAAAACACAAATTAAGCCTTATAAAATAAGAAATATCTTACAAACTAAAAGCTTGCAATCTCTCGGTCTACCTATATTCCATCCATAAATGAAGTATTATGAGATCAATGGTTTTTTTTATAGTGATTGATTTTTACGATTTCTGGTCTTTTCGATTATTATTCAATTACTAACAAATTTAATTCATTTAATACAATTGAACAAGATACAAACAGAAATTTTATCTATAAAAGAAATAAATTGCTAATGTTATACAATCTTTGTGATATGTATTGAACCATGTGTCTCACATTAAAAAATTAAAAGTTTTGACATACGCACATGTCAAAACTTCTAATTTTCCAAATTGGTTTGTAAAATTCTATAAACATATACGGATACAGGGTCATTTTAATTATATGTAACAAATTTTATGCCTTGATTCCTAGGATTATTATGACCATAAAAATTCGTTTAAGACATGCGTCTTAAACGACATAGTTTTAAAGTTATAAGATGTTTAATAGTATTTTAAGAGTTCATAGAATAAAAAGTTCTAATACAACAAAATTAACTTAAAAATTATTGGAAATGACAGCCTTCAACTGCAATACAAGCTTGTATCCTCCATTCCAGTGCGTTCAAGAATACCGGGGGTGTTTCGAATTGTCTCAAATGCTGCAGCAATACGATTTCTCAGTTCTTCAACATTTTCAAAACTAGTGATTTAAAATTGACACCAGAGGAAAAATCTAGAGAATTTAAGTCTGGAGGTCGCGGGCGCCATGGTTGTGGACCTTCTCGCCTTATCCACCGATTTCGAGCAATTAAACTGAAATATGCTGGAGCACCATATTGCATAAAATATATTTGCAATCTTAATTGCAATTGGACTTCTTCCAACAGTAGTGGTAGCTCCTCTTCAAGAAAGCGGCGGTGTACTTCTCCATTTAACCTCAGCGGCAAAAAGTATGAACCTATCAAGTGATCTCCAACAATTCCGGCCCACACACTAACAGAGAAGTTTTGTTCATGACGGGTTTCCAAAGTTTCGTGTGCCTGTCTTCTGCCTATGTGTGATTATTATGAAAATTAATAGTAGCACGTCTGGAGAAATTAGCTTCCTCGGTGTAGAATACTTGAACCAAAAACTGAGGAATTGGAGTGATTTTCTGTTGTATCATCCACTGACAAAAAGCCAATCTTTGCGGGAAATTTATTGGCAAAAGTGCTTGTACCCGTCGTTCATTGTTCAATATCCTCCAAAACGTGAGCTGACTTATATTTAACGCAGAGGCAATATTTATGGTGCTTGTAGTAGGATGTTCCACAATTTCCTTTAGCAACATTTCTTCCACTTGTGGAGTTCTAACTGTACGTGGGTGCTTGCCATCAGACGTATGTTTTTTAAAATTTCCCATTTCATTAAGATGTTGGAATATATATATTCGTATGAAACTACATGACATGTAGAAGAAAAGAAACATGTATAAATTATATTAAAAATGTAGAAATATATTTAGAAGGGTCATAACTGCAGGGGGCTCTCTAAAACACTGCACCATTAGGTCTAGGATGTAGGAAAAAACCTGCTGAATAAAAAACCTACATCACAGTGTCACAAAACTAAAGGTCTTTAGTTGTTAAGATCCAATCAACAGCCTCTGAGTTAAATTATGTAAGTCCGTGTAACCAAATTCAAACTTAGCTAGAGGACATTTTTCAACAATATGTTTAACTGTTTCAATCTCAGCTCCGCAATTACAAGGTGGACTCGCGATCATATTCCACTTGAATAACATACTATTCTCCTCTTGAAACGAAACAATCCACTGATGCTACATGAATTTCATTTGTCTTTGGATATACCTTCGATACTAAGTTGACAAATCTTAACAACTGGACCAATATCCTAAAAGAAACACAATATGAATTTAAACTTGAAAATTGATACCTGTCATATGACCGTGAGGATCTTGGAATCTTGTACGGTCTTCCAAGTGGTGGTTATTATGGACAACATTACATTCTCCATTTTGGACCATCATAAAGATGGTTACCATCGACCAAAATCAAATAAAATTAAAGAAATATAGATTAAAGCATAAAAATAACTAGTAAAAATAGAAACTTGAACTTAAGATGTTGGTAAAACCGGGCAAATATCGAATGCGGGATGATACGGTTCTGGTATTGTTCTTCATAAAGACGTCTGGCTGCACGTGAATTACCATTGGAAAGACCGTAAATAAAGTGCATAGCATTTGTGTAATTCATATTAAAAGACTTTGACAATATCTTGACAAAACATTTTCACAATAATATTGAAATGACAAATCCCTTCAAAACGAATGTTTTTGCAGAAATAGGTGTTACATTAAATCTTGTTGGTTATACTATAGCAAAATTTTAAATTTACTATCAAACATCCTATAACTTTCAAACCATGCCGTTTAAGATATACATGCATATGAACTTATATGATCATAATAACCCTAGGAGTTAGCCCATAAAATTTGTCGCTTATATATTTAGAATGACCCTACATAAAATTTTGCAACTCAATTTTAAAAACTAAATGTGAATTTTCGATTGTATTATAGTATTTGGAATAATAATATTATCAACAAAATGCATTGTGTATTTTGTACTCAATTGGTGAATTCTGTTAATGACCGAAATTTGTACACACAACGTGGTACAAATTTGTGGAGTATGCAATATGCTCTGACGTATTATGGGTAAATATAGTTGCACCGTTACGGCCATTGAGCGAAGCTAACTATTCACAACGGTCTTTTGAATTATCCAAATGATAAATTGAAAATGCGATTAAATTTCCGAGAAAAGTGTATACTATCCGAACACCTACTTGGGTATCTCGTTCCCACGATGACCTATAGAACCTTAACCCTATGTGTATCTTTGTTTCTTCTTAACACTCAAATTAATCCTTAGGAAGAAACGAGAACTACGACTCGACTAAGAATATTTCTCAAACCTGTAGGACATCGTATAAGATTGTACATGCATAGTAACACAATAGCATGTTTGACTGTTTGATTCTTTTAAGTAATTTTCCGGCTTAGTAAAAGATTACTATTTATTTTCACAATTAGAGTGAGTTTTTTTACTTACACTGAAATGATGATTTAAGTCATTAGCTAGTAGCTCCAGATTGCATGTATTTTTATAATATAAAGTAAAATGCTACCGAAAATATTGTAATTACGTTTCATATTGATTATCCATACATAGAATCATTTATTATTCACGTATTTAAGTTGAGATCAATGAATTTTTTGAAATGTAGATTTCAATAAAGTGCATTACATTTTTTCCGCGATTTCTCTTTCACCTAATAAGTTCAGCATTATTTGCATATTATGTATATATTTAAATCTCTATTATTACGTTTCTCGCTCACACTATATTTGATAAATAAATGTAGAAAATTCACATACGAACCACAACGTTTTAAATAAACAATGCAATGGCTTATACACTTACCCAACAATAGAGAATACATATTGCTTCCTTTTTTTACATACTTTGTCGCATATTACTACCTTGTCTTTGTAAACGGTTTTTAGATGTGATTGAATTTACACATCCTGGTAAACATATCATTTATTGAATACTTTAAAAAAATATTTTCAGGAAATCACAATAGAAGCCAATTCAACTATAGAAGAAGAAATAACTGAGGAATATTTAGATGTTACAGGTACTGATACAGATGCTTTGGTGATTATTTTTATTATATGTTATGTTATTTATTTAGAGGAGCGCGAAGAGAGAGCTCTATCCATATTAGAAGAGGAAAGCTATGAACATATCGAGGAGGAAACAAAAGAGGAGGAAGAAGTTAAAGAAGAAGCAACAGAAATCATAATAAATGAAAGTGAAGATGAACAGGCTATCTTCGAAGCTTTAGAAAGAGAAGTTGAAGAAGAAGAACGAAAAAAAGAGGAAGAATTAGAAGCTAGACGACTCGAACAAGAAAGAATTCAGAAAAAAGATAAGGTATGAACATTAGATATTTTTATAATCATTGTATTCATAAAAGATAGATTTTGTACATTCCATAATCACATTTTATGTTTTCAATAAGAAGAAGTAAATGTAATATAATATATAATATATACTGTATGACATGGAAACTGCAACACCAAGAAGGGGTGCGGATTTTTTGACCAAACTTGGTAGAAACGTATAACTAGTCAAAGGCAATAATTGATTAAAATTTCAAAGAAAAAAAACAAAAGACTAACACAATTTAACATAATTTTTATTAATAATGTGTTGAACCGCCCCTATTAGTGTCACACTCCCTCACTCTTCGTGGCATTGATTCGACTAGGTGGTCGATATCCTCTTGGGGTATGGTGTCCCAAGCAACCTGTAATTCATGCCGGAGAGCTATTAGTGTCTGCGGGGGATTGGCTAAATTCATATATTTTCGTCCCATAATGTCCCACACATGTTCTATTGGCGAGAGGTCGGGGGATTTGGGTGGCCATGGCAAGATATTGACATGAGCCTCTTCCAAGCGATTTATAGAAATTCTCGCTACGTGGGGAGGGGCATTATCCTGCTGGAAAAGTGGGTCTTCGAGCGTTTGAAGATATGGTAGAATATGGGGTTCTACCACCTCATCAATGTAACGCTGGGCGTTCATGGTGGTTTGGATGAACACCAATTGAGACCTACTCCCATATGCTATAGCACCCCATACCATAACACCCGCTGCTCGATGCACATGCCTTTCAACGGAAAACTGAATATCACGACGTTCCCCACGTCTTCGTCTGACCCTCATACGACCATCATGCATCCCTAGACAAAATCGAGATTCATCACTGAATACCACCCTGTGCCACTCCACGTTCCAGTGCAGTCGCAATCTACACCACTCCAAACGTTGCTGTCGGTGTTGAGCCGTAAGTGGTAACACAAGATGTGGACGATAAGATTGTAAGCCGAAACCCCTAATTCGACGATAAACGGTTCGAAGGGTTACAGGACGACCAATATTACCTAACCACACGTCAGCAATTGATCTGGTACTGGAAAACCTGTCTCTTAGTGCCATTAAGCGAAGGCGGCGGTCCTGTATCTCATTAGTTCTTCTTCGGCCTCCGGTTCCTCTTTGGCGTCTTTCCTGACCTTCCCTAGTCCATGATTGATAACAGCGCATAATGGTGGATTGGTTCCGGTTAAGGCGATTTGCAATTTCCCCGTATGAAAAACTACCTTCTCGCAAACCAACAATTCGACCTCTGTCGAATTCGCTTAATTGGCGATAATTTCCACGTTGCCGCACTCTAGGCATAATAAAACTCTTTAAACACGTTAAACAAAGGTATAATAAGACAAAACCGTTGAAATTAATTTCAAACAAACAATTAATACACCACACTTTAATGTCAGCGAAAACTGAATGAAGTGTCAGATGTGTCATGACCACTTGATCTATCGCAACAAAATTTTAATCAATTATTGCTTTTGACTAGTTATACGTTTCTACCAAGTTTGGTCAAAAAATTCGCACCCATTCTTGGTGTTGCACTTTCCATGTCATGCAGCATATATATATAAGTCTCCATATATTTTCGTGCTTTAATGGATTGTTAATATTTTGTTCCTGATGAAATTCATGCTGTTAGTACTATATCTAAGACGTTAATTGTCAGTTAGAAGATTATTCTCAACTTTAAACAGTTCAACTTAAGCTATTCTTTGTCTTCGTTTAGTGATCTATTTGTTTAACAAAGAATTGAATTCCTAGAATTAAATATTTATCTATCGTTGCTGTTAATTGTGTATATGAACGATTTAGACACATCTATTCCGGTAGACGGCATTGCCTGTATGCGGATGATATGTTGTTACTGTTGAAAGGACATACAAAATACGCGCGAGAACATAAATCTCAAACGGTACTGGATGAAACAGAGAAAAAGTTCTCTAAGAATGATTTACATATGACAAAAAAAAAACAGCAAATCCAATTCACAGCAAGAAAAGACGGAATTTATAAGATTTTTGGGTCTCACCGTGAATAATAAACTTAACTGGTATGTGCATGTGTCAGTCACTGCGGAAAAGTTGAGTGTCATAATATATAGAATAAAATCCACCGATAATCACGAAGCGCAAATGATATACTTCGCTAATTTTTATAGTGTGGCCAATTATGGGATATAGGTTTGGGGTATATCCTGTGACAACATCGATAAATTCCCGAAAAATGGCGACACACACTTGTACACAACGCGAAATAAGGATTTCTTAGAAGTATAATATCATTGACTGGCAGCAACCCAGAAATATGTGATACTGGGGTCCAAAAATCTTTATGAAACTAATAGAAATCAATGGCGATATTATGCGGAACATCAGCAGAAAGGATTACGTTCACAGAATTAGGAATGTAATGCTAGAAGGTTCTCTTGACTCCGTGCAAAAG
The DNA here is from genome assembly GCA_963170755.1 of Amphimallon solstitiale. NCBI lineage: Eukaryota > Metazoa > Arthropoda > Insecta > Coleoptera > Scarabaeidae > Amphimallon > Amphimallon solstitiale. The sequence goes on along the minus strand of OY720679.1, from coordinate 112,583,241 downwards.
TTTTTAAATCAGTAAGACTATTATATATTTAGAATGTCTTTTATTTAATTGTTTTACATTTTACATTTGTCTATTTATTTACGCTTCACGGGTTCTGTTCTAGTTATTTCTATGTAGTTATTTGTTGATATGGACGTGTATAATGTGCTTAATTGTATGACCTACACAAATAAAATTATTATTATTATCATCTAAAACGAAAATTTTATATTTTCCGACCAATTGCTGTTTTCTACACCAATTCATTTAAAATATTTGAAACTCCGTGTTTTAAGGCTACTGCGACTTTAAAGTTCTGTGTCCACTATTTAATTCCTAAGCGCAGAGAACTTGCGTTTTATAATTGAATATTTTCTTCATTGCTGACAGATGTCAACTCCTCTTCTTCTCAATTCTTTGGGTGTCCAACTCATTAAATTAGAATTAAATTTAATTCTATTACACTTTATGATAGGCCTTTAAGAGCTAAATAAAATAACATGAATTTGTATTACCCGATTTTTAATGGAATATGGTCAGTCAATGATACTCAATTTTAAACATATACAGAAGGCGGTATTTTTGAAAAGTTATTAGCTTTGTTTATGATTCTTTACTTTACATCTATTTGTTTTAATGTCCCATTCACTTCAAATATTAATTTATAAGCACGTAATAAGTTAAACTCATATTATTTACGCCTTTCTTCTTTTACGCATTTTTAAATTTCTTATGTGATAATTTACAATAACTGTGGTGCTGTGATGCTTGTAATAGTAACTTATACCATGCTTTTCAAAACAACTATTTTTCTGTAAAGTAAATATGAATATTTGTACTGATGGCTTTTCTTTTTCAAATAAAATTTTGTTATAACTTTTTGACACATTGTAATTGCGATACTTCCAAACTAAGTATATTTCCTGAATTATCAAGCTTGTCACTTCCTAAATTTAAAAAAATTATATTTAAAAAAGAAAATATTATAAGTAACCTTTTTGGGGTTAATTATAGTTATACCTAGTACGTGTAATTTAGGTCACGGCGACTTATATTTTGAAATTAATCAATTGTAATCAAGTTTATCCAGATATATTCTATAACTTACCACATTGCCACCAAACGCAAAAAAGTAGCTGTTTTTAAGAAGTAAATTTTTGTACTGCCAAGCAAACATACAGGCCGTTTCATTTAATTTTTCTTAAAGAATTTATAAATTCAGCTAAAGAGCGTGCATTGAAATGTTCACTTGAGATAAAATATGTTCTTGGGTGTGTAGATGGCTGGGGTTTATTTGCAGATTTTGAAACATTTTATTAAAATTAATATTATGAAATCTATCCACTATTATTATAAGTATACATGCGTCACTGGACTACAATATATGACCATCGAACAAATTTGAATGTTCAGTTGCATATTTATAGTTCTTTACTTTTGCTATTACGAAATTGAAAATAAAATAATAAGAGAAATCGAATACAACTATAAAAAATGAGGTGTGGCCACCACACGAGTTTCTTATACGTATTAATGTTTTCAAATTCTATAATTTTAAGAATTTTTTTAAACAAAAATTATTTAAAATCTTGTTCTTATTACTTCCTTCTCTTGATAAACCTCTATAGAATGCATATTTTGCAAGATATTCGAAAAAAAGTGCTACTCGCTAAAAGTATAATTGGTACTTCCGGTCAGAATTGAAATTTATGTATACAAAAAATATTGCAAATCCAGGTCTAAATACTTTTGTACTCTTGATAAATATATATAGAATGCATAATTTACGACATATTTGCAAAAAATCGCAATTCGGTAAGAGTAAAAGTGGTACTTCCGGTCCGAATTTTGAAATTTTTTTTATACAAAAAATATTTAAAATTATAATCTAAATACTTTTATACCAATAATGTACCTGCCTAGAAAGCATGACATGCGAGATATTCGCAAAAAACTGATTTTCGATAAGAGTAAAAGACCTATTTCCGGTAGAATTTCAAAAAACTTTTTTACGACAATTTGTCTCAAATTTAATTTTGGGTACATTTGAATTCTTTATAAATTTGTTTAAACTTAGTAGTTGACGAAATATTGCCAAATTTGGATTTTTTCACTGAAGTAATCTGCTTACTGAAAAACTAATCAGATCTCAAGAGGGAGATTATACACGTAAATACAAAATTTGGAATTGATAGCTATAGCGGTTTGACCGCTATTGTGGTCACAGACAGACACACAGACACACAGCGCTTTTTAAAAACCACTTTTTCGGTATCAGGGGACTTCAAAACGTGGACATCTGCAAAAATCTCGAGGTCGAAAATTTTTATCATCACAATACTTCCTTATACTACGTATAAGAAAGTAATATAAGAGAGAAATGAAAAATGAAAATGAAGGGGCACAAAAAGGACGTGGAATGGAAAAGCGAAAACTTATTCGACGGGGTTTTCCCTGCCCACAGATCGAGAAACATAACAAGGAAAGACTTTTATTACTAGTAGTTGGTCGAAGAAAAAGTTGGATGATACGTATACTTCTAAATACATGAAATGCAACGTTCTTTGCCATGATGGAACACTTTTTCCAATTAATTCGTTTACATATATAATACTTGAATCGAACGCTTTTATGGATAATATGAACAGTGGAGCTAACGATGATACTGATGTTCATGAAAAATTTATAACTATTTAAGATTCGCGCAGATGTTTTGGATAATTGTAAAATTTTAAATTGTCGTTGCCATAAAAGTGTTTTGCAATATCACAAGTTAATTTTACGTAACAATTCATTTAACAAATGTAAATAAGTTTATTAATATTCTATTATTCTTATATTTATACAGTGCCCGCGGAAAAGTCTGCACCATATGAAAAAAAAAATTACTCTTTTAATTTTTAAAATTATTTTTTTGTAGTTTGTTTTTGCATAATTAGAAACCAAAAACTAACCTAAAATATTTAACATATCGCATTTGCTTCAATGCGTAAATGTCATTTAAAAATTGCCAACGTCCAAACGTGCCAGTATTTGTCAAAATATAAGAAGATGCCATAAGAAAAAGTTGTTTGTACTTTCGCGGACATCCTAAATCCAAAGTTTCGTACAAAAATTTTAATTTTAATTTTTTTTTCATAATTTTGTAAAAAAACGCCTGTATATTTTTTAAGTGTATTTTTCTCTCGAATTCTGATAAAAACCTATGTTACCATGTAATAAACAAAAAAAAACAATTTGTATTTCAGAATAAGGTATATTTTTTTTAAATAAATGATTTCGTTAAGAAAAGTGGAGGACATTCTTGGACTATTTTCATATTTTCGTATGTACCATTAAAAATAAATTAAAAAACATAATGGTCAAAAAAGCTAGAAAATAACCTTTTAAAAATGAGAAAAAAAAGTAATTTTATTTCAACTAACAAAGTTAATTTCAAAAAAAACCAATTCTAATTCTTAAAATTAAATAAATTCACAAGTAAGCGTAGTCAACAATTCCAATTTTACAAAAATACCGTTACTATACAGTTAAACTAAATGAATAAAAAAATGTTAACAATACTACATTTCTGTATGTCTCCCTTCTCTTGCAATACATTTGATGATCCTTCTAGAGAACTCTCTTGTAATGTTTACAAAATATGTGGCCGGAATTTCTAGGCAAACGTCACGTATTGTGTTTTCTAGATGTTCAATGTTTCGAAATGGTCGTTTGCGGTACACTTTCTCTTTTAGATACCCCCACAAGGAAAAATCTAACGGAGTTAGGTCAGGGGATCTCGCTGGCCATGGATACGCTGAATATCTGCCAATCCATTTGTCCCCAAATAATTGATTTAAATAACTCCTCACCGCCAGTGTACTATGTATAGATGCGCCGTCTTGCTGAAACCATAGGACAGATCTTTCTTCCAATACCATATCATCAATTAAATCGGTTATTTCGGTCATGAGAAAGTTCAAGTACCTTTGCGAATTTAAATTTTCGTGGAAAAAATAGGGTCCAATCAATCTACCATAAAAAATACCACACCAAACATTTGTTTTAAAAGAATATTGGTCCATGCATTCGATGATAAAGTTAGGGTTTTCATCAGCCCACCATCTGCAGTTCTGCGAACTCACCGTTCCATTGGAAGAGAACGTTGCTTCGTCCGAGAACATGATTTCTTTGGGGAAACGACGGTTTTCTTCTAGCTCTCCTTGAAACCACATACAAAAATCAAATCTTGCGTTAAAATCTCGTTCTTTTAGTATATGGACATATTTTGGCTTAAATGGACGGTACTTATGTTTCTTTAAAATTTTTCTCACTGTAGTCTCTTTTGCCCTAGTTCTGTTGGAAATAGCAGCAATTGATGTAGTTTTATGCTCTACTACATCTAATAATACATGTTCTTCATGCTGCTGAACTTGCCAGTTTACATGTGGCTTCTTAAAATCATTTAGAACTGAACCGGATGACTTGAACTTATCTAAAATACGACCAACAGTAGAGTGCGAAACTAATTTGTTAGGGTGTCTTTGATTAAAAATATTTGCCGTATCCCTGTTGGTTCTATTTTCTCCGTGAATTAAAATGATTTCTATTTTTTCTTCCATGGATAACATTTTAAAACAAATCTATTAGAGAAATACACAAAACTGACATTTATTTAGTTGTTTATGTCTAGAATTTGCAATTATTTTCTAGGCCTACTTGTGAATTTATCGAAGTTTAAGAATAAGCTTGTTATTTCCTGCTTTAGAGATACTAAAGGAAATTTTGCTTAAAACAAACAAGGCTAGGTACATAACATGTTCTAATCTTACAACTAGTGTTATTTTCTTGGTTTTTTGACCATTATGTTTGAAAAATAAACATTTTTAATATACGAAAATATGAAAATAGTCCAAGAATGTCCTCCACTTTTCTTAACGAAATCTTTTATTTAAAAAAAATATACCTTATTCTGAAATACAAATTGTTTTTTTTTTGTTTATTACATGGTAACATAGGCTTTTATCAGAATTCGAGAGAAAAATACACTTAAAAAATATACAGGCGTTTTTTTTACAAAATCATGAAAAAAAAATTAAAATTAAAATTTTTGTACGAAACTTTGGATTTAGGATGTCGGCGAAAGTACAAACAACTTTTTCTTATGGCATCTTCTTATATTTTGACAAATAATGGCACGTTTGGACGTTGGTAATTTTTAAATGACATTTACGCATTGAAGCAAATGCGATATGTTAAATATTTTAGGTTAGTTTTTGGTTTCCAATTATGCAAAAACAAACTACAAAAAAATAATTTTAAAAATTAAAAGAGTAAATTTTTTTTCCATATGGTGCAGACTTTTCCGCGGGCACTGTATATCTAGCAAATCTATTAATATAATTAAATAAAATTTTGATTTATTTATTATTGCTAACATCGTAGAGTTTAGAGCTTGTTGTTCATTATTCATAATATAAACATATAAAACTGTTTACTGTTACTCCTGCTGCTAAGAATTTCAAGTATTTTCTTATTTCTGAAACGAAAAAAAAAATTAATCTTTTATTTGAAATTGTACGTTTTACACATGATATTTTAGAAGGCATTGCCCTATTAAATTGCGTTTACTTTTCATCTTCTTTATTTAAGTACATGTTTGTTCAATTCTCACTGTCAGAAACTGTATTTTATGTAAATTTGGTAAGTCACATTAAAAATTTACATATACGTATAGCTCATTCAACTTATAAGACGTAGCAGATGTCATAAAATATTTACTGTACATAATGAACAGTTTAAAAAGAAGTTCCAAGAAAAATGTGGTTTAATTACTTCTTTGAAGGTAGAAATATACATACACAGTTACTCAGATAAGTATTTACCTATACTCCGATTTTATTTGTAAATAAAATGTATTTTTGTTTTGAGAACTTTCTTGAGGTATACCAAGCCATTCTAACAAATTATAAAAACATAATTGTCTTAGGTGATTTCAATATTACGCGTTTCAACAATCAGTTTACTAATGATGCTTACTCGCTTTCTGTCAAAAATTTTATGGAATTCATGCACCTACTCCAATATAATTCAATAACAAACTATACTGGATCTAACTCCATCAAATATAGCGGTCAATATAGCTAGAAATCTATGTCCAGTTCTCAAAAAGAATCCACACCTCACTTCTCTACTAATTTCTGCATCTTATGAAAACCATATTCATCGCAATTTTGTACAAAACATAGTGATCCTAGTCGTTTGCACAGGTCTTTAATATGACCCTCACAATCACATCACAAATCGATAGTTACACTTAAAAGCGTTACATTGTCGTTTTATATAATACTAGCTTCGTTCCTTTTAACTAAGGAACTAGAGCTATTGACAGACAGGCTACAAAAAGTCTTCATAAAAAGTTCAACGTGTTTTGTTTTTTGTTTACTCCACACACTTGTACAAGCAACACTATCCTACTGAAAAGTTATAAGATTCACATATAAGCTACATCTACGTTGAATATAAATGCTAGTGTCCAACGTACATAGCTGTAGAGTTATTAAATTACGGTGACAATGCGGAAATTATTTTATAAACTGACAAAAGTATAATGTCAGGTCTGAAGAAGCAATGATTAAAGTTCCGAAACGTGAGAAAGATTAAAGTTTGTTTTATTTTCAACGTTTTTTAAAAAAATAAAAGATCCAAATTCTGTTTACTATAAACGGTAATATACCAATTGTAAAAACTTGTAAAAACAAAAGTTAGTGAAAATGGGTGTATAGTTTTTTTGGTATTTTCAGCAGTTTCAAGAATAAAAGTCATTGTAGAAAAATTATATTTTTCATAATAAAGAAAATATCATAGAAGTCAGCGCATTATTAAGTTGTAAAATATAATCTGCTTCCACTTTCATAACTCAAAGTTAGCCACTTGGCGCGTTCGTATTGTTGCATATGTCTATTATAAGAGAGACAAGTTAATTCAATTATCCATTAAACTTTTGTTCTCAAAATTTTGCTAACTATGAGTTATAGGAGTGGCAGAAGATTATGTTTTACAGCCTAATAATGTTCTGACTTTTAAGATATATTTTGTTTATTCTGAAGACGACTATTATTGTGGTCGAAACGTTAATAACGAATGTCATTTTTCTAATGTACTGATTTTTGTTCTTAAACTGCCGAAAATACATAAAAGGAAAACATTTAAAAGCAAGTAATTGCACGGCAACAAAAACCAATATAATATATAGGTATATTATGTATTATATTTTAACTACGCAATTTATACTAAAGTGTTATATTTTTGGCGAGCAGCAAAGACCTGTTTTATGTCCTTTTTTGACACACGAATATAATAATCGGTACAAAATAATAGTGCTATTATACCAATTTCATTGTAATGTGCTCCGAATTAGCAATTTGTAACTGTTATTTTCTTTTGTCAAAATAAACATAAAATTTACGTCATCAAAATTTTTTATTATTCAGTTAGCATTTACCTATACGTAATTTACTATTTCATTTAAACATTGAATAGTAATTTATCCTAGAGCTCAGACCTCGTTACAGGAAAGACGATCATCTCAACCGCTCACACCGCTCCAAAGACCGATAATTTTACCAGGTGGTCGAAAATGGTGTCAACCCGATGACGCTTCAAAGGCGAGACGACGACCATCCGTTACCGACGAGAGAATAGCTAATACTATTAATACGTTTTCTGAAGTGATTGTTGGCCGAACTATGGGGTACGCATAACGGACTATTTATAATATATAAGGATTCCTCTTTTCAGGTTAACCATTGGAATAATATATGGCCGTGGTCTGATAATGAAAAACCAGTGTACAGGTTGGTATACATTTTAAGATTCCACCTTAGCATTTACTGAATTTTCTTAAACTCAATTATGTAAAAAAAGCTTTTTCAAGGGACCGTTTTGAAATTTTCCGATAAAGATTAGCAACAAAAGTATATTTTGATTGTAGTTCAATACCTTTGGAATAGAAGCATTAAACTGTTTCAGAAACAGTATTAGCGCAATACAAAGTATACAGATATGTCCATCAAAAATGAAACAAACTGAGTTTCTTGCACCAAACACTGAAAGAGTTAATTTTTTTTTGTATTAGGATATAAAAGATAAAAGTTTTTGCAATTTATATTGAATATCAGTATTAAACTTTAAATCAAAAGAATAAAATAAAAATTACCGAAAAGGATTTGAAAAATAATCGTTTCAAAAAATGTCTATTTTGAGAAAAGAAAACGTTAATAACATTAAAAAATAGTAGAATTAAAAACGCCAGCATTAACAAGAATAGAAACAAAAATCCAACTCTACCTATAAGAAGATGAAATAAGGCGTGTAAATATCCAGTTCTGTAATTTTATCTGGAGTATATTTCCAATGATATGACAGCATTTTTTGACACACATTGTGACAATTTGTTTAAAAAAGAATGAGTAGCAAAAAATTGATTTTTTGGATGCCACAAAAATCGCACGTCAAATGTACACCAAATCTGGGGTAATTCGTCTTTTAAGCTATCGGCGAGAAAACCTTTACCCTAAGTACTATAGAACAGCTTGTGTATAGTGGGAAGGAGCTCCACCTAGTTGAAAAAGCTTCTGGTCTGCAATATACTCCTCATAGTTTTCAATAATGTTATTTATTGCCGGGTCAACTTTGTCTTTTCACAATTTCAGAAACATCAAATTTTAAACTTTCACGGTTCTCGTTGATTATTACATGTTGTTTTCTGGGGTGAAAGTATGTAGTGATAATTGCAAAAACATTTCCCTATTCAAATTACCATCTAAAAATGTCATCTCCAAAAACTTTGGATCGCCCGTATAATTTTGACAGGGGTTCAGTAAGGATTATTAATTGCTTGATATTACCCAATTTTCAGTAATGGTTAATTATGGCGCCGACACTAAATTGCCGTCTTTAATTATAGTTCATATTCTAATATACTTTACCTTCGTCTTCATCTTATCGTGCTTGCTATGACGTCAAAGGATATATAGATGTCACCTGTCAAAGCTCAAGCTGAATGAGAGAAATTCGTCACCACTATGGCCACCCCAATGATGGCGTTGCTAGAAAAAAACTAATGCTCCAATGGTAGAAAAGAGTATAATCTCGCAATCAAATAATAAACAAACTCTCTAATGGATATTGTTGAAAGCGAAGTATTTGACGGAGGTGGGCACAGATTTCATTTCAGGAAGTTTAGCGTTAGATAATTAAGAGTGAAATAATTACAAAGATGCAGTAACAGATAATAATTAGCTTTATTGAGCCGGAAATAAAGCTATATCCAAATATTATTGACAGCCAAAATTCCCATATGAGTTACTGAAATTCATGAACAGCATTATATCTTAAATGTAAGAAAACTAAACAGCAGTTATCATACATTTGAATTGAAAACAACAAAATTACAATTTAAGCTTGCTACTGAATAAATACTTTTGTATTTGATAAATCTATAAAGAATGTCTAATTTACGCAATATTTGCAAAAAATCGCTATTCGATAGGAGTAAAAGTCTTACTTCCGCTCCAAATTTTGACATTTTTATTGTACAAAAAGTAGTGAAAATTAAGCGCTAAATACTTCTATATTCACAAAGTATTTGCCTAGAAAGCATGATTTGCGAGATATATATAATTTCCGATAAGAGTGATAGACCTCCTTCCGCTCCGGTAGGAATTTTAAAAAACTTTTTTCTCAAATTCACTTTTGAGTACATTTGAATTCTTTGTACATTTTCTTGAATTCACTAGTTAACGAAATATTGGGGAAATTCGATTCTTCACTGAAGTAAACTACTACTTTCGGCTTGACGATTTTACTGAAAATCTAGTCAGGTCCCAAGAGACAGATTATACTCGTAAATATAAAATGTGGAATTGAAATCTTTAGCCGTTTGACTGTTATCGTAATCACACACACATACTGACACACACACATATACAGAATTTTTTAAAAATCAGTTTTTCGGTATTAGTGGACTTCAAAACGTGGAGATCTGCAAAAATCTCAAGGTTGAAAATTTTCATCATCACAATACTTCCTTATACTGCGTATAATAAAATTTGACAATTATGTTGATTTCAGACAGCGGTAGAAATTGTAAAATGTAAATTTTAATAAAATGCACATGGGATCAGTAAATTTTTTAAATGCAGCCTTTGTATGTCAATTGACGTAACAACATATTACCTTGGGTTAGCTTCACAGGTTGTTTCACTTAATGAGAATGGCCGAGACTATTGATTTATCTCGTCTCTCTTAATCTGAAGTCCCTTAAAAAGCAAACGGCACACAGTTGGTTGTTTCAAAGGCTGTTTGGGAATACGGTAATGTTGCTCACCAGGCGCATTATCAGTAGCGTTTGTTGCTCTTTCTCTATGTTTGGCTGCCTTGCGTGTTAGCTTTTGTTGGTACAATTCCATCAACGTGCCTTTAGGTTTCTGACAATCGTTTCTCTTGTGTGCCGAAATCAAGCGCTTATCTTATTTTACTATTCTGCAATTTCCGAAGAGTTTGTCTTAGCCATTAGCATTTTTCTTTTCTAACTGTGATTTCTTTTATTTTCTTTTTCTGAAATATTTCACTCGTTGTTAGTTATTTTTTTCAGGCGAAATTGTTTGATGACGAATTTGTCTGTGGCACTATTTGGTTACTTCTTGTAGTCTTCTAAGACAATTTTTGTTTGTAGCCAAAGTTTCTGCTCGATTTAAGAGGTGGAGCTGTGTTTTTGTCATAATAGTATTTTTATTCCCGACATTCGTGTACATGCTGAATCTGTTTGTGCTAAAGTTATTTTTCTGGATATGTCTTTATGTGAATCTCCATTGATATCAACGATTCTTCTTAGGGCCAAAACCAATCGACTTCTTTGACAGTCGAAGATTTTTCGTAAAGGAAATGTTTGTAGTCATCATCTCCTTGGTTAACACATATACTGATTCGTCCTCTTCATTATCTGGTATATATTTCGATAGCGTCTTGTTTGGAGATGCATTAAATGTTACAGTTTCTCTAGTGTGCTTATTTCGGAAATATACTGAAGTATGTACTGTCATAGATAATCTCGACTGATAAAATTACCAAAGATTTAAGTAAATTTTATTGGCACGAACAAACAGTTCATCTATGTTCTAAATAATGACTTAGAAGAGTATCTTGTCGGGACTGAAGTAGGGAGGGTTGCCATCATACAGAAATATCAGAAAACATGTTGAAATCTTATAATTACGCATATCAGTTAATAAGTAGTGGTTCACTGTCGTATACACAGTTTGCGAAAAAAATAATAGCTTTAAAACGGATTACAGTGACTTAAAGTATTACTATAACAATTCTAGTACTAAGGCCAACTATAACGAGGGTAAATTACCTAAAATGCAACATTACTATTATTAACTTTTCACTAAAATAGGGTAAAAAATTATGACCCAATGTAAATAGTTAAAATAACTACTTACTCGTTTCTTAATTTGGAAGATTTGTACACATCTATAAAATTTCAGACACGTCCCTTATCACAGGTGTTGGGTCCGCCCGTGCCCCTTTGAGCGCAAAGCCCGGCCAGGTCTATCATAAGTTGGTATGTGTAGCGTTTCACGGCTGATAACATCTAATAATATCTAACATAAATATCTTTGCGTGCACTGAGTCTGAATAATGGATTTATCGGTATCTATAAATCTAATTTCGATAGTATCTACAAATTCTAAATTCGTTATTAATATTTCTTATTTTAATTTTTGAGTATTATGCAATATCCAAGTATTTATGTTTTGAAAATAAGCATAAAAATTTAGACAACACAGTATAATATTTAATTTAATTTTACATTTAATGTATACGAAATATACTCAGGGCACCATGTAGAAGAACATTTTCAATATGAGGCGTGCGGCAAAAGTCAATTAACCAATTTGGAAAGGCAAATGACATAATGCAGAAATTTTTATTTTATTGTATAACAAAACAGAAAAAAGTCAAATGTTGTGCTTGTTCACAATGGGCATAAGACATAAGATACTCATTAGACGTAAGATAAACATAAGAGATACCGTAAATACAATACTAAAAAAGACATAGTTGAAAATTAATGTAAACAAAACAAAACCTCTTACTATCAATGTTCACAAGATTTCATAAAAGCATAAAAAATGTCAAATATCTTGGGATTAACATTGCAAACATATAAGATATAATCATGTAAGCCAACAAAGCGTCCTCCGCCATTGAATCACAAAACTACGAGTTTATTGAACCAGATTGAGGCCAGTTCTAACTTATGAAGTTATGACAGGGAAGACGAAATTCTGTCGTACTATAAGATAAAGGAAGAGGGAGAGGGAGAGGGAGAGGGAGAGGGAGAGGGAGAGGGAGAGGGAGAGGGAGAGAGAGAGAGAGAGAGAGATAAATTAGAAATAAACTTGTCAACGATGATATGCACGATACACACTTGTAGCAAAAGCCATAAAACAATTTGCAAATGAAAATGACATTCGTGAAAATAACAAAAGACCATTTGTGAGCAATGCCTAGGAGATATTATGAGCTACAGCCTCTGTTCAGACTGAATACTACTTTCACTAATGCATTTTCGACACCTCTTAAAAATGCTAAACAGGTTTTTATAGAAAATTTGGGGTTCGCGCGGTAAGCAAGAGCAATTTGACGTCCTTTAGTATTGTTCTCCCTCTTTCTCGCCTTTTAAATCCATTAGTATTTCTAGATAATTTTCCTCATTCACCGTTCCCTCAAAGAAATATCGACCGATTAGACCAGCTGCGTGAATTCTAGCCCACACTGTCATATCAGGTACATTGAACTCTTCTGCGATGGTTACATTTTATTTGAACTGCGCTTCATCACTCAAGGAATGGATCGGCAAAAATAATTCATTGTACACACGACAACAGAGCCTAATACTGAGCACTTCAACAGCGTTAACTGACGTTTGCTACACCCAGTATACTATATATATATTCTTTGTAAATTCCAAGATTACATAAAATGTTGATTAAAGATAATGTGACACGTGAAAACAGACTGTCTTTATTATATCAAAGAAGATCACTATCAGTAGATTAGAAAGACGAAGATAAATAAGAATATGTCTTGGTTTAATGATATTTTGAAATGAATTCCGTAAAATTTCTAGATGTTAATATGTTGTTTTTCATCCTTGACACTATAAGGTTATAGATAAACTTGTACAGTGCAGATAATTGATATATTGGGGAATAATTGAAGTGTGGACATCAGACGACTTTCTTATATATGTATATATTGCGGAAAGTATTTGTTATACAAATTTACTATAAGTCAGGGTGCAAATACTTTTGAACTCTTAATAATTTTGCGTGTTTACTTTTTGTTCTTTAGTTTAAGTACAGTTTTATTTTCTTTCCTAGATCGAAATCAACGCTACTTTTTAGTGTCTATGATAGATTCAAAGTAGCCACTGTCGTAATGGTGTGTTTGCACGATCATAAATGTTAAAGGGCGACTGGGTGGCCCACGACGGTATAATGTATAATAATATAAATCATCCTTAAGAAAGTAAAAAGCTATTGACTCTTAAAAGTAAGCATATCTCTCTTTTTAATGACAGACGAAATACTAACCGTCAAAACCGACGGAAATGCACCACATTTACCACCATGCCTATCTTCTCCAAAGATAATCGGAGTCGAAGCTTATCGCTTGGGATGCGCAAAAAACGACGCGATGATTCTAACTGAAACATTTGCGGAGATATGTGTTTTAAAGCGAAAATAACCGCATACGTTTACGTAGAACCGTTGATTGAAGGAATACATATCGTATGTGTCAATTTTCATTAGGTATAGGGATTCAATGTTTACGTGCGATTTATACGTATACAAGTAATAAGTGGCAACGTAGCACCCCTACTGTCCGTCACCAATCCCGGCAACAATCGACATCACAACGATTTTCTCCGATCTTCCCACTTCTCCCCACCAGATTTTACATTCAATGTTTAGCTGCGAACACGTTGCGATCTAGTCTGCAATAACAGTCGTCTTATTACTGGAACGGGAAACATCAAATGGCCGCCGCGATCTTCTGATCTAGTGGTTTATTATTATTTTCAGAATCCTTTTTTATTTACCTTATTTTTAGTTTTATTAGAATTACGCTTTTGTTTGTGTCATGCAGCGTGAACGCAGCTTAATAATTCCCTGCATTTACTGAAAGGAAAAAGAAAAACAAATCCTTGCAACTCGTAAATATTATTTCTGAACGCATTACAAACACCCAAGTCAGTGGTCCAATAGTTACTGGTAACTTGTATTTTCGAGCATGTGTCGGTCGCGCTGGCATTGGAGAGGAAAGTAGGGGTGCCACGTTGGCACGTATTGCATGAATTGATCGCCTATGGCTAATGAAAATTGACACATGCTGTTATATTCCTTCAATCAACGGCAGAACTACGTCGAAAACTCAAAAAAGCGCAATTGTCTTTTTCTAAAGTAGCACATGCAACAGAGTCGTAAAAGGTACATTTCGCGTCAATTTTTTAACATGGCGCTATCGGTCAGATCAAGTGTTGATGACAGCTAAATATTTCTATCACTTAAATAAAATCTTTATAACGCTATTGGAAATTAGCATTATAAATATACTTGTGTGTATGAGATATTTCTTAATTCGAAGATTCCTTAATTACACGTACATGTAGATCTATTTTTACTTTTCTGCTACAGACACGTAGACATTGCAAGGTACAAGTGACTCTTTCGACTCAAAACTAATGCCGTTAAATTAATTTGAAAATACATATTTTCAAATTAATTTAGCGGCATACTCGGATATCCTTCCATCTCGCTCGCATCTCCTTTAAAATCAAGCTATTTTAAACTCAATTAAAGACATTTTTAGCGTATATTATTATTAGGACACAACATTTGTTATTGTAATCTTTGGGAGTTTTCATCACTGTTCGAATTGCTTGGATGGCTCATTTGTATTTTGTAAATATATATTGGTGTTTGTGAAAGTTCCCTCTCCTCTATTAATTCCATGAGCAATACGTTATTTATGAGACCTTCCAAGAGTTTGCTGAGAGTGTTAAGTAAACACAAGAGGCTGTAAGAGCTTTTCACGTCGGGGGCGTTTCCGCCTTGTAGAATCAAAACAATTCTGGTCAACTTCCATTTTCGGCGGAACTCTTGTGACTTTAGCAAACTATTCATGACGACTGCTACCATGCTCAGTGAACAACTTGCAACGATTTTTACCGCATCAGGCGGTATCTTATAATGTTCAGGGGGCCCTACTACTCTTACGTTTAAGGCTACAATTTTATTTCTTCCTCTGTAAACAGCTCATCGTTTACTACAGCAGGTCTCGCTTACTATTCGTCTGTCGCCGAAGGAAAGAGATCGGCAATGACTTGCTTTCTTTTTTCGATGCTGAACCCGAACGGTGTAAAAAAATTGTTTGTTTTAATATAATTCTCTAGGCACCGCACCAAATGTCGTTTGCTAATTCTTGGCACTCGTTCTCCCAATACACCTTCTTTGTTACATTTAGTAAAAAATAAGAGATTAGCCATAGAATCAGTCAAACTAACAAGGCGTACTCCGCCATTGGATCACAAAAATACGAGTTTAAGTAACTTATGTAAGCATCTGAACATTTAAGCAAAATTGTAAATAGAGTAAATGAAAATGGTCTATCAAGGATTTGAGGCAATCAGTTATTTGGCGATCCACCCTTCAGGTTTAGAAGGATACAATGCACAAGATGGACGGCTCAAGAATTTCGTCATAATAGCAAAATGATTGCAATAAGATTAAAAGGTAGGTCCTGGAAAAAAAAGGTTGGAGGAAGAGCCTCTGGAATAACTAGCAGTAGAAAACTGCAGCTCTCAATAGAAGTAAATGTATAGGAAAGGCACAGAGAAAACTAAAACCTGACATCGGACTGCCATACTAGACTAGAGAAAATGAAAGTGAAATTAGCACTTAACTTATGTATATCAAAAAAAGGATTAAATCAAGTTGTTAACAGTTAAATAATTTGGTTGTGTGCAATGTTTGCACATGAATAAAGAACAAATTATTATTTTATATTATTGTGTAATCCCTTATAAGATAAGACTAGACATAATATTGGGTAATATTTTCAACTACACATGTCATTCAGTAATATTTAAGCTAAATTTCTGTAATAACTTAATATTATGATATGGGTAGACTAATGGCATATTCAAAATCAACGATACGAAGTTATCCTCCTTCAGCCAATCAATATTAAAAGTTTATTTATCGTGCCTCATTTCTACTCCCTTTCGTTTACAAATTTATTGTGCAGTCAGTAACTTTCTCTTAGGTCCTGTATCAGAATTAAGGTAGGTCGCACGATAATTTCTTATACAATTTTATATTTTAATAATTAAATTCCAGTTAAAAGCTTACACTTATAGTACAATTTGTTACAGAATTAACTTCTTAAAGTTCCAACCCCCGCCCAAGAACCTAGATTACCTACAAAGATCTGAAGTGTATCGTATTGTCCACGACATTGAACCTCCGCCAAGAGGGGTAATTGCCAGAGACACCAAAGTTTTAGCTGAACAAGATTATTATGCTGAAGTAAGTGTCACGTATAATATACAGGGTTACCGCTAAATAGGTACCAGGCTATACGAATGTGAAGAATACGTATAAATGTCTAACTGAAAATCAAAAAAGAAATTTATTTGTAACACATTAAAAATTTCGAAATTTTAGGGACAAAATGTAGTTTAAGTCGGTCCATAACTTTGTTTATCCTATACGCATTTACATAAATACCATGAGTAATTCCAGTTCTTCCAAAAAAACGATAAAATGCAAATAGTTACAACCTTTGAGAATGAATGGCAATTGAAAAGATTTATGGCGATGTTTTTTTTTGTGTGAATAGCAGGCCTTTATGTGGAAAAGGTCGACATCCTCAGTGCATTACCATGTTTTTTTGGTTAAATAGAAGTATATTATTTGAAATTTAAATTCTTTTATCTCAAAATTATTATGTTTGTATATTAAGGGGGCTTATGCAGAGGTGCCAACTAACTGCTGTAGGACGTAAGGGGGTGGCGCCATATGCGCTAATGTAAATTTTGGACAAGATTTCGTTAAAACAATAGTACCGCTTTTATTTATGAAATATCAAAACGAAATTTAAAACACAAATAAACAAAGGCTCAATGCATGCTCGACTGGAATTAGTTTTTAAAATAACGTTTCTGAAACTGTGTTATGATGTAAATTTTGCCCACTTTCAAAGTGAAATGTAAAAGTAAATAATTTGAATTATAAGAAACTACTCCCAACGAAGCCTTACTTAATCCTTTGTATTCAATTTAATGCAAAGACATTATAGAAAAACAAAAATTTCTGCTGTTTGTTTCATTATAACGAATATCTTACATCGGCGGAATTTACATTAGCGCTTATGGCGCCACCCCCTTACGTCCTACCTCAGGGCAGTTAGTCGGCGCTTCTGCGTAAGCCCCCTTAACCCATTACTGGCCAAGACAAGAAAAAAACATTTTAAACATTTTTTTTTATTATTAAAGTAAACTAGTCTCTTGTATGAAAAATATCAACGCAATCAGGATGCAAATGCACATTACATTTCTTACACAAATTGTATTACTTTTGCAAAGTCGACACTTTTTTCTTGCACTCTTAGCATTTCGAATTATAATGTGCCCGATATTGTCAAATCTTATGTCACCTGGTAAAGCTGATTTAGAAGGTCTTCCATAAGACGAGTTGGAATTTGCTGAAGTGGAAGCCTCATTGTGGGTGTCTTCTTTTTGTCCATCGTATTTCAGCAGAGACAGCGCTAAACTTGAACAAAATTCCAGTTGGGATATTTTGGTTTCATTTGCGATCTTGAATATTTTCCAACTGTTTACAACCATAGTATCAACAACATTGGTGAATAATGGCCACCACCACTTTTTACCTCTAATACCAATGCGATAATTGGCAATACCATTGTCGTGAAGGTCTACCCCACCCATGTGTTGGTTGTACTCATGAATCACTTTTGGTTGATTGATAAGCATTTTTTTACGCTCTTTGCGGTTGTAACGTTTGGCTTGAGTGACTGGTAAGACACTACAGAAATTCGTCATAACAGTAACTACAGAGTTGTCATTCCACCGAGTAATCAGAACTTTCAAGTTCGAATTAAAAGCGGAAGTGAAAGAGCCTCTTTCCTTTTTTGACATGATTTTGTCATCTTCAAGTGGACATTTTTTTGCAGTACGGTTGTCTCTTACCGTTCCAGTCGCGAAGAACCCTTTTTCACCCAAGTTTTCAAAAAGAAAATATGATGTGAAAAAATTATCAAAAATTATTTCATGCTGTTGCGGCTTTTCTACAACAGAAAGAAGCTCTAATACAACTTTTGATCCTAATGTACCCATGTTTTCAGTTTTCTCCGCCTTTCCACCATATGGAATAAATTTGAATAGGTAACCGTTATCGGAGCAAAGACACCACAACTTGAATCCAAATCTCACAGGTTTTCAACGAATAAACATCTTGCACCTATGTATTAGCCAAAGGTGCGTATACACATTCGTTACAAAATACCTGTCATTCTAGCTGTCGTTTTCAAACTATAGATATAAAGATGTGTATATATCAAAGAAGACATATTTTAAATATACACTGCGAGAAGAAATATATAACAAAAAAATAATTAGTACCCAAAAAAAATAATTATTTGAAGGTGTGCACACAAACCAAAATTACACATTTTTTTTTAATTAAAAAAAATTAAAACAATTTAACTTTTTATTGGATCATAATTTAACATAAGATTATAGCCTGTTAAAAAAGCAACCCTTGCGACATAATGTATACAAAAATATTTTTGATGCTAAAAAAAATGTTTTTAAAAGGTTGCGTTTACGCACCTTTGGCAAGTAATGGGTTAATTGCAACAGACTCGGCCTCGAGGAAAGAAAATTCAATTTCTCGTCACTGTGTGTCCAATGGACCGCGATTTTTTTTGTACGGGCATTACTCATATTTTTCTTTCACCCACTTTTTTAATGACGCTATTTAAAACTAACCCTGTATAATACAATATTATAATATTCATAATTTGACCGAAAAGTTGTTTTTACTTATTATTGAAAACCCAAATAAAATAATATATCAAGTATGTTTTCTTACAGACGGAAGAAAACTTGCCACCTCAAATGGAACCTTAATGATTTCTGCTTTTCTTGTATATTTTAAGATGCCCTGTAGATTTATTAGTGTTAAAATAGAGTGAATTGTAATAAAGCTTATTAAAACTTAAATATTTGTTCAGTTACTACAGTTGCAATAGACGCAGTTATAGCGTTTTTTATTTCTTGAGTAATTATAATTACCTATATAGAATTTGAGTATTTGCATCATAAGCAAAAAAGCACAATAAATTATTAATATAGCCAATTAAAATAACATTTATGAATTTTTAATGTGCTTCTCTGTATTACATAAATCATACTAATATATTATCATCGTCTAACATTGAAAAATAAACAAAAAAACATACAATAGAAACGAAATACAAGATAATAATACAAGCAGTAATACAGTACAATCGTCCAATAAATATTGTGTAACTACAAATTAAACCACTAATTGATCTAAATTTGTACATATTACTGTGAACCTAATCCCAATTTATTATAAAAATTAAAAGTATAAAAATAATCTTAATATAATTAATGACAATACATGAAAGTATGTTTTTTTAATTGTACTAAAATATATAAAATCTATTTTCAAATATTGGTTTTTGTATATTTAAATAAATGTGTATCGTGAAGACACGTGCGAGAGAAGTGATCGAACAATGCTGCGTTGCTTTCTCACATGCCATAGCGCGTGTAGAAATGTTGAGTAGTAAAGCCTTCAAGGACTGCACACCACTTGAACTGAGGGAAACTGTCCTCCCGTAGCAATCCAGATATCTTGGCTCAAATGGTGAAGGACAAGAAATCACTATTTCATAATATCAGCAATAGCAGGGCGGCCTATCCACATGGATTCAAGCTTCCAATATTTCTAATTTAACAATTAATTTTATTTACAAGGTAAAATTGAAAAATTTCCTAAAATGTTGTTAAATTTCGCAAGTTCATTTCGGAAACTTTTAACGCTAGAGAGTTATCACTGCATGTGCTTCTAGCCACGAACCAGTCACGGCAAACTCTACTATGATGTACATGCATAATTTACAGAACGGCTCTCAGTGTAGTTACATGTTGGGAGAGTTTTATTTTGCATTATTGGTCTCTCATAGGTGATTGATAAACAACTAAAGCATGATTAAAAGAAATCCAGCTTCAACATTTAACAATTAATAATTATTTGTGATAAAAATTCCGATAAGGTTTTGACATATCGAGTTGACAGTTTTGTGATTGACATTGAGGTTAGGAATAGAGTGCAGTAATAGAGAGCGGGAAGTTAACGTGAACAAAGTCACACTTCCAAACTTTTAAAAAGTCAGTAATGCCAACATTACATGTATGGTTGTAAATAAAGTCTGTTATTTACAACCATACGCGTAATCTAACTACTTTTGTACTTTTGATAAATATATACAAAACGCATAATTTACGACTTATTTGCAAAAATTCGCTATTCGGTAAGAGTAAAAGTGTTCTTCCGGTCCGAATTTTGAAATTTTTCTAATACAAAATATATTTAGAATTATGTTCTAAATACTTTTATACTCGTAATATACCTACCTAGAAAGCATGACTTGCGGGATATTTGCAAAAAACAGAATTTCGATAAGAGTAAAAGACCTACTTCCGGTAGGAATTACGAAAAAAATTTTTAATACAATTTTTCTCAAATTTAATTTTGAGTACATTTGAATTCTTTATAAATTTATTTAAACTTAGTAATTAACGAAATATTTACAAAATTGATTTTTTCACTGAAGTAAACTACTACTTCCGGTCTACCGATTTTACTGAAAAACTAATCAGATCTCAAGAGGGAGATTATACAGTTAAATGCAAAATTTGGAATAGATATCTACAGTGGTTTGACCGCTACCGTGGTCACATACTCACAGACACACAGAGAGATATTTTTAAAAAACCACTTTTTTGAAGGACTGCACACCACTTGAACTGAGGGAAACTGTCCTCCCGTAGCAATCCAGATATCTTGGCTCGAATGGAGAAGGACAACAAATCACAATTTCATAATATCAGCAATATCAGGGCGGTCTATCCACACGGATTCAAGCTTCCAATAATTCTAATGTAACAATTAATTTTATTTACAAGATAAAAATTGAAAAATTTCCTAAAATGTTGTTAAATTTCGCAAGTTTATTTCGGAAACTTTAAACGCTAGAGAGTTGTCACTGGATGTGCTTCTAGCCACGAACTAGTCACGGCAAACTATACTATGATGTACATGCATAATTTACAGAACAGCTCTCAGTGTAGTTACATGTTGGGAGAGTTTTATTTTGCATTATTGGTCTCTCATAGGTGATTGATAAACAACTAAAGCATGATTAAAATAAATCCAGCTTCAACATTTAACAATTAATAATTATTTCTGATAAAAATTCCGATAAGGTTTTGACATATCGAGTTGACAGTTTTGTGATTGACATTGAGGTTAGGAATAGAGTGCAGTAATAGAGGGCGGGAAGTTAACGTGAACAAAGTCACACTTCCAAACTTTTAAAAAGTCAGAAATGCCAACATTACACGTATTGTTGTAAATAAAATCTTTTATTTACAACCATACGCGTAATCTAACTACCTTTGTACTCTTGAAAATATATACAAAATGCATAATTCACGACATATTTGCAAAAATTCGCTATTCGGTAAGAGTAAAAGTGTTCTTCCGGTCCGAATTTTGAAATTTTTCTAATACAAAATATATTTAGAATTATGTTCTAAATACTTTTATACTCGTAATATACCTACCTAGAAAGCATGACTTGCGGGATATTTGCAAAAAACAGAATTTCGATAAGAGTAAAAGACCTACTTCCGGTAGGAATTACGAAAAAAATTTTTAATACAATTTTTCTCAAATTTAATTTTGAGTACATTTGAATTCTTTATAAATTTATTTAAACTTAGTAATTAACGAAATATTTACAAAATTGATTTTTTCACTGAAGTAAACTACTACTTCCGGTCTACCGATTTTACTGAAAAACTAATCAGATCTCAAGAGGGAGATTATACAGTTAAATGCAAAATTTGGAATAGATATCTACAGTGGTTTGACCGCTACCGTGGTCACATACTCACAGACACACAGAGAGATATTTTTAAAAAACCACTTTTTTGGTGTCAGGGGTCTTTAAAACGTGGACATCTGCAAAAATCTCGAAGTGTAGAATTTTCGTCATCACAATACTTCCTTTTACTACGTATAAGAAAGTAAAAGGGGTGATCTTGCTACACATATTAATGCGCTGTGTCCACAAGAAACAAAACAAAACAGACTGCAGAAAAAATGGATTTAGTGGATACATTTGATGAAAATCTAAATGTGTACAAAGTTGTTAGGAAATAACTATCAAAAGTATACATATATACATTTATACATAAACGTATATGCACATATGTACGTGTTGAGATACACAACATACATTTAGGTGCAGCAGATGTCGCTGAGATATTCTCACCGGCACTTTGCGGTTCAACGGACATAAGACACGATTTCAGTTGTGGACCATTGACAACAGCACCACGTACACTGAAGAGGCCTCAAAGGCCGAAACACGTGTCTGTGCGTTCGCTGTTGGTAATGATACCTAAATGTAGGTTGTGTATCTCAACACGTACATATGTGCATATACGTTTATGTATAAATGTATATATGTGGTAGACCCCAAGCCTTTTGATGTGACTATATAAGTAATCTCGACTGTCCTATGCTAATTGATTACATTTTCATTTATACATTTTGATTTACATTTTATATTTGTCATTGTTTTCTAATTGACAACCAGTTGTCATATTGTTATTACTTTTAATTCATTGTATGCCACTACTACCAAGAAGATTTTCAATTTTTCAATGTATATATGTATACTTTTGATAGTTATTTATCCGTTAATGTACGTTACACATTCAAGTATTTCATATCCTATTTATTTGTTAGGAAATCACGTTAATGGTGACACTGTCTATTCTTCTATATTCTTGACGTGGTTGTTGTAAATGCCTACGTGCTTGATAAAGAATTAGAATTGCCAAAGATTAAAATGAAAGGCCTAAGAGAAAAATATCAGAGAAATTACTGACCTCACAAATTGTTAGATGTCTAATATAACTCAGGAAATAAGAGATAAGAGAAAATCAAACCACATGTACCTCCCAAAATTCGGTTGACAGAAAGTACCCGTGAAGAGATATTTAGAATAGACAGCTTTTCGATAAGTAAAAGCGTTGCTTTCGCCCAGAATTTTGAAAAATTAATGTGAAATCATTTACTTTAGGTTTGGTGCTATGGAATCTTGTTAAGCACTACCCTGTGACCTATTCAAAGCACCGTGTTCATAATCATATATTATTACTATATTCCATAAATATAGATTTAAAGTTAACCTGCATAAGTTAGTTGCTACCTAAATAGTCGTGTCCACATGTATGTATATTTTAGCATACCAATACGCGACACTCGGATATAAGTAGAATAACAAATTTTTAAATAATTTTTTAATTTTAATTGTGAAAAGATAATTGTGGTTGCTAGAATTCTACCAATAACTTTCAAGTTTCGCAATATCCATATTTTAACACCTGGATTGAAGAGTTCCTTAATAGGTTTGTTTTTAATTTCAAGTACACTTATCTGGAGTGTAAGTATTATATTTAAATACAAAATATGTAACTTTCAATTGTTGGAATTCAATTACATGTATATCGAGACTGATATGAAGTTTACGTTATTAAAAGTATGTTCAAATTTTAATTTATGCTGTCTCTTATTACTTAAATTAGCGTTATAATCAAAGTGTCCACTTGTGTGAAACATATAAAAGATGATCATTGCTGACGCGCGCTTGCACAGTAGATTAAAGCACTATTAAAGGTATCTACCATCATCAATGAAATTTTTAAAAATAAAACTATCTGTCTTATAGTTCAAAATATGGAATAAATTTATATATAAAAGGATACATTTATGTACAGGAAAAATATATGATTAAAAATAAATAGTAACTTGAAACGTTTTTCTTTTAAACAAATATTTAATGATAAAAGGTACATAGTCAACTCCAAAGTAGGTAGTGTATGTTATCACCTAATATATATAGCAGCTACCTCGGTTTTTGGAGGTGGCAAAGTTTTGCCTTTCTTTTTACTTTGTCATGATATAGATAGCCTTAGAATTCTAAAATTAATCTTTTACTTTGGAGGTAAAAACGTTACTCTAGTGCTCATGAGCGACGCTTTTAGTTCAGCTATAGATCATAGCACTTTTCTCGGTAATGCATGTGGAATTTGCAACGCGATATTCGTTACATTGCGGTACCACAAAATCCTCTACTCCTATTTGTCAAGACGGTGATAATCTCGTTGCTAGTTTTTGTAATTCAAAGTACCTAGTTCCATATTATAATGGTTACTACAGTGAACCGTCAACAATTTCTTGAAATGTTTAATACTTTAGTCAGCAGTAAACGACAGAACAATTATTTAATTTTAACCAAGGTAAGTATTCAAAAATTTTAGGTGTGATTGCTGCTAAAGAAAAAACTATTGGATTACCAGCGAATAAGACGATTTGATGTCGTACAAGTAATCGACAAAAATAAGTTAATTGTGCCCATGAAATCCAAAGAAATAAACGTTCATTACGTTACTAATGAAGAAATATTTGATATACTTTCCGAAAAACATGTTAAAATAGGACATGAGGGAACAAAAATAGCAGTTAAGGATCTATAAATTAAGTATAAGAATATTACTTATGAAGCTCTGTTGCTATTTCTAAATTTATGCAAACAATGTTTGAAGAAGCAAAGTTCTCTTAAAAATTTTGATTTTCATAAATTGGTAAACAAAAACGGCACTCTCAAGCAACTACTCGTCCAAAATTAGTTCACACTTTGTAAAGAGAAGTTACTGTATATTGGTGAAATTTTATCAAAGAAATATCTTTGCGAGAAGCCAATTTGAAAAGTGGATGGTAGGGCTCCAAACGTTGCAATTACAAGAAAAGTGTACTACTGGCAAGTATAGTTGCAAAAATATGAAGTTATCTACGTATTTAGTATTAAGATATTCCTAGATATAATCATTAGAGAAATATAAGACATTTATAAACATCATGACAATTAATATGATAATATGAGACGGACATAAGAGTTAATAATCACATATTTTGAAAAACTGCTTATCTGTCAGGTACTATAAATAATTCCATTTTATTATTATTAGAAACGATAAATGTATTTATATAAATATAATTTAAAAATAGTATGTTTTTTGTTGTTTATTATAATTGACAAATATATCCATTACAATATATATATACATAATAAGTTGTCGGACAGGTAGCTACCAGAAAAATAGAATACAGTATTTTTTATCTGGTCAAGTTAATTACATGCTAAGTACGAACAAGAAGGAGCTAATGATTTCGCAATTACTAGTCCAATGAGCGAAACTAATGGCATATACCCCAACAGTTAAAAAGAAAGGCAACACATGGAGGTAGAATATAACAGGAGGGAGCATGATTTTAAAAAAGCGGATTTAGCGCGTAAATGCGCAGAGCTATAAAGTGGTACTGCAAGTGCGACGCATAACGAGGCTAACCAGTCGCCGCCACTGTTCCTAGATTTCCGACAAAACCAAATGTCACGCGCCGTTTGAAATGGGTCATAAAGTGGTACTAGGAACCGGTCGACTGATACCGCAAATTTAGCATTGGCAGCATAGCGCACGCTCCCTCCTGTTATATTCTACCTCCATGAGGCAACATTATTTTTGTAAAGATATGTTGCCAAATTTGTTCTGTTGATAGAATTGTTTCAAATTCTTGGATTTCGAAAGTTTAAATGTAATAAGTAGATGATATTTAGACGAATACCATTTTTCATTATAATTAATAATAGAAAATTATTAATTATAATGATTTCAATATTAGCATGATATCATTTAGGATTGCTTTAAAAAGTGGTCTAATCAACTAATAAATCAGAACCGAAAAAATAATGCTCTACTTATTTTCAAACAACTTACGCAATATTCAATTTTTTCCATAAGATGCAAAGGTCGTTTTACAACCTATAGACAAGGGTATCATTTCGAGTTTTAAACAAACCTTAAACAGATATTACTAAAGATATGCAACTTCATAAAAGTTGTGTTGCTAAAATCATCTCTATTTTGTGTTCATCTTCCAGAATGATAAGTAAGTAATTTTTTTTATAAAATTATTTAATAACATTACAAATGCCGATTTGGAAGTTTCTTATTGCACAATACATTGCTAGTTTTGATTTCTATGCTAAAATATATTCCACCATAGCTGATGCAGTGTTTCGATCTTATTTCCACCTTGGTATAATTCTACTTTTAAACAGCTTATACTATACAATATTATATAGAATCTCAAATCACAACTGAACTTGCGACCTTTCGAAAATTCTTCAGGAGTAAGGGCGGTAGTACAAGAATTCCAGAATATGCATATATCACTTCCCAGTCTAAAGTTTATGCATTTGTCAGTTAATAATGGATTCCAATCTAGTCACTTGACTTCTCTTCACTGCTGTGTATTATCATATGAGTGTGACCCAAATATCTTCATGTAAATCAGGAATTTCCAAAACTGTCATTTACTTCAGGAACACTTGCTCATAGTTTATGACTGCTATGCGATGTTCAATAGTTATATATTGTGAAAACATACTGTAAAGTTTTCAATTTATTAGTTTGTTTTGGTTATCATGTAAATGGTATTATAATAGAGATACGAGATTTGGGAGGACACCCAAATCTACGACCTTGCTCGTCCATTCACAGGCCATATTTTCATAAGTTATTGGGTTTTCTTAGCCGTTTATATGGACATTGATATAATCTACTTACTGTGTTGATTAACTAAGATTACACTTATTGAGTTCCAACAAAAGTTTGTATTTTGTTTTTATCGATTAACTTATTGTAAAATCTAAAATTCTAAACTGGAGATACCTACACAATGAAAACAAATATGCTAATAATAAGTACCGTACATTGAGGCGCTGCAGCTCTGTTGACATATATCCAGAGTGCCAAAATATTACTCCAGATACAATAAGAGCTCCTTTATAGGTACGAATATGGTTTACGGAAAATGGTGGATATTTTGTAAACGTCAAGTGAAACATTAAATGATCGAATGGAGGAGTTTAGTTTTTTCTAATTCGCACACTATAGTGTAGATGCTTTTAAAAATCGTTTTATTATATTTTTGTTCATTGCCTATAAAAAGTGGAATGTCCAATTATTACACTTGACCGTATTTATAATAGTACTAGCTGGCCCGCAGACGTTGTTCTGCCCTTTCCGGTAGGTGGCGCAATTTGATTACAGTCCCTGTGTAAGTCTGGACAGAAGAGGTCGTTAGTGCGAGCGCAGCATAGGTATCATTTCTGTTTATAAATATAAAATTTATTAATAACTCGACCACAGCGCCATCTATCGTGTCCAGATTTTGTGATTTTCTTTTCTGTCACTAAACCAATATATATTGTGAATATGAGTCATTTGTAAATAACTTGATATCAGCGCTGTCAGTCGAATGTTTTGATAGCCTATTTTACCCGCATTGACGATATAAATACCGTACCTTCAAATACTTTTCTCATTAGAGTAGGCTGTTTTTTAAATTTTTTAAGTAATCAATGTTGGCGTACATGCTAAGCTTTTGAAAACTTCAAATTCTGACAGTTGTCATACTTAAATTCGAATTATAGACCATAACCAAACTATCAAAATTATGCACTGTCACCAACCATTAAAAAAAGTATCTAATGAGGAAAGTATTTGAAGGCACGATATGCTCTAAGCATATCAAAAAAGTGGAGCAGCGTGTATTAATACTGAAGATAAGGGGGAGCTAGTTAACTTCAGAATCACTTATCACGTGTCAAATTTATTTATCAGTTTCTGTGATTATATATCTATAAGAAGTATAATAGCATTCAGAAAATACATGAATTAATTAAAATTGTAATGAATAGACTGCTCATATTGTCGATAAATACCCCAGACAAAAGTGTTAATACAATAGCGTAATTTTATATATCAACTTGTAATAATTCCTTGTAAAATATAGTGTTAAATATTTAGACTCACTATATTTATACAGTAGATAATTTACTTTCATCTCACTCTTAATTACAAAATGTTGATTTGATATTTGGTATCATATATACAGGGCAATCCAAATTAAGTGTTCACCATTGGTAACTTTGTTATTATTAAAGATACAAGATTGTTTAAATTAGCAAACTTGTAGTACTTTTAACGCTCTTTGAGATGGAAGAATAAAAAAAACAAATGAGCAACGCGTTTTCGAGTTTTGCCGAAAAATACTTTTTTTTCAAATGGAAACCCCTGTATATTATATCATTTTCTGCTAGAACTTTAATTTTTAAACAAAAAATCTTATAAGAAATTTTTTACTGGGATTAAAATTACTTGAGTTATAATGAATAAACGAAAACAGCTAAATTAGTTTTATAAACTTTATTTTATACATAAACTTATCATTAAAAGAAAATAAAAATCACTGATTTTTTCATAGAAGATGTTCAAAAATACCACCTTGTAGTTCAATACATTTTGGTACACGCTTCCGAACTTCTCGAACTGCCTTCAGTATGGTCCTACCATCTATTTGGTTTATCTTTTCACTAACTGCAATCTTTAGGGCGTTTACGTTTTCGTACCTTTGCTTATAAATCTGGTTCTTTAAATAACCCCATAAAAAAAAATCAAGCGGCGTTAAATCTGGCGATCGGGGAGGCCACTGAACCATTTGTTCCTATCCATTTGTTCCTATCCATGAAGTGTTAAAAATAGTATTTAGAAGTTGATGAGTACCTCTGTAGTTGTGCGCAGGTGCGCCATCCTGATGAAAATGCAGATTCTGTCTACTTATGAGATCCAGATCGTCTAAGAAATTATTCAAAATTTCAGTCAAAAATTCTATGTACCTTTCATCAGTTAGAGTGCCCTCATAAAAGAAAGGACCAACAATCCATGAACCGATTAAACCGCACCAAACATTAAAACTGAAACGGACTTGTGGACGTCTTGGATTTACTAAAAGAAGATTTTCCTTTGACCAGTAATGATGATTTTTTTTATTGTACATTCCAGAATTTGAGAAATTGGATTCATCGGTCCATAAAATATAACGAAAGTTGTTTACATTTTGGCGACAAAAGTTAAGATACCAGTGGCAAGAAAACATTCTTCTCTCTGGATCCCCTGGCAAAAAAACCTGAACTGGTTTGTACTTATAAGGAATGAATTTGTGTTTCTTCAGAATCCTATGCACAGTACCGTGACTCAAATCAGATTCATTGACAATATCTAGTATGGAATTCTCACGGTTGGCCTCAAAATATGCGATAACTGCAATTTCCGTGGCCTCGCTTTTTATAAAAGTCCTTTTTGTCCTTGTTTTGGCAAAGACACTCTCATTGCCTCTAAATTTTCGGTGAAGTCTCAGAAAATATTGCTCATGTGGTTGTGTTCGGAGTGGATATAATTCAGCGTAGTATTCTTTTGCCCTCCTAGAGGATTTTCTGCATACTAAATAAGATTCTAACATATCACACTTTTCTGAATGGGTAAAAATCATTTTTTTGTCAAATTAATAACTAGCACAATGAAACTTATGAGTGAAAAACTAATAAAACTGTACTAATATGTGACGTTTGGTAGAAAGACTTATCGTCGTTTTCATAGATACATAGAAATGCACTTGACTTAGCTGTTTTCGTTTATTCATTATAACTCAAGTATTTTTAATCCCAGTAAAAAATTTCTTATAAGATTTTTTGTTTAAAAATTAAAGTTCTAGCAGAAAATGATATAATATACAGGGGTTTCCATTTGAAAAAAAAATATTTTTCGGCAAAACTCGAAAACGCGTTGCTCATTTGTTTTTTTATTCTTCCATCTTAAAGAGCGTTAAAAGTACTACAAGTTTGCTAATTTAAACAATCTTGTATCTTTAATAATAACAAAGTTACCAATGGTGAACACTTAATTTGGATTGTCTTGTATAGTACTGACTACTTGTCCATAAAAAACATTGATTTTACTTTGAGTGTATATCTCAAAAGTGCGTAAGTCATTACATAGTTGGAATAATAATAATAATGAAATTAAATTAACTTCGGCACGTCATGTTGTTCAACATTACTTCCTTAAAAATTTTGTCATTATTTAAATGTAGTGAAAGAACGTATGCCTCAGAAAAAAATAAAATTTGCTTCTGTAACCCTTTAAATGATTTCTAGCTCTAGCCACGATCTCTAGCGTTGTTTGCTTCCAGGGCCGTAAATCCTTGACTGCACCGATCTTAAGAGAATGCCATCCGACGCATATTAAACCACCTGACGGTCGAACAAGATTTTCAACTAGAAGAGTTGTTAATTTTAAAATGAGCCGGATATTACAATATTGCCAAAATATTAATATGTATATATTAATATTATTCATTTTAAAATAATTTATCATGTGTGAATTGAGCTAGGATCTTATTGAAGGGGTATATAAATATGTTTTCACAAAGAATGGTGACAAATATCAAAAGAGCCCTCACTTCAGTTAGTCAAGAAACATTAATCACTTCCTCCGAAAACTTTTACAGCACAATGAAAGGTATGCCCCCAGCAATTTGCATAATTTCGTTAAGATAAGCCTATAAAGCGACCCTGGAAAGAGCAGAAGCATCTATGGGAGCGTGTAGAATATGCAAAAAAGAATATGAACCATTAATATTCATTCAAAATTATCTTTTGTCTGTTGACTTGTTGGCCAAATTTTATTCCATTCAAATGTAGGTTATAGGGCGTAATTAGTTTCAGAAAGCTATTTTTAAATCATAAAAAAGGAAAAGGTATCTATGGGAGGGTGTATAATATGCAGAAAAGAATATGAACCGTTAATATTCATTCAAGAAAACTTCGATTATTTTTTAAAGTTTGAAGTACCAGTAAATTAACAAAAAATTTCGAAAAGCAATCAAGCGCAAAAGACAATCAACTCTTGTATCCCTCCATCTTCTTCCTGAAGAAGAAATACGCCATAGCCAAGGAGCAAGTAACTTGAGAAAGAAAGTTGGTCTGTTGACTTATTGGCCATATTTTATTACATTAAAATGTACTCGTAGGTTAGAAGGCGTAATTAGTTTTAGTAAGCTATTTTTAAATCATAAACAAATTGAGTTATTTTGTCTTACTATAATATTTTCAAGTGTGTCTCATTTTTTTCACATCATTTGTACATGAAGCAGCTGGTGAACTGATATAATCAATTGCTTTAGGATATACACACTTGGCAAACACATTAAAAATATTAGAAAAAAATAAGATTTTTGATTGGTTTGATAGCAGATTATGTACGAAGATTACTGCTGACATACAAAACAAACTCATTGTATTGATAGTTTAGGAATTTAGTCTTTGTATGCATATATGAAAATTAATGCACATGTGATACGATTCTAAATTAAAGTCAATAATGTGAAACTGCACTTATGCAGTTAGATAAACGAATAGTCGGGTCTTGTAGCTGACTTTTATGGAATTCGATACAGTTGTAGAAAAATTATAGTATGTAATAGCTTATTCTATTCATAGATGATTGTATTTCAGAGCATGAATTATAAAATGAATATAATAATATTTAATCCTTATATTTACATGGTGTATGTAATATTTCTTACATTAAAACAATAATATGAGACGATTATTTTCAGGCTGACTTAATATTGATATATGTAATATACGTAATACATGGAATTGTTCTAAACTTGATACACTAGCACGACAGATTATTATAATAATAGTGGTAAGTCAGAGTTGTCTTTCAAGCCCTACTAGTTTCCGACAGGAATGGTTAAAACATATTGTTTTAATAAAAAAAAGGCTTAACAGCCTTATATTGTATAAAACATATGTAAATAAATAAAAAAAATAAATTAATAAATGATACATATATGTATATATAAATTTAAATATTTGTTTTCTTGGGTTAGCGGCCTATTTTCTTAGTGGGTTCTTTTTTTAAGAACGAATAATTAAAACAATACTTAACGTTTCGACATATCACATGTCTCTGTCAAAATTTTATTACATAAAATAATACAAACAGGACAAACACATTTAACATATGTATGCTTTTTGTCTTTGTACATTATGTAAATTCAGTCTTCTTATAAAAACTTATAATAATAAATAAATAATAATAAATAAAAACACTTATCACGTATACTAAAATTATTATACATCTATATAGTATAATTATATTAAAATACGTTTGTTAAAATTGTATTGTGTAGTATAAATATATGTTTTTATAAGAAGACTGAATTTACATAATGTACAAAGACAAAAAGCTTACATATGTTAAATGTGTTTGTCCTGTTTGTATGATTTTATGTAATAAAATTTTGACAGAGACATGTGATATGTCGAAACGTTAAGTATTGTTTTAATTATTCGTTCTTAAAAAAAGAACACACTAAGAAAATAGGCCGCTACCCCAAGAAAACAAATATTTAAATTTACATAATTACACGGCCAATAAACGAAAAAGGTTTTTCTTTTTAATTAATAGGAAACCTATATAGAATAGAAAAGATATGTATATATATATATTGAAAAAATGAACTAGTTTTCTTGGCAGTAGCGGCAATATGATTAGTAAATAATGACTAAATGACAAATTGGCCCGATTCTAAGAAAAATACATTGACGAATATAGAATTAAAATCAACAATGTGTAAGTGAAAATTTAAAGAAATAAGCATAAGATAGCCGGTGCTATTTATGTAGTCCCACCAAAAAATATAGGTCTACCATAAATATGCATTTAATGCAACTACACAAATAATAACGACGCAACTATATAATTTAAAATTATGAGTACAGCTGTTGTATACTATACATGTGAATCAATCAGAAAGCCAAAATCAATCTTTGGCGAATAAATAATCTGGTCACACAACAAGGTGTATGTATATAATATATATATATATATATATATATATATATTATATATATATATATATGTAAGAAAGAGAAACATATGGGGTAAATTCCGCTATAGAGCAACCGTAGGCACGTGTTTCTGACTTATTGGTCGTCATCGGTACGGTGTAGCCAAGGAATAAGGTGGGATAACCTTGGAGATGAATGCTATATATATATATACCGTAGTCGACAAATTTTAATTTCGGTTTACAGCAATACTATATATCCCATGCAGACGATTACCGTATAATATGCAGCGATGCCTGCTTTCCAACAGTGGTGGGAGAAGCAAGGCAGTCGAGGGATTTTCACATTTGATAGCGAACGTTTGCCGTGTGTACTTGGCAGCCTCGCTATATGTTTGCCCTCTGTTCTTTATTCGCCGTGCTCTTTTCCTCTTCTACTTTCGTATCAGATATTAAAATTTGTCGACTACGGTATATACATCTTGAACGTTGGTTGATGCAGGAGTTACATAACGCTACACGCTGCATCCAGGAGTATTCCAGGAAAAGCGCATCCCGATAAGAAAATTAGTTTATGAGCACGAACATGACGAATGTAGAATTAGTATATTTTTGGAATAAAACTTAGACGAGCGAAAGAACCTGTTAACTCAGCGTTGCAAAAAAGGGTTTAATTATTTTACTACTATTTCAGTACAAACTCCGCTAAGACAAACGAATATTTCCAAATTTTTATCTTTCATTTTTGGGTATACTACTACACTTAGTTGAAGTGGGAATGTGCCAGACAGACTATTATTGTGTTTAATTTTAATTTCTTGTATTGGTTCACACATGTAGCAATGTTGCAAACTGAGAGTATTGCAGCGGAAAAAATAAGAATTAATAAAGAATGGATAAAAACATTAACAACATGTTGTCATGTTTTATATACATTCTTATTTCTTTTCACTACGATGCTCTACTTTGTTTCATTGCTGTGGTATAATAATAATAATAATAATGCTTTATTAGTCTCAGATCCACTGGATATAGACTTCGTCAATACAGAGTATATTACACAAATAGTAAAACATATATACACATACATAAATATAAACTACAAAACATAAATAAACTAAATGTACAATACGACTATGGCAACCGTGCATGGTGCTCTGCCATACTATATAAACTGTGGTCAATTAAAAAATCCCTCAACAGTTTCTTAAAGTTTGCCAGATCCGAGTCCCGCATGTGTATTGGCAATTTATTAAAAATTGTAAAGCCAGTTATGAGTGGGGACTTTTGATGAAACAAGTGATATGATCTGTTCACAACTAAGTTATTTCTATTACGAGTCCTGTAATTATGCTTCTCACTTACTACTGAAAATCTATGCTTGTTATTAAAAATATATGTTAATAATTTATAAGCATAGACAGAGGTAACAGTAAATATTCTCTTTGAGCGGAAGGTGCCTCTACAAGACTCATGGTAGGGCAAATCAAAAACAAGTCTGATGATACGTTTTTGCAGAAGAAACACTCTTTGTATATCCCTCGCTTGGCCCCAGACAATAATATTATAGGAAATTATAGAGTAGGCATAAGCATAATAAACGCTGAGAAGAAACTCTGCATTCAATATGTCTTTCAAAGTGTGCAAAACATAATATGCCCTCTGAAATTTACCGCACACGTAATCAACCTGGTTCTCCCATGACATATTTTCATCAAGAATTGTACCTAAGAATTTACAATTTCTAGAGACCTCAATAATTTGATTATTAAATGTTATGTCTAAACCTGAGCGTGTTCTGTGTTTGTTGAAAAATTCGATAATAACCGTCTTATCATGGTTGATTATTAATTTGTTGGCACAACACCAGTCCTCAAAACTTTGTAGAACTATATTGATATTATTGGTGAGCTGTTCTAGATCCGAGTGGGAAACCACTATTGCTGTATCGTCAGCATACAGAAATATTTTGCCATAGTTTATGAAACTAGGTAGGTCATTTATAAATAATAAAAATATTAATGGACCCAGTACACTGCCCTCTGGAACTCCAACGTCCATATCATATTCCTCCGATCTGACGTCACCAAGTCTAACAACAATTTTTCTGTCTTTTAAAAATGAGACAATCCATTTGTTCAGTTCCCCACGAATTCCAAGGTTATAGATCTTACTACTAACAAAATGACAATTAACGGAGTCAAAGGCTCTGGATAGATCAAACAAGATCAACACGGTGTATCGTCCTATATCCATTTCATCAAGAATATGCTGCGTACATTCCACAACACCAGTCTCAGTAGAGAAACCACTCCGAAAACCGTGCTCACAGGGGGTAATGAGATTATGTTTGTTTAAAAAATTAAATATTTTATCAGCAATAATTTTTTCAATAATTTTAGAGAAGACTCTAGTTAGCGCGATAGGTCTGTAATTCTCAATATTGGAGCGGTCATTTTTTTTTTTGTATAGGAATTACAGCAGACGATTTGAAAGCTGTAGGGAATTTGCCCAAAGTAATCGATAGATTAACCAGGTGGGAGAGATCTTCTGCTACCTCCATCGCACAGGCCTTTATAACACTAACTGGAATGTCGTCAAGACCTGTACATCTTTTATTGGGTAAACGCTTTATAATATCTATAATGTCTCCAGCAACGACAGGACCACAAAACATCGTGCAAGGCATAATACAACCAGTGGTACAGCCAACGCCGTCGTCGGCCCCAAAACGAGATCCAACATCGCACTCGACAACGGACGAAAAGTAGTTGCCAAACAAGTTGGCCACGTCCTTCGAATCCTCGACACAGCGGTCATCGTAATTCAGAATAATATCGCGGTTACCCCCAGTCTTCCCGTTAAAATCATTAACAATACGCCAAAGAGCCCTAGATTTATTGTCAGACCGATAAATTACATCACCATAGTGCGCTTCTTTTTCGTGTTTGATCTTATTGTTAATATTTCGTTTCATAATCTTATAGTTGTTTGTTAATTCAGTGTTATTCATCCTCTGGCGTAGCCAATTAAGTTCTCTAAGGTTATATAGCTCAACTTGTAACTCACCAGAAAAACGTAGTTTTTTTTTGCTACTCTTGGATGATAATCGTTTGTATTTTTTTTTAAAAACAGTATTAAAGCACCACTGAAAGTGTCCCAAAAAACCGTCAAATGCCTCATCTACGTCCGCGGCGCCGAAGCCGGTGGGTGCGCCATCAGCCGCAAGCAAGTTTTTGAACTCACAAATGGACGAATGCGAGAAACTTCGATATGCAATCTCATAGCCACCGTCCTCGTAAACATCCACACCCCTATCGCAATTCACAATCTGACCAAAGTGATCGGAAAAACCAGTATCAATATTAAAAGCCCGACATGCCTGAGGTATACTAGTAACTACATAATCGATACCGGTGCAACTGGAATATCTAGTCGTCGTAAAAACGCGTGTGCCGTTAGTTAACAAAGACGTCAGGCCGAAAGACCCGAAAATGTCACTCAAAATTCTATAGTCAAGGCTGTTTTGCAAACGGTCAATATTAAAGTCGCCACACATAATTAAAAACTTAAACTTCCACAATATAAATGTGAGTAATTCCGACAACAATCCACAAAACACCTCGAAATCATGCTTATCCCTACTCGGTGGCCTGTAAACGTTTACAATGCAAAAATCCCCACATAAGGAAACACCCGAACACTCAAAGACTCTCTCAATTGAATATAAATCAATAGTTTTGATCGGCTTCATGAGCAAATATAGCAGAACCGCCATGCACATAGTCGCTACGACAGAATTTTGATACTAATCTATAATTATTTATTACAGTAAGGTCCTGTTGGGGTTGGCTTAGCCAATGCTCACAAAATAAGACAATCATAAAATTATGATTCTTCAGAAAAAGGTCAATTAGATTGATTTTATTTGATAAACACTGTATATTAATGTTAAATATACTAAATTGGGGTGTATAGGACCCCTTATTGTCATGAAATATCAATATATTAGAAGTAAATTTTCGTCTTTTAAAATAAACGACATCTGCTGGCTGGCATAAATGAATAGAATTAGAAACAAGACCTATAAAACTTATGTCGCTGTTTTGCCAGAATTTAATTTCTGGCAGAACAGCGACATAAGTTTTGTAGGTCTTGTTTCTTTATTATCTAATAATAAATAAAATGCTAATGTATCTTCAATTAAAATTTTCCGTTCAGGTAAGCGTTTAGGAAGTAAACAACTTTTGATCCAACCTTGGAAAATTAATACATCGATTCATCCACGTGATGTATGTATGACTTTATCACGATCTTTGGCTAGAAGATTTATTGCAACAATAACATCCAGCAAGTCCATTCTCCTTCCAGGTATCACTCAAGCATAATCTTTTCTATATAATATAAGGTGGCAATAATGTTCCATCTGCAGCCCCAATATAATTATAATATTTCTCTAACCTCTTATTTGTAATAGGCCACACTGGCTTATGATTTTTCATGTACTATTGAAATGGCAATAACAATTCTTCTGAATCTACCATAACATACTTATTTAAGAAAATTAGTGCTTAACTTCTTTATGTGAGTTTAGGTAACAAAATACTGATTTAAAAAATAAAATCTGATTATTTTGCCGATAGTGTAGGTATACAAAAAATGAAACAAATTGAAAGAAATAAAGTATGGTACCTACTTAAATACGGAATAAGTTCTTCTGTATTCTTTATTGGGAACATGTTTCTTTTTACTTTTGTGTGATGGTTATGTGTATTAAACTGTAGTAAAAGCCATAATAATAAATGTTAATCTAACACGCATAGGTACATCCTGCTATACCTTGAAATAATTATCTAGGCGACCATCTGAAAAATCGTATATAATCAAGCAATTGAAAAACCCTTCCATTATTTCTTATCAAATTCAGTAAAAATGCGAAAGGTATTTAATGGGAAAACAGGTAGTTTTCAAAACTCATATCTTGAAAAACCTCAATGTTCCTCATGTAGGTTGTCATACATACATATATTAACAGTAAAATAAAAATGTTTGGTGCATTTCTGTTAGTGGGTGCTGCTTTAGTAGCGTTATTTACGTACATATATTTAAAGAACAAACGCTTCAATGATTTCGTGACCAAATTACCTTCACCACCTGGCGCACCATTTCTTGGACATATATCAAAATTCAAGAAATTAGATGGTAAATATAATACATATTTCATTTTATTTTTTTGTGTTCTTTTTCTTCCCTTAAAAACAATAAAATATAGAACTACCATCAAGAACAATCTATATAAATTATTTAACAGTAGTTACTTAAGCATTATAAAAAATATTTAGATATATATGTATGTATGTAATTATGTTATACAGTGCTAATTTCAAATTGGACTAATTACATTTCAAATACCTTGTTTTTTAACTGATATGTCTGCGGTTTCGTATTTGTTAAAGCTTTTGGAAACACAGACCAGTTTATTATTTTTTTTATAATATATACTTCCTTAGTATTCCCCAGAATCTGCTTTATGTTTAATATGGAGAATTTCAATATACGTCAATGTGACTAAGTATCAGACTTGAGTTTAAGTAGTTTTTTTCATATTGACTTGAATTAGCTGTTGGAAAAATTTAAATCTGCTAGAAATGAAACTGATTTGATGACTTTTCTAATCTACTATAACACGAATTTTATTTCTACAAACTAGTGTTAATAGGTGGGTACCACTATAATTTACATGATTTTTATTTGGAATTGAAAATATTCTCTCGCTTGTCATATTACGTCAGAATTTTGTAGAGTTCTGTTTTATCTTATTATCAATCAGCACATACATTATGCTTTAGAAAACTTAACAAGGTCCACATATAAACAAATAATGATAATAAAAATAATTGTATTATTAATCTTAAGTTGTTGAATAAATTTATATTAGAGTTTATGACTGTTGTCGCCAGAGATTAACAGGCAGGAACGATAAAATTGGTAATATTAAACTTCTATAAAAGAAACATTGTTCATCTTGATGCTGTTTTTTGGCTAGGGATGCCTTTTAAATATCTACATATAATAAAAGTTGATATATATATTAAATATATATTACAATTCTTTGCCAATTATACAAATGTATTGAAAATTTGAAAATCTTCTTGGTAGTAGTGGCATACAATGAATTAAAAGTAATAACAATGTGACAACTGGTTGTCAATTAGAAAACAATGACAAATATAAAATGTAAATCAAAATGTATAAATGAAAATGTAATCAATAAGCATAGGACAGTCGAGATTACTTATATAGTCACATCAAAAGGCTTGGGATCTACCACAAACTGTTCAGTCAATCCAAATATACAAATAACAACGACGCAACTATGTAAAGAAAAATTAAGAGTAGAACTGTTGATAATATAACAATATAGAATGTAAAATAGTCATGTATAAATGTAAATGAAAGCAAATAAGCATAGGACAATCGATCTTACCCATGTAATCCTATCAAAATGGCCTAGGTTCACCTAAACACGTACAATTTTGATTGAAATACATAAACAATCAACGATGCAACTATGTATGTGTTAAGATGTATTTGTAGCTACAGACATATACGTATGTACTCGTATGTTTCTACCTAGTTTGGTTTCGTCAGTGCAGCATAACAAAGAAGGTGTATGTTAAAGCATTAATATGTGAATAAAAAATATAGTATTACCTTAAAATGTCAATCCATTTACATTTTATATTTGTCATTATTTTCTAATTGACAACCAGTTGTCACATTGTTATTACTTTTAATTCATTGTATGCCACTACTACCAAGAAGATTTTCAATTTTCAATGTATATTAAATTACATGTTAGGCACGCTCATCTATATAGCACTAACAACAATAAAGCTGAAAAAGAAAGATTTACTACACAAACCTTCTTTTTTTCACCATATTTATATTGATTTACTTGTGTCTTATACGTAGATGTTACTCAATTTGAAAGGGATAGAAGCTATTTAAATGTAATGCAGAATCGAAATCAATATACGAGAAGAAATTTTTATATTGTTTAGTACAAAAGTATGGAGAATTGTGATAGTTTGTTTTATAATGTGATTAGCCAGAACTGTAAGTTGTTTGCTCCACTTTTTCCATTAAGATTATGCTTTCAGAAATTTTTTTTAGAATATCTCTAAAAAAGTCGTCCACTTCTTCTTTCATCCGAAGAAATGTGATGTCCCTTCATATTCCTTTTTAATTAGGAAACAAATAATAACCACTCGCTACTAAATCTGGGTTGTACCCAGTTGTAGGTTTTTTGTGCTGTATTCTAGTTTTCAACTTTCTGACTGCTTCCTGATCGACTGCTCCTATTGCTATAGAGTCTCGATTTTATGTATTGAATCACAGAGATCCCGTCCATAGTCCAAAACACCGTTGCTATGAGTTTTTCTGATGAATTACTTGTTTA
Organism: Amphimallon solstitiale; assembly: GCA_963170755.1. NCBI lineage: Eukaryota > Metazoa > Arthropoda > Insecta > Coleoptera > Scarabaeidae > Amphimallon > Amphimallon solstitiale. Next base: position 112,542,510 of record OY720679.1, on the reverse strand, counting down.
TGTCTTCTTGGCTGATATCCTTTGTAAACCCAGTGCACATATTCTTGTTTTCTCGGTGGATCTCAGTTGTAATTGGTAGTCCTTGCTTCAGCAGCGCTTGTTGTAAATATGTTTGTTCTATTTCCTTCCCTCATCAAGAATTCAATTAGGCTTCTATGTTCTTACTGAATTTTACTAAGACCACAACAGTCGTTGGATATTAACTAAAATGTGATAGTAACTTGTGGGCAAAAATTTGCTTTAGTCAAAATTAGCTTTCCTCGTAACCATAAGCCGAATATTGGCATAACTCAAATGTCTGCTATTCTGGCTAGAACACATTAGATTAGACTCACGGCAACTTTTCTTAGTGTACTTATAAATGATAGTTTCAACTAGTTTATCATGCAAATGTAGTATGTAACCGAGTAGGTTTCATAATTTATTCAATCTATGAAAAACGAGTGTTGTTACAGGCAAAGCTTCAAAATTAATCCACTTTTCGAATTTCCAAAGCTTTATGTCACATAGGGTGTAATCGAAGACGTAATCGAAACAATTAGGTGCTGTTGCTTGTACTTGGGTGGCAGTTAATTTGTTAACCCAAAATAAAATATATCAGAGAATCTGTGTCAAGGTATTAAGGATATCCTTAAAAATCCCATTTCACGGCTATTTGATACCCAGCACTTAAAATTACTTTTCAAATAATCCCAGATAGAATTTGGCTGGTTTACCATGAGCAATGTACTAGCATTGTAAGGTCGACGCGGTAATAGATAACCACGGATCGATAATGTGTTTTCATTGTTATTTAATATTTATATTCTTGAATATTCTATTGGAGTGATATAAATAGCTCAAAGTCATGAGCAGTAAAAAGTAACCGAGTACTGAAGCAGTTTTGAGATATTTTCGACATATCATTACGGATTTCATAAAAATACGGAGTGGATCTGTTTATTGCACTACTAACTACGAGGTAGGCGCCATAAATTCTCGGCTTGATATACAAAAAAGAAACTTGGAACAATATAGGAATTTTTATTTTTCAATGTAATCTCCCCTAACTTCTATACATTTATTAAACGATTAATTAATAATTCCATAGCCTTGTAAAAATAATCTGAACTTTTTCCATAAAAAGCTGCTTGTAACTCACTGTCGTCCTTAAAACTACGTCCTCTAACGTCTTTTTCTAAATTAGAAAACAACCAAAAATCACACCATATCCGGACTATACGGTGGATGATCCAATTCTTGAAAGCCGCGTTCGCGGATGGCAGCTTATGAAATGGCGGCAGTATGGACGGGAGCATTGTCGTGCAATAATCGCACACCTTTTGTCAATTTTCCACGATGTTTTGCACAAATGCTGTCCCTTAATTTATGCAATAAAGATGCATAATATGTGCCGTTCGCACTTGTATTGCGCTCTTTAAAGTCAATTAGCAAAATGCCCTCACAATCCCAGAATATCGTGGCCATCACCTTTTTCGTTGATTGAACGACTGTCGCCTTTCTGGGACGAAGTTCAGCAGGTCTCCGCCATTCCATGGACTCCCTTTTCGATAGAGGATCGTAAAGCAAAACCACAGTTTCATCCCCTGTGACAATGGACTCCAAAATCGGTTTTGGGTCGTCTCCACACATGTTTAAAAACGACTGCGCACATACGACTCAACGTTCATTTTGGGGAGCAGAAAGAAGTCGCGGTACCCATCTAGCACTAATTTTATTCATACCCAAATGGTCATGGAGAATTCGGCGAACACTTGTTTCGGATATGTTTGTTATCACTGCTAATTCCTTCACTTTCAAACGGCGATCTTCAAGCACTAATTGTTCAATAATTGAAATTTGTTGAGGTGTTATCACTTCAATTGGTCGACCCGACCGATAAGCATCTTCCAGAGATTCTTGTTCCAAACGGAAACATTTTGCCCACTTTTTTACAGTTGAATACGAAGGAAATGAATCGCAGTAACCACCGTTTAAACGTTGCTTAATGTGATAAGGTGTATCTTCTTTTGTTAATTTAATGAACGCGATGTACTCAATTTTCGTTACTTCAGACATTTTCGTTGGCTGGTTACTCAAAACTACTAGGTTTTGAACCGTCATATTTATAGTGTACACCTCGCGTATGTGCATGCATGACGTGACGGAGTTTGAACACGTTTGAACCTGTATAAGCCTGTCAGGCAGAGAATTTATGGCGCCTACCTCGTATATAGAAATAGCATGCCACTCGGTATTTCTATGAAATCAGTAACAATCTGTCGAAAATATCGCAAAATTGCTTCAGTACTCGGTTACTTTTTACTGCTTATGACCGTACTATTTTAAGGACTGAGATAAATCGATATGTAACAATTACAAAACTCAAAACATTAATACAATGCTGTGTGCTGCAAGGGAGGTAAAAACTCTAAGCAATGCAAACGAAATTAAAAATATTAAGCATAGTTATTTTTCATTTTTCTTTCACAAAAAGAGATAGGAGGAGAAGTAAATAAATGAATACTTTAGCTATATTTTATCTAATTGTAATACTTCTAATCTATGATTAGATGTGCTATATCTATATACTTATAAACACAAATAATATTTATCTAAACACATTAAAAAGTTTAAAATTTTCTCATTGAGAGGCTAATTAAAGTCATTGCATAATAGGAAGGAAAGCTTATGACTTATTTCTAAAAAACCATAAAATGTGTGGTTTCAAATACACTATTTGCAAATATTTTAAAGTGCAAAAAAATATAATTTCAGCTTTAAGTAAGGCTAAATTTCCATAATTAATAATTAAGAGTAATATTATAATACCACAAATAACATTTTATAAGCTAATTTAGGATTATGGCCATAAGCTGAACTGTGTTCCTCTTATGTTTTCTACATTAGGCTTTTTAGTAATTTTTTATTCTTTAGCTAAAGTAATCGATTTTCTTGGACAAATGTAAATAAAATACTATAGCTACATATCATAATTAACAAAAGACCGTCCATGAAGAAAGCAAAACAAATCCAAATTTTTACAAACATAATTCGGAATTTAGTTTTTTAACTACTTATTTTTCTTTCTGTCTGCTCTGCTAAATACATCGGTATAGATTTTGAAACGTAAACAATAATAACCATTCAATTAATAATTACAATGTAATGTAATTGTAATTGTAATTTGCTAGTAACAAGTTGCATTTGGAAAAAAAATTAAATCAATAAACAATAGAGTTGGCCGTTGGTAAAAGTGGCGAAAAGAGTGTTATGAATGTTCAAATTTCTGGCGCCGTAGGTTTCATTAGAATATACGAGTATATTCGTTCGGCAATCGCTTGCTATCCTTAGCTGAACAGACTTGAATCAACAGTTTAATAATACTAGAGTGAAATAACAGAGGTGCTTCCCACATCAGTGGTTTTTGGCAAGCAGATTTAGATTAAGAAGCTCTCACACCACAAAGACACAAAATTGATGCAAGTAGTTAGAAGAAGCAGGTGTCACGCGTATACAACCATCAACTAAAAGCAAATCCGGAATAATAGGTAAATATTCTAGGAACTGAAGTAAAGTTTTCATTAATTATGTCCTATATTTTTATACATTATCTACAAATATATATAATTTATAACTTAGTATCTACGTTGTAAGACACTTAACATTGAAGATCGCGAATTGCGATAAATATATAAATCAATCAATAATCTGTATAAAAATAATAGATAATCAAAGTATATTCTGTAATCCTACATGTTATTTAATTGTTTCTTCATTAATTATAAGCGATTATAATCATTATCACAATTATTATCTCTTGATAAACCAAATACGAACAGTATACAACTCTATGATTTATATTATGTAATATCTATTCGAAGACTTTGTTTTACAAAAATAAAAATGATAAATATTTATTTAATTCAAAACATATATTTTTTTTTAAATTCAAAATTTATTCAAATACTGTTCACTAACATATAAATGCATTGTTACATCATTGTTGTTTACTATAGTATAAATATTAATGTTTTGTTAGTAACTTCGTTTTAAGTATTACTAAATGCAATTATTTGAAAATTAATTATTTAACGAATATTTTAATTTGTTAGTATGACTACCATACGTTCTATTTTAAATACTATTCTAAGAGCCGGTTTTACCAACTTCGACTAAAATACTCCTTTAACTACTAATTAATTATCTCTAATTGGCGTTTTTTAGTACAAAGAACAACGACGGTTAGCTAATCAGTGTTTCAGAATTTATTTTACAAAGTCGGCAATATATTTAGTGTATTTGACCTTAATTATATGTTGTAGCAGTAAATTGGCCCAATTTTTTTTAGTTGAATTTTTTCCTTGTGCTTCTCCCATTTATAGCTTTTTTAGGTTTATATCGTGTATAATTAAGAATTTAATTCTTGTAGTTAAATTTTGTGATTATGGTATGCGAGGTTTCTGTCATTAAAATTTCTATGGCAGAGAGCCACAAACATAAGTGATAGTGAAGCAAATTTATTGATTACTCCTATTGACAGATACAAAAAGAGGAAGGCAATGTCTGTTAATAAAGAAAGATAACATTTCATTACCATATGAATGGTACATAGGTAGGCTTGCCAGACGTCCCGGTTTGACCGGGACAGTCCCGGTTTTCAGACAAAATCCCGGTGTCCCGGCCGGTTTACTTCACGTCCCGGTAAAATTAAATTTGATTTTATAGATGACAAAAAAAGTCTAAAAATAATTAACTGTGAAGAATTATTTAGGATAATTACTTTGTCTTTATTTCTGTAGGTAAACCATAGCCTAAGCTTCAATTCGAATTCTTGTTCATCGATACTAATTTCTAAGTTTTTTGAACCTAAATTCTCACTCGGAAAAACTAAGTGTCAGGCAATAGTTTTACATGTCATAGCTTCTTTAGCTCAAGAAGAGCTTAGGGAAGACTTGACCAAGTCAAACTACGTATCTGTAAGTATGGATGCATCAAACAGAAAGGATATAAAACTTGTGCCAATTGTTGTGCCCTACTTTAATTTTATTCAGGTGTGCAAGTAAAGCTGTTAGATTTCAAATCTGTGGTAGGTGAAACGTTTGAAATTCTTACAAATCACTTATGCTCTGTCCTGTTGCAAAACGATTTGAACAACAAAATAGTTGGCTTTTGTGGAGATAACTGCAACACTAACTTCGGTGGTGTCAAAAGAGCAGGGAAAAACAATGTTTTCCATCGACTCAAGAATAGCCTAGGACGGGAAATCAATGGAATCGGATATGGAGCACACATTGTGCACAACTGTGTGCAAACTGCAGTAGATAGTCTCCCAATCGATATTGAGGCCTTAATGGTAAAGATTTATAAATACTTCCACATATACACAGTTCGTGTAGCTAAACGAAAAGAATTTTGTGAATATGCCAAGATACAGTACCGTAAACTCATTCAACACGGGAACACCCGGTTTCTATCAATGATGCCCGCGCTGGAAAGAATTTTACAGATTTTTGAAGGTCTGAAAGCGTTTTTTTTTATACCAAGAAATGTGCCCATCAACAATAAAAAAATTGTTTACTGATTTAACGAGCGAGCTCTACTTGTGGTTTGTCCACGGACAGCTTGCACTGTTTAACGAGGCCATCCTGGTAATGGAAAAAGATAACACTACAGCTTTTGAGGTTGCTGAAGCTCATAAAGCTTTCAAAGGAAACCTGACAGAAAGAAAGGCTTCAAACTTTATCCCCATGGACGCAAAGAACATCTACAGTAATCTAGATGAGCAAGACCGTAACAGTATGAAGAAAGAATTTGATGACTTTTATGAAAGATGCATTGCATACTTGGATCTCTGGGAGAATAGTTTTGGAAACGATGAACAGTTTTCATGGATCAATCTGACCAAAACAAATGCTGTTGATTGGGAAAACGCCTAAACTTCTGCTGAAATTATTAATAGCACTCTTCTTGATGTACCCGATATAAAAATAAACAATGATCAGTTGTTTGACGAAGTTGTGCTTGCTAAGGAGTATTTTCTGTCAAATTGGGAACAGTGGAAGCAAGAAGAGACTACCAGAGATGTGATTATTTCAAGTGAAGAAAAATAGCTTAGGCTGTTTGGTCACTTCAAGGAGAATCACATAGCAGTCCCCAATCTGATCAAGATTGTTGAGTATACCTTCTGCTTACCTGGGACAGCAGCACCAGTTGAGAGAGTATTTTCTTTGATGAACAACGCATGGACTGATGATAGGAGTTTGATGAAGGAATCTACGGTTAAAGGCTTGATGATATGTAAAATTAATATCAGATTAGCTTGTGTAGATTTTTACAACAAGATTAAAAACAAAAAAGACTTTCTAAAAAAAGCCCAATGAAAAGTACATGTAAATATTCTTCCGATTTTTATTCCTTATTCAAAGTGTTTCTTTTTACTTAAGTAACTTAATAAAATGTTTAAATTTATATGCTTATGTCATTTAGGTTCCTAATCGGTAACCATTTATTCATAGCATTGAGAATAAACTACCCTCTAAAACACTCTAAAAAACCGCAAAGGGTGTGTACCCTTGAATACCCGCGACGCTGGGGGCATTCCGGTGTCCCGGTTGAACATTTCAGAAATCTGGCAAGCCTATACATAGGTAACAAAATTAATGTCCAAAAAAGGCTATTTTGAGATAAAAATGGGAATTCATAGCAAAACCACATTAGAATCTACCAGAGTTGCAGAACAAGGTACAAACAAAAAGGATCGCAAGTTACAGCAAATTAAAATTATGCTACAGAGCTAAAAAATGATGAGTGATCCTGCGTTATGATGAAAAACGATGTGCGACTGGTTTTTTCCAGAACTTGTGATATCAACGTTCATTGTAAAAACAGCTGTATAATACATGAATGACACTCCATTACGTTTCTGTTACAGAAACATTTCTAAGACAACAACCGTGAGATGGTTAGTAAATCCAACAATTTGGTCACGTAGTTCTTGTAATTTCACAATGTATTATTTTAAATATTTCGCAATAAGTGACGAAGAGAGCAATAATTTGTAATTAATTTTTAGTCAAAAGGCCATCCCATGAAAGCATGACAGATGTATCAAAGAAACTAAAATTACGAAGTAATGAAAATATTTTGAATGTACTGGCGAGAAACTGCTGTGAAAAAATTCGCGCTGTAGTGTTAGCATTCATACTTCTTCAGGTTATTTTTAATTACTTGTATGATTGAGTAGAAAAATTTAGGGAAATGTTTTCTGATATTTATACTATTTTGTTTGCTGCATTTTATCGTTCATAAAACAAAGCATTTTAAAAGATTAAAATGACATTTCCAATTAGGGGACACAGCTACTTAGAATGCGGTCATATTATGAGATTAATAAACCAGAAAGTTAAAGTAGAGTGTCCATCCGGATGGAATAAACAGATTTTGAATGTAAGGACAAAGACAGGCTCATTCAAAGTAGTAGACTATGAAAACACGAACATATTTCAATTTGGGACTACAACATATTTTGATATTTTGCAATACTGAAAGTAATGTTTAGGATGATAAAGTATTGAAAGTCATAACAGACCCTGCACAACTTCAGTGGTAATACTACCTATACAAAAAAAAAGACGAGATCTTAAAGTACTACTTCATGGTCAATTTGACTTACCTAATCTGAGATGCCAGGAACGACTTCTTTTGTCATTAAAAAAATACTGGAGTCTCCAGGATTTAAAAGAGTTTTGTCAAGTCTGTAGTGTAAGCCGTTATATTGAAGATGTACCTTAAGTTAAAATGATGTTGATGTTTAATTCCTTGAAAATGACTTTTGACATATTGTTTTCACAATAATGCTAATTTTATTATTTTTTATTAAATTTATTTGTAACATTTTTGTTAAGGTATTATTATCAATTTCAGTTGAATAAGTCCCTAGATCAGTACGACGTTCGTAATTTGATCTATTTTCTGAGAATTATTTTTCATTGTTCATCATAAAAAAACTACGCCTGTGGCTACTAAATTAGTGTAGTCGATATACAAAGAAAATTAAACATGCCGATGAATATTTTTAAAAATATTAGTTACAAATATTTTCAGATATGCTATCTGGAAGCCTCCAAACTTTAGAAATTGTTTTTGTCGTACAGTACATTTTATGACGTTAATCTATTTACCCCTATACAGTTCACATCCGAGAGGATTTAATTTGCACAAAATGTTTGTGGGGGAGATAAAGCCAGGTAGTTTTACTGACGGAATATACATGTATTAGTTGCTTATTGAACGTATTACATTCTATATAATTTGATTTCCAAAGACTTTTAGTCAAGGATTACCGATTAAGTAATCCTTGCTTCTTAATTAGTTTACGCGATTTTAACCTGAATAATGTTATGTTCTGCTGAAATAGGAGTAAAGTTTAGAGTACCAGTTATAATTCTTGCTGAAAAATTTAACTGCACGTCAACTTTTCAAGCATGATTAGTAGAGACTGGATTGTATGCAATATGCATATTTGTTGTTTTTTTGGTATATCCCTTCTATACTGTGTACTTATCCATTTTCCACCCTCAGAATACGTTTTTTATCATTTTTTAGTGCATATAATGCATATTTGGTCACTTTACCATAACTGCATATGCACGTACATATTTCATAATTATTTTGCATATTTATGCATATATTCGCCATTTTCATAAGAACCATAATAAAATCTGATATTTAAAGATATTTAATTTGTTTGTGTAAACGTGAAGAGATTGCATTCCTTTAACTTTACATTAATGACTCATTAAAAGTCCAGTTTTGAAAATGCTGAAGATAGCTAAAGCGAAGTCATCTCTAATAAAAAATTGGATAAGTGATTGCAGTGCACTAACACTTATTGACGAAGAAAGTGATTTGTGCACACTCTGCGACAAAAGGGTAAGTTGAATTTTGAAATATTTTGTCAATAACAAGTTCTACAATTATGAGAATTTCTTTTTGTGTTTATAAATATAATGAAACAATTTCATAATAAATTAATATTAGATATGTTTAATTTTATGTTCTTTAAAGCTAATATATCTTTGTAATATTTCTTTGTCATAAACACCAAAATAACCAAAATCAATCAAATTTAAACAACTGGAGAACTTTACAAAACCAGACAATTTATTTTTCTAGTTTTTGTAGTAATATAGTAATTAATAATAATTATTATAACTGAATGTTAAAAATATATATTTCTTACACAGATTAGCTGCCAGAAGAAATTTCAAGTAGTGCAACATTTGAACACAACATTTCATCAGAACAGGGTTTCTGAAAATTTGAATAAACCGCGGCAGTAACTTTTGGAGGAAAGTTTTCTCAATAATTCGAAGAATCCACAAGAAGCATTTTCCAAAGATTTGTGTAATCTTTTTGTGGGTTGTAATATTCCTTTACATAAATTGGACAATCCGATATTTCAAGAATTCCTGAAAACTTATTGCAAAGTCGATGATAAACCCATTTATGTACCCAGTTCCTCAGCTCTACGCAAGAAATACATCAACGAAATTTATGAAGATGTTACCGATGGTATTAGAAAGGAGTTGAAAAACCAACTCAATCTAAAAGACATTTAATTAATGTAGGTAATTTAGACAAAACAAATCATGTTACCATAGCCAGGTTTATTAATGAGTCCTTAGCGAATTTCTATTTACCCGACAAAGTACCTTTTGAAACATTTCTGTTAATGGTAACTGACGCCGCTTCGTATATGTTAAATCAGCTCAAAGTCTGAATTTTTTTTTTCCCAATTTAATCCATTGTACTTGTTTGGCTCATGGTTTAAATGGGGTTGCTGAAAAAGTTAGATTAGAGTTTCCAGATGTAAATAATTTAATTAGTAATATCAAAAAAGTATTTTTAAAAGCGCCCTTACGAGTGCAATTATATAACGAAATGCTTCCCGGCATTCCATTGCCACCAGAACCTATCTTAACAAGATGGCTTAAATGTGCTTAAATGTGCTGTGTTTCTTGCCGATAATTACGAAGGCATCAAAAATGTTGTAACTCAATTTGATTCAGCAACCAGTCCTGCCATAGAAAAGTGTAACGTAATTTTCAATAATTCTACAATACAAATTCAGCTATCATATATTAAATCTAATTTCGCGATAATTGAGCAGGCAATTACTAGATTAGAAGATAGAAATTTATCTTTAAATGATGGTGTTGGCATTGTAAATGATATTGAAGAGAAAATTGGAAAAGTCAACGGATTGACTGGAAAAAGAATTAAAGAAAAATTAGCCGCAATTCTAAGCAAAAATGGAGGTTTTGTTACATTAAAATCTATAAATAATGTAATTAATGGCAATTTTAATGAAGACATTAATATAAGCCCCTCATTAATACCTAGTTTTAAAAATGCACCGATCACATCTTGCGATGTTGAAAGAACATTTTCCCAATATAAACATATACTTACAGATCGTAGACATAATTTAACTATGGAAAATTTAAAGAAATATATGGTTATTTATTGTAATAAATAAATATACAATTTGTAAATACGACAATTTATTGTAATAAATAAATATACAATTTGTAAATACGACAAATGAATTTTAATTTCATAAAACATAATAAATAAATGCACATCATAAGTGCATATTGCATATTGTAAGTGCATATTTAGGGATTTTTTAAGTGAATATTGCATGCATATTTGGCAAACTTTTTAGTGCATATTTTCCAGTCTCTAATGATTAGGTACTATTCATCCAAACCGAACAACAATACTCAGGAGTAGAACATACCAATGTATACATTGTATGCCAAAGTACGTAAAGTGTCTGCACAAGCTCTCCTATTTGGATCTACTACCGTCTCTAGAATTAATTCTGTATTTTTACTTTAATTTTTGAATATAGTTTTGATATATTAGTGACTCCAAGATATGTTGGAAAAAAATGTTAAATGCTATTACTAAGCGAAACAGACTAAATGCAGGCATAAATTGTCACAGTATATTCAGGTTCTTCATGATCGAGACAAATTCGATTAATTCAAAAATAACTGAACTTTATTTGTCCTCATCAGAAAAGATAATGCATATGTAATACTTCTGTATTAATATATATTTATATTTTTAAGTAGACCTACTGTTCATGTCATTTATAATACAGGTAATACAATTACTACATAATCACTGATAAAAATTATGTTTAATTAACTGCAAGTAATACATTCATATCGCATAGAAATGCATATGAAAATATAAGCTACTGTAACAGCTGTCAATATTAATAATAATTAAAATTTGTTGAGTTAAGAGGGTTATTTGCTTAAAATGTTATTAATGTATTGGTCGTTGATAGTTGCTATTCTATGTTATCGTGAGGCGATTCTAGTCAATTTTTAAGCTTTTATCATATACCAATGACACCGGTGAAAATGGTTCCGTTTAACGTTACTCGTAATCAGTGATTAGTGCTAACCGATGTTGTAAAAACGGGCACTAAATGTCCAATTCGAAATTCGATTATTATTGATAAAAATGCAATATGTTGAAAATATAATTTTATGACACATTTAATTTTTCGACTCACTAGTAAGTCTTTAGCAAGTAAGGGGGACAGGACACACTGATCTCTGTAAGAAAAGAGTTTTATTGTGTCTGGATGATTCGAACCAACTACACAGGACACGATTACTTTCTGTTCTGTGTATGAGTATCTTATCAACAGCTATCCTGGGCATTAATTTTACTGAGAAATGTTTAAGAAATTTGCTAGCATATTACAACATAAACTTGATAATTGAATAAAACTGTGTGGTATTTATTTTTATCTGGATTACTTTGTTTCTATTATTTTATGTTTTTCTAATAAATTTACAAGTTGTCCTTGAATTTGTAAAGGATTACATTCATTTCACGATTGAGTGTGAGTAATGCTCAATGATAACATAACCATTACTGCTAGATTTATAAAGTAAGCCAGCTTTCTTTTAAAGTCAAAAAATTTTTACATATAGAATCCCTCAACATAATTAATATGGATTTGCTTGCACTTTTTACAATAAGCATGAACTAAAGAACTAATTTATCTTTACATATACTTTAGGCTTAATGGAAATGATGACAGACTACTTGGAAGAATACGATGGAATGGTGCTTCTACGTTTAGGTCCAACAAATAACTGTTTTGCAGTTGCGGACCATAAGCTGGTGGAATATTTGTGCACAAGCAAGAAAGTAGTTAAATCCACAAGATATCGATTATTTGTTAAATGGCTCGGAATGTGTTTATTTACAGCTGAACGTAAGCGTTACTTAGACTGTGGCTAAGCAATCAACATTTATTATTAAAATATTATGTTTCAGGTGAACTATGGCGTAAACATAGAAATCTAGTAACGCCAGCTTTTCACTTCCAAGTTTTGGAGGAATTCGTTCACACATTTAATTCTGTTTCAGATGAGTTTGTAAGAATATTATCAAACAAAACAAACAGCCGAATAGATATTTATGAATTAGTAAACCTCTGTGCCCTGGATATTATTGCAGGTAATTATAAGAACTCATATTAATTTATCTTTCGAGTCTATAAAGCATTATTAAGATATGAGGTAGGCGCCATAAATTCTCGGTCTGACAGGCTTATACAGATTCAAACGTTTTCAAACTCCTTCACGTCATGCACGTACATACGCGTGGTGTACACTATAAATATGGCGGTTCGAAGTCTAGTAGTTTTTAGTAACCATCCAACCAACGTAACTAGCGCACGAAAATGTCTGAAGCAACGAAAATTGAGTACCGCGCGATCATTAAATTTTTAACAAAAGAAAGGCATACACCTTACCACATTAAACACGTTTAAACTCTCCTTCGTATTCAACTGTAAAAAAGTGGGCAAAACGTTTCCGTTTGAGACAAGAATCCTTGGAAGATGCTAATCGGTAAGGGTCGACCAATTGAAGTGATAACGCCTCAACAAATTTCAATTATTGAACATTTAGTGCTAGAAGATCGCCGTTTGAAAGTGACGGAATTAGCAGTGATAACAAACATTTCCGAAACAAGTGTTCGCCAAATTCTCCATGACCATTTGGGTATGAATAAAATTAGTGCTTTCTGTTCTCCAACGTGAACGTCGAGTCAAATGTGCGCCGTTGTTTTTAAACATGTGTGGAGACAACCCAAAACCGATTTTGGAGTCCTTGTTACAAGGGATGAAATGGTTCTGTTTTACGATCCTCAATCCAAAAGGGAGTCCATGGAATGGCGGCGACCTGATGAACCTCGTCCCAGAAAGGCGAAAGTCGTTCAATCATCGAAAAAGGTGATGGGATTGTGAGGGTATTTTGCTAATTGACTTTAAAGAGCGCAATACCAGTGTGAACGGCACATATTATGCGTCTTATTTGCATAAATTAAAGGACAGTATTCGTGCAAAACGTCGTGGAAAATTGACAGAAGGTGTGCGATTATTGCACGACAATGCTCCCGTCCATACTTCCGCCATTTCACAAGCTGGCATCTGCGAATGCGGCTTTCAAGAATTGGAACATCCACCGTATAGTCCAGATATGGCTCCTTGTGATTTAGTTTTGTTTTCTAATTTAAAAAAAGACCTTAGTGGACGTAGTTTTAAGGATGAAAGTGAGTTGCAAGCAGCTGTTATAGAACATTTTGACAGAAAAATGATTATTTTTACAAGGGTATCGAATTATTAATTAATCGTTGTAATAAATGTATAGAGGTTAGGGGAGATTACATTCAAAAATAAAAATTCTTATATTGTTTCAAGTTTCTTTTTGTATATCAGGCCGAGAATTTATGGCGCCTACCTCGTATCAGTATGTGTGATGTATAATAGGGAATAAACCATATTATCTTATACTATACCTTGTCTCAGAATAAGAAGGAGTGATTCAAATATCGCGCCAAAATGACTTATGTTTTTAAAGTATCTCATTGGTTCTTGCGTAGGTAAGTTTAACATGGGAAAATAAGTTCGGCAAAACGTCATTTTATATTTATAACCAAGCCATAACCTAGTTTCTTACATTTTTACTTTGGTTTATACTTTATTGTGTTATTAAGTAAAATCCGTATTTTTATGTACAACATAAATATGAGTGATCAGACGGTTAATACCTAGGGTATAAGTGATTAGGCTGTTAAAACTTTGAATTTGATGAATCTGTCAAAAACAATGTACGGCAGTGCACAGTTTCTTTTTTAAAATAGAACGTTCTACACTTTGCAAAAATAACTATAGATGGGGCCATACCAAAAATGAACTGAGCAGTTTTGTATTACCACATGTTCATATACATGTTATATTTCGGATATGTCAGACGTAATAAGAAACCTGTACTAACAGGAAAAGGTGAAAATATCTGGTGGAGAACATCTGGGAATAATAAAACAGTACAGATAATGATGGTCATCCAATATTTAATTAGATGAAACATGCTTGGATGAAGGACACACAAAGAGAAAAGTTGGAATTGCTGCAAATATAATTAGTGCATGACAAGCTTTTGTTAAAAGCCTATCGACAGGATTAAAAAGCCCTACTAGTAATGATACACAAGAATCTGAATTGATATATGTGGGGGAAGGGCTATTGTATGATTCATGAAATGAACGTTAACATTTTTGAAGGATGTTACAACAAATATTACCCAAGTTGGACAGGGTAGCTACACAGGTTACCTCCATATCATTGCGAGCGCAATCCGATTGAAATGATTTGGGTCCAACTAGAATGTCAAGTTGCTCCAAAAAAATCCCCTTTTAAAATATCACTTGTAGAAGAACTTTTAACAGAAGCAATTACAAATGTTACAATAACTAATTGGAAAAAAACGACCATGTAATTAAAGTAGCAAAGAAAATGTGAGATATAGATGGATTAATGGATGATTGTGAAACCATTTATTATTTATGTCTGAAACAGTCATGATATGTGACTTATTAATGTCTAGCACAAGGGAATCAGACTAATATTTGCGGCATTTTTTTTTGTAATCAGAGTCTCAATAGTTGTATTTTTAATCTTTTTAACATGATGTGAACATTAATTTGTTATACTTTATAAGAGTATAAGTGTAAGTTATTCAACTAAAAAGGTTCTCCGTATTTTCAAAATACATACACACAAGTAGCCAATAATAATTATCAATGAGTATCTTTGCAGGTCGTGTAAGCAACTTCAGTCGATATAAATTTTTATATTTATTACTTTTGTATGTAAGATTCACATTTCCAAGAATGGTTGCTTGAATTTACCTGCTCAAGGTTTGTAAGAGTAATACGAACAATTTATTTGTATAAATTCTTTATTGATATTTAAAATAGAAACTAATAAGCAAAACTCCTTCTGCTGGTTCTTAAGGACGTCTTGATAAAATATAAAAGGTTTGATTCATTCTTCCTCTCAGGTAAAAATATTTAATAATAAATTGACTTGATTCACAATTTTCATGTTGGTATAATACATTCACTAAAATGCATAGTAATCATATATGTATTTATAATGGCAATCCTCCTCAAAATGCTCAGAACAAAGTCTACTACTTTCATTTAGTAAATGAAACACAAAACAGCTAAAATCGTAGTTAAAGATAATACAGTTCTTCTAACCTCAATTGTCATGATGTCATGTTAAATTGTCAACTACATTTTAAGCTGTCTGTTCCATGTTTTGGCGGGATATTTGAATCACTCCTTCTTATTCTGAGACAGGGTATAGTATGTACACAATATATTACGAGTCATCGAAACTGATCGTCATGATCGCTCCTGTGATTTTGCCATAAGAATTGAGGTTCAAACTACAAATTTTCCATTGGCGTGCTGTATGAATATATTTTTGAGGTTATCGTGATGATGGATTAAATAGTTATTGTTTACATAATTGCATTCTATTAAATGTATCATCTGCTAATCACCGTTATGATGTACGAATTATAATAAGTAACGTTAATTAATTGTTTAAAAAAAATTCCAAAATTCGGACCGGAAGTAACACTCTTATCGAAAAGCGAGTTTTGCAAATATCTCGTAAATTATGCATTCTATATATGTTTATCAAGAGCACAAATATATTTAGAGCTACATTTGAAATATTTTTTGTATAAAAGAAATTTGAAAATTCGTACGGGAAGAAACACTTTTACTCTTAGCGAGTAGCACTTTTCGGGATATTCGTAAACTCATAATTCTACAGAGAAAATCCATTATCTTTGTTTATTTTGTTGACTATTGCGAAAGAAAACGATATCGTTAAACTTTATTTAAATATTTCTCAACGATATTAAACTCAATTATTTGAATCTAAATGTATCTGCAGTTTAACAAACGTATAATCAAATCACTCAAGATAACATGATGAACTTTAACAAAATGTGTGTTTAAATTTGCTAACATTTAAAAATAGGTACTGTCGTTCTTCTATTTTTCAAAGGCAATGGAAAATCCTGATATATCGTACCATTTAACCGAAATGTGCCTCTGATAGGTTATGACAACCAGCAGTCGCATCCTTTAAATGCTTGTTCTTATAACAAAATTATTATTATTAAACAAAATGACGTAAATGTTTATGGGAAGTTTATTTAGTATATAATTTTTTATTTCGAACTGTTTCGGACACATCGAAAGAATGAAGAAAACTCGACTTTATTATACGAATACTGTGACTTCAATTAATTTTTCATTTAGAGTAGTCTATGATTTTAATATTAATTTAGGAACACTGTAAAAAAACATATTCGTATGTAGTTACTGACCTTCTGGCTTCAATTCTTTCCACCTTAATTTACAGCCATACCAATAAATCGAGAAATCACTCTGTATCATTTTCTTCGAATTTCATTCATGTTCAATTAAATTAATGCCGTTTAGTATATTCTTTAGTGCATACGTATTTGATTCTCTCGATCTATATATTTACTTGCCTTAGATTTTTCCAGTATTCAATGACAAAACTTGTATACGTTTAAGACTGTAATTTGTAAATGTTATACGGCATATATTCGTATGCAGTTACTGACCCTGTATTGTCAATTATTTCCACCTTAATTTACGACAGGACCCGTTTTGCCGGTCTTTTCTTTAAATGTCGATTCTTCTACCTTGTGGATGTCCTGACAGTTACAAATCGGGATACGTATGACTATTCCACGGATTGTTCGTAAATTAACATCCTCTTGTTATTAAAAAACGTCGAGACATGAAACTGTCATCGCAGAATGATGTTTGTATGGAATGATGCGAGCTGTCGCCTATTTTTTCTAGCGAGATTTTTTTACGGGATCCGCCTGCAGAGAGGCTTTAAATGAACCGTACCTTCGTTATAAAAGTACTTGGAAAGTGGATATTGCTGCCGAACGTTGCGTAAAAGTCCATTCTCTCGTAGTCTGAGCCTTTATACGCACGCGAAACCTCGATAACGTTGAATTTTTTCGTGAAAGTGAGAACCGTGAAACTTTTCGATGTCTCTGTCATATCTGACAAATTTTTGATTTTTGAAGAGTTTTATTTTCGGTCACACCACCACCCATTTTTATATACGTAAGCCCGCGGTCCGTTTTCGGAGCCTCCGATCTCGAGCGTGGTGCCGCCAGGAGCCACCAAATATAGCACACGCAAAGGAGAAATGTCGAGCCTATACGTACCCAAAGAGGGAACGCTCCCGTTTTGCCATTTTTGAGGGTTCGGTAAAGCTATTTCAACTCAGACGATTAGAAGGGGTCACTCGAATGGCTTTCATTATATATTATTGTAACCATCAAGCACGCTGACTCAACTTATCGTGATAGATAAATAGTGACTGGTAAAATTACTAATAGTTTTATTGGGATGGAATAAGCAAAAGCCATGACAGCAGGCAAAGAATTAAATGTGGGAGGTGTCAGAATGCAAAATATTTGCATTTCTTGTCATATGAGTTAATGGTTCTGTAACAATAACATTCGTCCGTGGTCTGGTAACTAAAAATTTATTAGTCGAACGCGTTGCATACGTTGATACCAAAAAATCCACTGCCTACAAAAGGCAGGGCGGGTCAATATATTCCAAAAGAGGAAATAACGGAAAATGTCTACCAAGAAACAAATAAGAAATTGAACACGGTTATACGCGAAAAAAGACCCTCCAATGCTGTTCAAAAAAGTCTGCTTCTTCACAACAACTGCAGCTTGTAAAAGGCACAAATTGTTCAAGCATAAATCAATGAATGCGGCTTTAAGTCCCGACCTCGCCCCCTGTGACTTTTATTTTTTCCAAAACTCAAAAAACACTTGAGAGGGTGTCGTTTTTTATCGAATGAAGATGTGGAAAACATTGTAGGGTCGTATTTTGCGGACTAACCCAAAGAATTCTTGTTCGCAGGTATAGCTTTATTAAAGAAACCATGTATAACCTTTGCTAATTGAAAAAGTTTTGTACTACACTTTCTACTGATACTTTATCTAATGCTTTCAGAATAGGCTATCTGCTAATTTTTTCCACGAGCTAATTTCTATTTTTAAGAGCAGGTGTAAATCGCTAAGAGCAGAATATCTAGGTCATCTTTTAATTTCTTTTTGAGAAAAATAGTTAGAATAATTAGAATAATCTAGATCAACCTTCAGAATTTTAATTTTCGAAAAAGAGGGCACAGGATGAAAAAGTTGTTTTTTTTTTCAATTATCTCAACCAATTTTGACTTTCTTTATTGAAATACTTTGGAACAATTTACAACAAACCTAGAATTCGATTTTTGAATGCAACTTCACACGTCCAAATTTAAGGCTTAATTGTGAAAATTGTATTTCTATTGTTATTTCACTTTCAGACTAACTATTGTAATTTGCACATAGATAATTACGTAAAATTAAAGAATAATTAATATAAATCTTGTGTAATAATCCTAGTACTTTTGCAATTGTGGGTTTTTACTTGGAACTGGAGTAGATCATTTCTTTATTTACAACAGACTATTAAAAAGTGTAAGTTTCCGATATGAATGAAACTTGATTAACTAATCACTAATTTTATTTGAATTTTGTAAAAATCGTGGATTAATTAGAAACTAAATTCAACAATTTTTAGTATTGTATAATACTTTAGATAATAATGTTTAAATATGTTCTAAATACGAACACTTATATTACAGAAACAGCCATGGGTGTTCCACTTAATGCTCAGACAAATTCCTTCTCCAAATATGTTCATGCCCTTCACGAAATGTTGAGAATAATAGCAGTCAGATCATTCTCTCCTCTTAAAGTTCACGACTGGTTCTTCCGATGGACTAAAGATTTTCACAAAGAAGAAGAGGCTTTGCGTATATTGAAAGGGTACACGAATTCCGTCATTGAAAAGAAACAGAACGCATTGAATCAAAATGGCATGCGAGCACTAGATCCTGATAAAAAGAAGCGCTTGGCATTTTTGGATTTACTACTGGAGAAACGTGGAGAAATTACTGATGAAGATATAAGTAACGCTGTTGAAGGTTTTATGTTTGCTGTAAGAGAATTTTGTATGATATGCTGGATAAACCTGTAACAACCATCTTTAATACTTCAGGGTCATGACACAGCTGCTATTGCAATGGCGGCAGCTTTCTATTTGTTATCCAAACATCCAGATGTACAACAGAAAGCGTTCGAGGAACTTAAAGAGATATTTGGTAATGATACAAAAAGAGAGGCTTCATACAAAGATCTGCAAGACATGAAGTATGTTGAAATGATTATTAAGGAAGCATTACGCCTATATCCACCAGGTGCCATGATTAGTAAACAATTATTGGAAGATTATGAATTCAGTAAGTTAAATTTCCTTCTAATATTTATCTGCAAGAGAAAGAAACGTGTATTAGATTTTTAAGTACAAATCTGGATTAAAATTCTTCAAAATTAAATAAAACAAATATTATAACTTATAAAACTATTTATTAATTTAACTAACTTATCTATTACAGTAGCTTTATTAATTTTTGTAAGGCTAGCGAATAAACATTAACACTGCACTGTTAACTGACAGTTTTAATCAAGTTCAAATTTATTAAGTCCTCATTTTGTATATAATTTATTTTTGAAATATTTTAAAAATCTTATCTGGTATACTGATATCTATATAATCAAATTTCACTGTGTTATATACTTCAGATATAAAAACTACACATTTTATGATCAAAATACCCATATGGTCAAGAGCTCTTTGACGAGATTCATCTCATGAAATTATAATAAGTAATCACAAACACTTAAATTTATTCTTTGTCACGTATATATCTAAATTAAGAAATGTAAATATTTTTATAATTGATTTCAGTTCCTTTAAAATACATTCACGCACAAAAATATCTATGAAATGTTTTTATTTTTACAGTACTCTCTTATCGTAGATCTAAAGTTTCTCAAAGTTCTGCTTGATCTTCAAAGAATTCACAGTTCTATTGCTTTTGTAAGGTGCAAAATTTAGCGCTTCTTTTTTTGTACTTTATTTTCATGCTGATTGTTCTCGTCATCTGTGTATCTTCTGTAATATTTTATTTCAAAAAAAAATAGAATGAATTATACTAGAATTGTTAAACCCTGCTAAAAGGTTTGGATTTAAAAGATATCTCAAAATACCAAGATCAATAAACAAAATACCATGCTTTGCAAGGTTTGGGCAGTATTCTTTTTGAAAAGCGACTAAGTATAATGAAAAACACAAATGCAAAACTTGTGCTTCATTTTACTTAATTTCGTATAGTTATTATAATATGTATTGCTAAAACTAAACCAGCAGATGTTCTATTTTGATTGCATACATCAAGTGAATACTAAACCAAATAAATTCTTGAAGAATTAGTGAAAAATGTTCAAAGCTATGAATAGAAATATTAACACCGCTTGAAATGGTGTATTGAATAATAAGAAGGCATAAGTGCGTAACACTTAAGTGTGTACGAAATGGCGATATGCATATGGATATAAGGCACGACTTAATACATTCAAGTGAAATCTTTGTAGAATTCCAAATTCAGTATTTATCGATACTTTTACTTAACTGTCCCTACGCTTGTTGTGTCCAATTACCAAATTATTTGAATAAATGGCATCTGACTTTTGTCCGTCACTGTATAAATTCTCGAATAAATTTGTATTAATGCTTTTTATGTAATTTTAATATTAATGGGTTCGATACTTTAATACAAATATTCTAGAATATGTTTAATTTATCTAAAGTCAATTAGTGAAGAGAAAGATTATGTTTTTGTTAATTTTCTAAATGCATTTTTGCACGTGATAATATCGTGCGTTTGAGTACAGTTTTTGCTTTTTACGCGTGATACTTCGGAAAAACACTGTTTTTAGTTATTATTTGTGCAAGTCCGGGCCTATATAAGACAACGAGTTTGTAAGTAAAGTTAGAGTTATCCTGGCCGTCTAGGAGAATTCTCACCAAACTCTCTGGCAGTCTAGAGAGTACCTAGTACCTATCCCTTAGTCTTTCTGGCAGTCTAGAAAGGCGGTCCGTAAGTTGTTTTGTTTCCAGGCAGATCGTGGAAAGAAAACTATTCCGCCCTGTAAGTCCCGAGTAAATATTTATATGGTTATTTCGTTTATTTTAAATAATCACGTCAGATAGATTTTATTGATTTCAAATGTACCAAAGTAAATTTTAGGTTCACGTAAGATTTCAAAGAAATATATTACTCTCGTCGAATATCTCTTCAATAATACGAACACAAGTACCAGATGATGCATTAACGTTTTTGCTAGACTTGTGTAAATATCACCTTTCTCGAAGTAAATATCATGTATATAATATCCCAATTTACAAAATATTTATGACCGTATATTTTAATATTCAATGTTTGAATATTCCGTTAAATGTTTGTTGACATACTGCGAATATTTTTTCAGTAAATGTAAAGTTAATTTCAATATATGAATTATAGTTACTTTTGTATATAACAAATACTTTATGATCTTCTTGTAAATATATGTACTAAATTTGTGTAATTGAATTTCTGTTTTATATGTAAATAAAAAGATTGACATAATAAGATTTCGTTTACTCGTAATGCTAGGAGGTAATATAAAATGAATATTAAAGTATTAAACATGCTAAAACATACCGAACCAGAGTTTTCTTCTCCGTAAACCGACTACCCGTATTTGAGCATTACTGTTGATAAAATTCACATTCACTAGACACTTAAAACACTTGATTTTATCATTACACATATTGTTTTAAGTTTAATATCTAATTATCTGTCAAATATAGACAGTGAAGGTGGACGAACATCAACTGTAGATTTAATAGACGACAATACTACTCTGATGTTAAATATCCTTAAGACTGTACAAAGACGTTTAGTTATCCGTTGATAGATGGGAGCACCGGGCCATTCAATTTGGCAGTTAGTATTATTAATTAAGTATTTAATAATTTAAAGAGGGTTTCATGTCGCAAAATATTTTAGAGTCACTAGCGTACTTATGTACAAAGGTAATGGCTTATTCCAAATACATTTTTTCCATTGTCTCCCGCATTGCACAGGATCTATTAAAATGGGACATATCTTTTCATACTAACCTTATCTCATTATTATATTGAAATAATCTTTACAGCTTAAAGCCATTTTTAAGTTTACAAAAAAAAACGTGCTGACAGCAATTGATCCCAATAAAACCTCGAGAAAAACTTAAGTAAAAGATAATAATAATTCAATTTTATTAATTTGGCAGTAGTAATGTACAAACTCGAGTAGAAGGTATCCTGTATATCATTATAGGCGTCCGTAGCTGTGTCATTGAAAATGTATTTAAGACATAACCAAATATACTCTAAATAACAAATATTATTTAAGTAATTAGACAGTATTGATATTAAAAATGTATTAATATAAAGTTTCCTTTCAGATGATTATACTATACCCAAAGGCTTAAACGTATTAGTTATGATTCATTCCATTCATAGACGAGAAAAATATTTTCCAGATCCTCATAAATTTGATCCTGAACGATTTTCTGCTGAAAACATAAACAACATTAAGCCATTCAGTTATATTCCATTCGGTGCTGGTCAAAGAAATTGTGTTGGTGAGTTACAATTTATTGATGTTATAATTTAAACTGTTATGGTACCAAATTATAAATGAAATTCAGGTCAAAAGTTTGCCATGTTGGAAATGAAAGTTGTCCTTTCAAGAGTGCTTAGAAGCTTCGAAATTGTATCTGTAGGTGATTATAAGATTAAACTTATACCACAAGTCGTCCAGAAGCCAGAAACCGGAATATTTGTTAAACTAGTTCCTAGGGAATATTAAATGCGATGTAGGTACCTGAATCCTGAATTAACGTTTAATATACTCACCGATTTTATATGAAAAGGACTGTAAATTGTGAATTTAGTGATAGCGTTTTAGAAATAACTTTTCACGATAATTTATATTATTGCTGTATTTGTGATATTATATATTATATGTATCTTATTTGTAATAAAATATAGAATTCAAAAGTCTCAAATTATCAGTGTGTCATAATTTATATCCTATATCATAATCTGTATCGTTAACTTAAGTAATTAAAGTTTACACAAACATTAATTCCTTAGTAGCCAAGTTCGCCAGCATCCAAGCGGGCCAACGTCGCTCGATATTCTCAGATTGGTAGAATGTCAGTAACCAATGTCGTACGAATATAAAATTCCTATATCAAGTAAATGTCAATTTATGTCGCTGGATTTGTCAATGTTGTCTACATTGGTCTGACATGTCAAATTCAATATCAGGCATTTTAACAAATAATACAAAACCAATATAAGTATTAAAAAATAAAGCAAATATAATAAAGACTTTATTCACATGTGTATATAATATAAATTACAAGTTAAAATAGGGCATAGGTAGTTACTTTATTTTTAAAAAATATATAGAAGAAAGAGCGAAAGAAACTATGAATGTAAACATATATTTAAAATTTTTCTGTGTTGACAATTAAAATTATTCCTGAATGTCACTGTCACATTCACTACTTTCAGAACTTTCCAAATTGATTATGAAACTCTCTTGTAAATTTTCAACAATTACGTCTAACTCCCACATATTCTTCTCTACTTCTTTAACATGTTTGATGTCATTCAACCAGTTCTCTCTTGTAACATTGTTCAATGATGTGTGTAACAGCTCTTTGACTTCCTTTAATTTAAATGTAGTGTTTTTCCTTGCAACTTCTCCTTTAACTTGGGCTCATATTAATTCAATCGGGTTCAATTCGCAATGATATGGTGGTAGTCTTACTGTTCTATTGTAAGTTTTTGCAAGTTCATCAATCGCATATTTATTGAAATGTTCTTTGTGCACCTTAACTAAATGTAATAGTTCATCTTTAACCATATCTGTTTGAAAGGATATATTTTTTTCTTGCAACCAAGACAGAATATCACCTTTCCGTGTGGCTGTAGTTGGCATTTTTTCAATTTTTCTACTGTGATAGGAAGCATTATCTAATACCACAATACATTTTTCTTCCAACGTTGGCAATACCTTTTCAAACCACACATCAAAGATATTTGCATTCATTTCTTCGTGATAATCATTGGAGAAATTCATTTCTTTCAACAACTTCCACACTGTTGTACGTTTGAAGTTTGGCTAGTTCTTATTTTCATTTATTTTAAATAAAATCTTATCCACTGTTGGCACCTCATTTTTATAGAAAAATGAGTGTACTATACGTCTAATAATATTGCGCATATCATCATCAATATTATCCAGGACAGATCGTGCTCTTGTATACGTCTTTGGAGACTTCATATCTTGTGCATTGTGTTCTCGCAAAATATTAAAAACACTTGCAGAGCAGATACCTGCAGCTTCGGTTTTAAAGTCAACAATTCCTGTAGTAGGGTAAGTTCGCCTGTAACCGGCCACCATCCAATAGTCGGCCACTGGTGACATTTTTCAAGAATAACTTAAAATCCTACTATACAGTGCGAATGTCAATTTCTCATTCCCGTATATAAATATTTTATTCCTGTAATTCGCGCGCAAAATATAAGTGCCGTGTGTTGATTGGAGCACCGAGATCTTTAAAAAGTAGTAAACTTAGGTAGCCGGAAATATGTAAGTAAGTCAGATTTTATTTATTATTATTAAACCCGTTTCTGTGGATGAATATTTTGAAATAACTTCTGTTCGGCCAAAAAGGCCTGATTTATTAACTTTGAAGTTAAAAAAAGCACGGCTGGTCATAGGCCACATTACTTTTTATTTTCATCTTTTTCGTACTTACCTATTCAGATACATGTTCGTCTCATTCGCAATCATAATAAAGTTTCACAAGCTGATTCTCAACACTAGTAATCGGCCGTGGGCACAGTCAATAATAAAAATGTTTTGCTACATTGAAAGCAACGGCCGACCACTAGCATTGATGTCAAATGCTGATTTTGCCGACCATAAGATTATAAGTTGTTTTCAGTGCTTTTTTCGGACCAAAAATTTAAAATTACTCATTTTCAGAAGATGGCAAAACACCAAAAACGAAATTTCTTTGCATAATCTGAGGATAATATGCAAAAGGCGTTGAAAGCAGTACAAAATGATTAAAAAATCAGAGGATCTTGCAGACATTTCGATATTCCTCGAGCAACACTGCAGGACCGGTTCAGGGAAGGTGCTGCCAATAAGCCACAAATAATGGTTCCAGATCTATATTTGAGTGTGGACAGTGGAAAAAAAAGTAGTCGAATGGATAATTAGACGAAGAAAACCTTAATAAAGAAGAATAAAAACTTGAAAAAAACTAAAAAAACATGGAGGAAGAAAATTTGGAAAACGAACAATTAGATGAAGAAAAACTGCATACTGAAGAAGTGGACAAGTAAAATTAGATGAGGGAAAACTTAGCTCAGACCCAGCTTCCGAAGATATATTCATAAAGCATTTGAATTATCCCAAAATACTAGAAAAATCTAAGAAACCCAAGTCGGGATCACTCACGAGCGCTATACCTGGCAAAGTATGGAGAGATTATTATTTTGACATAGGAAGATAGAAAGACGACAAAAAATGCAAAAAACGGAGAGGAAATGAATCTGAAACCAAAAAGAACACAACATCGAAGAAAAAAGTGTATACCAAAATAAAAAGAAACCAACAACCAATCATGCAACTAGCAGAAACGAAGCAGAAGTGCGGTATCTGCGAAGAAGAATTGTACATTCTCTGTTTTACTCATACCGTAATTAAATATATTTGTTTCACTCTCAAGAATAAATTTATTATTATTTTTGTAAGACCTAACTGTACTAAATAACTTATTACTTCTTTTTCCTGATTTTTTAATCCATTCATAATCATTAATCACCATAGAAATAATACTGTACACCGTGTGACATATGTTTTTACTTGCATTGTTAGGAAAAGTTTTAACAAAAAAAGAACACATTTATCACTCAACCTTTTAACGACGTAAACAAACACTGAAAATGAAACCTCTCAATATAACTAACTCTTAGGTGTAAGACATTAGTTTCGCTGTCCATTTATTTTAAAACGATTTTCCTGCGTTTTTCTTAAATGTACATAGATAACATCCAAATTATTTCTAATTGACAACAGAAATATATTCGTAAGACCAATCATTCATCTCGTTTTACATATTCGCTCGTTGACATTATTCTGGTTTGGAAGGGGAAACACGCGATGCACCTGTACTTCCCTATTCTCCTTTCGAATCTAAACATGTGGTCGGTCGAAATCTCGCCTTAATTTATAATTATGGTGCAATCAACAACAATAAAAAGAAATATATCTCACAAATCAAAATTCATAGAATGTAGTGACTTACACCAGATGTGTTAAATAAAAATAAACAAATCCTATCGGTTATGATTGTATACGCATTAGAACATGGACTTTGTTTTAGAATTAATACTGTCCAAATGCCTTTTCTCGCTTCTAGACATTATTCCCAAAACAAATTCACGTCAATTGGTCGATCAGAGGTCCATTCTATGAGTTCATCTTTTAACTCATTTAACACACCCCTAACTTACGCAATAACGCGTTCAGTCTCTAATGTTATATACACAAAAAAAACTCAAATTCAAGTGTTTAATTGTGCTTCAAAATACTGACTCTGCGCTGATGTTAATTTCACTCAAATGCCTTTTCTCGCTTCTAAATGAGATTCACAGCACAAATTCGTGTCATAGGATCAATCAGGGTTCCACACTACGAGTTAATTAATTACATGACTCGTTGTATACATCCCTAACTCAACATCCGTAACACGTCAGACTTCAATGCACAAGCACAAAAAATATATATAATTCATTAACTTTAAACAAAAGTAAAATTGTACCAACCTCGTTTATTTCCAATATAAATCACCACACCTAAATGATTAAACAATTTGTACATAAAATAAAGAATAAAAAAGAAACATATAAACGACCTCAGTTCTTCACATAGTTCATTAAATTCTTCCATTTCACAATTAAATCTTAATACCTTTCACAATATTAATTCTACAAAAAAAATACCCATAAATAAAAATGTAATTCTGATTATTCTACATAAAACCAAACATCGCATGTCTGTATTTTATATACAAAATAAAATAAATTCTTTATACTATCCTAAACAAAAACTATCACAAATTCCAAAATGTTTTACTATAACACGTAGTGTATGACCATCGTGTTTTAAAATAAAAACATTCTGGTTCCTCAGTATTATTTGTCTAACTCCTAATTATATGTGAAAAACATTTATTTGATTTGAAACTTATTAAATCAAATTCAAATAAATGCATGGAAGCATTTACAGTCTTATAAGTTCAATATTGTTAAAAATTTTCAAAGTCCCTTTAAATATTTCTTTTAAAATAATTATAAGTTCAAAATTATTAAAAAATTTTCTAAGTCCCTTTAAATATTTATTTAAAATTTTACAAGTTCAAATTCAATTTATTAATACAGACACCTAATGTTAATTTTGTATTTAAAGCGGTTTTCACCTGCCGTTAATCTCTTTCAAAATCATTGTCCGCGACCTTTTATAATAATTATTTTAAACAAAAAATTCGATCATGATCCAAACTGACTTTTGTGTCCTCTCTTAAAGATGCGTATCATCAATATCGCCCCTAGTGACTTATCTATACATCACGTACTTGAAAATGTAAACAAATAAATGCATCTTAAATATTGACGTGTTTGTGTCAGTTCAATACACAAAATTCAAAGAAATACCAGTACATAAGTGTGATAAATAGTGAGTTATCGACACCTCAACTTTCAACAAAGTAAGTAACCAAATGTCCTAATTGTTATTACGTTATTTATAGTATAAAACATAAGTATTTACAGCCATTGATGTATAAGGTTATTAATTTCTTAATTGCTATCATCGTGATTTCGAAACCATTTTCTTATGTTGTTCGCACACTTGATTCTAATTTTCCTTGCTTTATTTTTCATAGGAAATAGAAGAAACATGTTTGTAATTATTGACAGCATCTGGCGAAGAAATATTGTTTACTTCGGGCCTATCCATCGAACGGTCTCAGACATCATATCTTTTTACGCTGAAGATACAGATAAACAATAAGTTATGAATAATTACTTGCTATACAAGGCTTATTCTAATATTAATTTCATGAATAAATTTATAATAACTTTCTTACATTGTTTTACTTAAATTAATTGTGATTTGCAGAAATCTCAACCAAATAAATATTTATATACAATGTGTACTGTTTGATTTTAGTCTATGACTATTATAAAATAAATAGGATAGTGTAGCTCTTTTGCTATGTTATATATGTGTTTATGCCTGGTGCTCAGTTCTACCTCGGGGTCACTCAAGTAGAGGGATAATAAAATGATATGGTGGTCGTTTTACAGCTAGACTTTAATATATTCTATGTACAGGTTGCTACTGATGTGATATATTTGATTTATATTCAGTTGTATCTCCGGGGGCGGCGGCAGCGGTGTCGGGACAGGACCGGGTGGCACTTCCTACTCCGGTTCTGTGCTTATTTAGTCCGGCAGGGGTTTCTTCCTCCTGGGGGCGGCGAAGGCTTCGGGGGCGGCAGCGATGCTTTGGACAGCGGCGGCGGTGTCTGGACAGGACCGGGTGGCTCTTCCTACTCCGGTTCTGTGGTTATTTAGACCGGCAGGGGTTTCTTCCTCCTGGGGGCGGCAGCGATGCTTTTGGACAGCGGCGGCGGTGTCTGGACAGGACCGGGTGGCTCTTCCTACTAACAGAGGGGCTTTTCCACCTCTAACTCAAGAGCGGCCATTCCAGCTCTTCTAACAACAGAGGGGCTACTCCACCTCTAACTCAAGAGCGGCTATTCCAGCTCTTCTAACAACAGAGGGGCTTCTCCACCTCTAACTCAAGAGCGGCCATTCCAGCTCTTGGGTGTTTCTAGGCTGTCAGGTTCTCCGGCTGATCCAGGAGGACAGTTGAGAGCTAGAAACACTCTGCCTGATCTTCTTCTTCTTCTTCTTTTCGGGAATATCAAGTTAGGCCTTGACCTTTAACTTATAATCATATTGTGGCTCATCTTATTTTGGGGGGAATTGTGCTGATTTGCTACAGTTGATTCTGTGTCTTGTTTATAACGCTAACCTGGGGCGTTTATGTTTGAAATAGTATTCTGCATCGTAGTTTAGTTGGTCTGTGATTGTTTTGTTAGGGTGGTTTTCCATCTGATAATAGAACTGTGTTGCCATTTCCTTTATGTATTCTAGCAGTGGGGGAGTGTTGGTCTCTCTTTGAATTTGGTTATTTCGTACGTACCATGGGCTTTGTAGGACCATACGTAGGGTGACATTTTGGATTGATTGTAAGGCATTCAGGTGGGTGGGGTAAGTCGTGAACCATATAGGTGCGGCGTAAGTCATAATTGGTCTGATCACCTGAGTGTAAATCCTGAGTTTGAGGATCGGATCCAACGAGCTGTGTTTGCCCAGAAGAGGCCAGAGTATCCCCCTGGCTGATTTGGCTTTTGCTATCGTGGATTTTAAATGTTGCGAGTATCTGAGCTTTCGATCCAAGAAAACTCCTAAGTACTTGACGACGGGTGTCCATGGTATTTGGGTGTGATCAATATATAGATGCCCTTCTACTGTTTTGGTTGTTCTTTGGAACGTTATGGCTTGTGACTTGTCCCCGTTTATCGCAACTCTCCACTTGTGACACCATTCTGATATTATATTCAAAGCTTCTTGCAGGTTTCTGATTGCTATCCGAGGCTGTAAGGACTGGGCTAGTATCGCCGTGTCGTCGGCATAGGTGGCGATCATTGTTTTGTTTGTTGTCGGTATATCTGCCGTAAATATTACATAGAGATGTGGTGACAAAACTGATCCTTGAGGTACACCGGCAGAGAGAAATCTTGTCGAGGAGTTGGTTTGGTTTATCTTTATATGAAAGTTACGTCGTTGAATGTATGAGTGTATAATTCGAATCAGATGTGTAGGGTAGTTATATGAGTAAAGCTTATAGATGAGTCCCTCGTGCCATACTGAGTCAAATGCCTTGGAGACATCCAGGAATGCTGCGGTGGTTACAATATTTTTGTCAAAGGCCTTGTGGATGTATTCTGTAACACGTGCCAACTGAGTTATCGTACTGTGTTGCTTTCTGAAGCCATGCTGTTCAGGAGGAACGATGTTGTTAGTTTCTGAATGTTCAACTATTTTGTGGAGGATTATTCTGTCCGCTATTTTACTCAGGGATGGTAGGAGGCTTATGGGCCGGTAGCTGTTGGGTAGAGTGCGATCTTTTCCGGGTTTAGGAATCATGATTACAGAAGCTGTCTTCCAAGTGGATGGATAAGTCTGGGTTCGAAATATGGTGTTAATTATGGTCAGAAGAAACATGACGGCTTTGTAGGGCAAGTTTTTAATCATGGTATTGGTGATTCCATCCGGGCCCGGAGCTTTCCTGTTTTTGATGGATTTTATAGTAGTCATCAGAGTTTGTGGAGTAGTATAATCTTCGTTTGGCTCCGTTGGGGCTTTAAGTCTGCTTTTTATGGTCTTATGTACGTGGGCAATGTGTCTGATGTCTGAGTTGTCCCAGTTTGGGGAGCATTGTTGTTCTAGTTGGTCAGCTAAAGTTTCTGATTTTTCATGATCCGTGATGGCGTAGGAGTTATTTATTTGAAGAGGTGGCATTTCTGTTCTCTTCGTTCTTAAAGCTTTCGCAATCTTCCATAGTGCTTGTTGGTTTGGTTGGATGTCTTCGAGAGTTTTTCTCCACTTTTGATTTCTGTACTCTATGAGGATGTCTTTAATTTCGGCCTGTTTCTGATTCAGGATCGTTTTGATGTTTGGGCACAGTGTGTTTTGGAATCTTCTTCTTAGACGATTTTTGTCTCTGATCAGGTTCTTTATCTCTTTTGGGAGGTGATCGGTTTTGTATTTTGCTGTTTTGGTTATTGTCGCTTTTTCTGCAGCTTCCAGGATGTGTTGTTGTAAGGTTGCGATGGCAGTTTCCATTTCAGAGGGATTGTTTATTTTGGGGATTGGGGGTAGGTGATCAGATAATGTCTTTTTGAAGGTGTCCCAGCTGGTGTGCTTGGTACTATAGGAAAAGTCGCTGTTGTGGGTACCCCAATGTAGAATTATTGGATTGTGATCAGATGATAATGCTGGTTCGGTGTTTATGTTTATGATTTCGGAGATGTTGTTTGTAAGGGCCAAGTCTAGGATATCTGGAATGTGATTTGGTGAGAAGTGCGTGGGTTCATAAGGAGAGAGTATATTTATTGCGAGAGTTTCTTGGTATTGTAGTAGTTGTTTTCCGTGGAGGTTTCCATTTTTGCAGCCCCAGGTGGTGTTTTTAGCGTTGATGTCGCCTGCTGCTATTGTCTTTTTATTGTGTTTAAGGATTGTGTCGAAGTCTGCTTGGAGAAAAGGTTTGAGTGGGGGAAGGTACATTGCATAGACGTATAGGTCTCCTCTTGTAGTTTGGACGCAGATACCATTGGTTTCCAGATGGGTAGTTTGCGGCGTTGGCAGTGGAAAGTGTTTTATATGTCTTTTAATTAGGATGGCGGTCCCTCCTCCCGGAGTGACTCTGTCCCTTCTATAGATGGCATAGTTTCTGATTTTTAAGGTGTGAGATGGTTGGAGGTGAGTCTCGTTTAGGAGTAGTATGTCAATTTGTTCCTCTTCAGCATATGCTTGAAGCTCATTTTTCTTTCCTAGAATACTATTACAGTTCCAGGCTACGATCTTTAATGTGTTTGTGTTTTGTAGGCGAAGGCCTGTTAGGCGAAAAGTGATAGCATCTGTTGGGTGCTTCTGATGAAGACCTGGGTAGTTTCAGGCGTCGGATTGCTTTTGATGAGTGCTTGCAGCATTTCGCTTAGTATGCTTGCTGCTTTGGTGGTCTTATTCTGATCTGGTTTTTGACTGTTTGTAGCATTTGCGTAGGTATAGTTAGGCGTGGTTTCGGGATATGTTCTTGTATTTGTAGGGGTTCTTTGCGTCTGTGTTGATTCTCTGATTTGGGGCTTGGGGGCCTTTGGGCAGCCCCTGTATGACGCTGTATGGTCACCGTTGCAGTTTGCGCAGGTCGCTGGGGTGTTGCGTGGCTTGGTACATTCTTGAGAAGGGTGGTTTCTGCCGCATTTCACGCATCTATGTATTGCTCGGCACGTGGCCTGCGAGTGCCCAAATAACTGGCAACGGTGACATTGACCAGCACTGGCTTTGCGTCTGAGTGCCTCTGGCCTTATGACTAAATCGCAAAGCCGTCGGAGTTCGTAGATCTTGACTGCATCTTCTCTCTTGACCTCTACTAAGATCATTGGGTAAATCCTTTTCTTAATCGGGCTATGCATTCTGGAAATATTTATTGTATTTATTCCCATGTTATCCAATTCTTCTTTCACATATTTGTTTTCGATGTGTTCTGATATTCCCCTAATTACGATCTTAACGGTTCTTTCTTGCTTTAGCCGGAACGTATGGAATGGAACACTATTTGCTTCGAAGAGTCCTGTAATTCTCCTGAAGTTATCGGTGTCAGCCGGGAGTATTTTAACACCTTCTTGTGTAAGTCTGGCGGATTTGAATTGTATTTGATGATTTCTCATTGTTTGAGATATTTGTGTCCAGTGTTTGTGGTCGTGTAATATTACTGGGGGTGTTCTTTCGGGTTTTGGTGAGTCGATTTCTTCCACTGAGAATTCCGAGACACTGTGTTCGTCGTCTGAATAGTTTATTCCTGGGATATCTGGTATGGATATTGTTGGGTATTCTGGTTCTGGGTTTATTTGAGAGTTTGTGATAATGTTCTCTTTTGAGGTGGAGGGGAGAGCATTTTCTGGGATTTCATTGTTTTGTGGATTTATCTTGTCCGTGGTTTTTGGATTGTTATTCTTATTTTTCTTCTTTTTCTGTTTGGGCTTGCCAGTATTTAAGTTATTGGTTTGTTCTGTATCATCTGCATTTTTGCGTTTTTCACTGTGGTTACTTTTCTTGTAGGATACAGTTGTGAAGTTGTCTGTATCCATGGATTGATTTTCCCTATTAATTTCCGAAGGAAGATGTATAATAGGAATCTGAGTGGGTTCTGGAATAATATTTTGGGGTGTTTGTGTATGATTTGTATCTGTATTATTAGATCTTTGTGATACAATATTGCTTAAGTTTTGTATTACTTTTAGTAATATAGTAGTATCTAATTTGAGGAAGTCCCGTGTAAGGGTTACATCTAATTCTTCTCCTTCGTGAGATGAATGTGATTTCGTATTCTCCATGGTGTCGGTGGCTTCGTTTTCTTTGATGAAAACTTCCATCCTTTTCTTAGGTAGATTTTTCTGAGTCTTAGATTTAGTTTTGTTCCCCTTCTTAGTAAGGGTCGTTTCTTTAGCACCGCGAAACCGCAACTGGTTTCGCGGTGGGCGGATACCTCTTCGTGTTATAACTCTAGAGGCGTGGTCATTTATCGAATATGAAAGTTTATACGGCAGCTTGGCTGCTTATTAATAGCGGAGTTTGGTTTCGGTGCGTGTGCACCACGTAAATGCTTATGAAAACAGTAGCAGGGGTGTCAGTATGCATGTGATATTGTAACAGCACACACAAACTAACACCACACTATCACTTGATGTAGCGAGACCCTATTTGGTTGACGGTTCGCTAGCTACGGCTCTGCCTGATCTGACTGCGGAGGGCTCTTTTATATTGCCCGGTCATCGTTTCAGGCGATTAACCCCCGACGTCACGGTAGTAGGGGTGCGTTCTTCGGTAGGGGGACTGGCTTCGCTGGCGCTACTAGCGCTGACCAAGGGTAAGTACGGGGAGTATCGTAACTAAATACTCGTGGTGCTACAATAGCAAAATAGTATTAAAATAACTTAAATCTAGATGTGATCTTGAGAAAACATATTTACAACTTTTTTCTAAATTCAAGATCATGCAATATGTAGTGTTTACATTAAATATTTTTTAAACTAATGTTTGTGTTATTTACTTATTAATTATTGAAATAAAGTTTCGCCTGGTTTGTTCTTCTTTTACATTTTGACTTCGTTGCGTTAAGACGCCTTATTTAGTTGAAGTGAATCGTATTTCCGGCTTGTTGCTGGGTTTTGACCGTTATAATTCGGGCATTGCAAAATTTTCTGTTTTGGTATCGAGAACTTTTGTTGTTTGATGACTTCCACTTTCGTTTATTTTGCGGATTGTTGCAACATGCTTCGTTAACGCTTGAACTGAATTTATTTGACGATCACACATTAATTTTATATTGCAACGGTGTTTTCTTGAGGAAAAGTACTTTTTTTACGATAATTAATCATTATTCTTCATATTCACGTTTATACTTTCTGTTTTGTTGTCTAAAATATGTGCTTATAAAATTGATTTCTATATCTTTTAATGAAACTACTAATAACAGCCGGTTTAACTATAAACTACCGTTGTTTCGACAACTAATTACCATCGAATAAATTAATTTCTGTTGAATAATCTAATTTTCTAAAGTAGCGACTTCTGATAAAGTTTTCTTCTTTTTACTTTCTTATACGTAGTATAAGGAAGTATTGTGATGATGAAAATTTTCGACCTCGAGATTTTTGCAGATGTCCACGTTTTGAAGTCCCCTGATACCGAAAAAGTGGTTTTCAAAAAATGTCTGTGTGTGTGTCTGTGTGTGTGACCACGATAGCGATCAAACCGCTGTAGATATCAATTCCAAATTAAGTATTTATGTGTATAATCTCCTTCTTGAGATCTGATTAGTTTTTCAGTAAAATCGGTAGACCGGAAGTAGCAGTTTACTTCAGCAAAAAATCGAATTTTGCCAATATTTCGTCAACAACCAGGTTTAAACAAATTTATAATGAATTCATATATACTTAAAATTAAAATTGAGAAAAATTTTATTTAAAAAGTTTTTCGAAATTCCTACCGGAAGTAGGTCTTTTACTCTTATCGAAAATCAGTTTTTTGCGAATATTTCGCAAGTCATGCTTTTTAGACAAGTACGTTACGGGTATAAAAGTATTTAAAACATAATTTTCAATATCTTTTGTATAAAAAATATTTCAAAATTCAGACCGGAAGTACCACTTTTACTCTTATCGAATAGCGATTTTGTGCAAATATGTCGTAATTTATGCATTCTATATATATTTATCAAGGGTACAAAAGTATTTAAAACTGGATTTGCAATATTTTTTGTATAAATGAAATTTCAAAATTCGGACCAGAAGTAGCACTTTTACTCTTAGCGAGGAGCACTTTTTTTGATAATATCTTGCAAAGTATGCATTCTATAGAGATTTATTAAGAGAATAGAAGTACTTAGAATAGGATTTTGAATAATTTTTGTAAAGAAATTCATAAAATTCTATAATTTGAAACGCTCATACGTATAAGAAAGTCGTGTGGTGGCCACACCTCATTTTTTTTTATAGGAAGAATTTTTATGTTGGTCTGGTTGCAATATATGTGGAATATCCGTCAACTAAGTGTTTATTTTCAAGTTTCATTAATTTGCGAGTACGTTATTAAACTTAATTCTTGTTTAATATATTTCTAACTAAGGGACCCTCTTCCATTTCAAATTAGTTGCTTTCACAATTGATTTTGATGTATAGAAATCTTTTTTAATTGAACATATGACAATAGACGTTTATTCAAATTACCTTTAACAAAAGACCGACTAAGGTTTGTTTCAAATAATTTGAACATTGTCTTTGTTATCGTTTATCTTCATCAAGGTAATTTTAAAGTATACTTCGTACTTTTAAGTCCAGTATGGAATCTAGTGTTTTAATTTTTTTTTTTAAATACTTTTCATTTACATATTTCTTGATCGTTAAATGTAGTTTTCTGAGTTTTGAATTGATACCAGCACCAGAATTTGTGCTCAAAAACTATTTTTGTTGTTGTTTAACTTTAACTAGCTAACTTCAAATCAATATTCTGAATTTTATTTATTGCAACTTGTTTAAAAAAAATGTGATTTAAGCTAAGCTTCACTATCTAACCCTTTTTCTCCTAGTCCTTTGAACAACTGGCGGTCTCGCACACATATACTATATAGACATACAGCAGACCGATTTTCATGTGGCCGGTTAGAAGTACCGCCCTCGTGATGCGCACGAAATTCATAGGTAGGGGAACCTCTAGCATTCAGTGTTTTACATCGTTTAAAGCGATAAACACCCTTAACTTGACGCACGTACAAATTCTCACACGGGCCACATGAAAATCGGTCTGCTGTACATATCCAGTGAGAGTGGCGTGATTATTTCATTCCTGTTTCGGAACTCCGACCATATTTAAATCAAAATAGTCAGCGGCAGCCTAAGTGATTTAGGAAATAGAAGCGGGGGTAAATATAAGGAAATCTTAAGGATTTTATATTAATGTTACTCTGGTGCTTGAATAGTGTTGCTACGATTATTACGATTTAGGATAGTAATTATTACATTCGAGTGTAACTCATTGGGCTTCTCTTAAAATGATTTTAATGTAAATTATATCTTATGCACGTCGCACATACTGTGGGGTTCTGCTGGACCTGTCGAAGGCGTTCGACAGCATGGATCATTCCGTGTTGTTGAAGAAGCTGGAGCGCTACGGGGTGAGAGGTACTGCGCTCGGTTGATTTACATCATATTTAACTAATCGAAATCATGTTACGCGCTTACCTGGGATTAACTCTTACGTTCTGTCGTCGGAATCTACAATGGATAGGGGCGTGCCTCAAGGCAGTATTATGGGCCCTTTACTGTTTGTAATCTACTTTGAGGATATCTATGCTGTCGGTAGTCTTTCGATGGGGGGTGTATTGCAGATTGTTAATTACGCAGATGATACATCTTTGCTGGTTTCTGAAAACACTTTGCAGGCAGTTGTCGATAGTTGCAGCAAGTGCATGACCGATATTAAATTGTGGCTGAATTCTAATCACCTACAAATTAATTATGATAAAACGAACATTCTACATTTCAAGACTAAACAAAAAAATCCTAAGTTCCTTATAAAATATTAATTGATACATTATTGTAGGTCCTGTAGGTAACTATTTAAAAGTCCCTAACATTATTATTTTAGTTTAATACAGACACCGAATGTTTATTTGTATTCTAGAGCGATATTTCACCTGCTAAAGAATTCCTCGAAAATCATTGTGCAATGCCTTTTATAAAGATCATTCTTAATAAAATAAATGAGGTGTTGTTACCACACGACTTTCTTATACGTATGAACATTTGAAATTATAGAATTTTAGGAATTTTTTTATTCAAAAGTTATTCAAAATTCTATTTTAAGTACTTCTATTCTCTTAATAAATGTCTATA
The DNA here is from genome assembly GCA_963170755.1 of Amphimallon solstitiale. Classification (NCBI taxonomy): domain Eukaryota; kingdom Metazoa; phylum Arthropoda; class Insecta; order Coleoptera; family Scarabaeidae; genus Amphimallon; species Amphimallon solstitiale. The sequence continues at coordinate 112,504,681 of OY720679.1, read as the reverse complement.
GAATGCATACTTTGCAAGATATTATAAAAAAAGTGCTAGTCGCTAAGAGTAAAAGTGCTACTTCCGGTCCGAATTTTGAAATTTCATTTATACAAAAAACATTACAAATCTAACGGTAAATATTTTTATACTCTTGATAAATATATACAAAATGCATAATTTACGACATATTTGCAAAAAGTCGCTATTTGGTAAGAGTAAAAGTTTTACTTCCGGTCCGAAATTTGTAATTTTTTTATACAAAAGATATTTGAAATTATGTTTTAAATACTTTTATACTCGTAATGTTCCTGCCCAGAAAGCATTACTTGCAAGAAACTGATTTTCGATAAGAGTAAAAGACCTACTTCCGGTAGGAATTTCGAAAAACTTTTTTATAGCAATTTTTCTCAAATTTAATTTTGAGTACATTTTAATTCTTTATGAATTTGCTTAAACTTAGTAATTGACGAAATATTTGCAAAATTCGATTCTTTCACCGAAGTAAACTACTGCTTCCGGTCTACCGATTTTACTGAAAAACTAGTTCTCAAGAGGGAGATTATACACGTAAATACAAAATTTGGGATAGATATCTATTCTATATCGTGGTCACACACACACAGATAGACACACACATAAACAGACATTTTTTAAAAACCAGTTTTTGGTGTTAGGGGACTTCAAAGCGTGGACATCTGCAAAAATCTCGAGGTCGAAAATTTTTGTCATCACAATACTTCCTTATACTACGTATAAGAAAGTAAAATTAAGCATGCCTAGTCGGTGCATTATTCCCACTCTAAAAGATGTATATCACTAACATCACCACACACTAGCGGTGTGTAAATACATTACTGCTTGAAAACGTAAACAAATAAATTCAAATCATATCCGCGTGTTATTTGGATACTTAATTCTAATTTTTATTTTCTTTTTTCTCATAGGAATCAAAAGAAATACATATGTAATGGTCAGAATGTGGTTACCTAGGAAAATGACTCATGCGTGGTTTGACAGCATCAGGTGAAGAAATATTATTTACTTCGGCCCCATCATGAGATTTCACTCATCGAATGGTCTCAGGCGTCGCGTGTCTTTTCACGCTAATGTTACAGATAAACAATTACTTATCAATATTTACTTGCTATACAAAGATCATTCAACAATTAATTTTAGATATAAAAATGATAATGACGTTGTTTTACATAAACTAATATAAATTTACTGAATGGTAACCTACTATAATTTAACAGTGAATATTTATATACAGCCTATCTTCTAACTCAAAATCACAGCTATATGTATGTGATGCTGTTTTATTATTCATGTTTGTGTTTTTTAAATTGTACCTAACGAAGCTGTATTCAGCTATTTTATGTATGACAAAAGATTGTAAAGGTTTTTACATCAATAAATGTTTATTATAATTATTATTATGGGTGAAATTAGACATGAGAAGTTACGAGAAATATTATGTGTGATATCAGGAATAGAAAAAATCAAAAAGTTGAGGAAAGACAACGTGGTTTCGACACAAGTAATGAGCAACAAAAACCCTGCAAAAGAGATATGGGCGGCCGGCTGAAGTAAGAGGAGAAACACTTTGAACGACGCTCAGAAAATATATAAAGAAAGGGAGTGTGTGAAGTTAGCCCCCCTTTTTTCGAATATCGGAAATCTGACGGTTGTTCCAGGTTGTTCTAGGTTTGTTCTAAATTGTTCCAAAGTATTTCAAAAAAAAAATCAAAATTGGCCGAGATAATTGAAAAAAACGACTTTTTCACCCAGCCCCCCTTTTTTCGAAAATTGAAATTCTGAAGGTTGTTCCAGGTTGTTCTAGTTGTTCTAAACATTGTTCCAAAGAATCTCGAAAAAAAAATCAAAATTGGCCGAGATAATCGGAAAAAACGAGTTTTTGCCAGCCCCCCTTTTCTTGAAAATTGTAATTCTGATGATTGTTCTAGGTTGCTCTAGGTTTGTTCTAAATTGTTCCAAAGTATTTCATAGAAAAAATCAAAATCAGACGAGAAAATGGGAAAAAACCAAAGCCAAAAGTATGAAGTCGGACCCAGTTTTTGCAAAAATTAAAATTTTGACGGTTGTTCTAGGTTGTTCTAGGTTTGTTCTAAACATTGTTCGAATACGTCAAAACCGTATCTCTTATATATCAAAAGATATGGCAAAAAAACCAAATCCAAAAGTGTGAAGTTAGCCCCCCTTTTATCGAAAATCTAACTTCTGACGGTTGTTCCAGGTTGCTCTAAGGGTGTTCTCAATTGTTCCAAAGTATTTCAAAAAATAAATCATAATTGGCCGAAAAAACGGCAAAAAACTTTTTTTTTCTGGCGGCCCATTTTTCGAAAATCGAAATTCTGACGGTTGTTCTGGGTTGTTCTAAGTTTGTTTTAAATTGTTCCAAAGGATTTCAAAGAAAAAATCATAATTGGCCGAGATAATAGAAAAAAACCATTTTCCCACGGACCCCCTTTTTGCGAAAACTCAAATTCTGAGGGTTGTTCCAGGTTGTTCTAGATTTGTTCTAAACATTATTCTTATACATCAGAACCGTATCTCTTATATTTCAAAAGATATTGCAAAAAAACGTTTTTAAAAAAAGTGTGAAGTTAGCCCCCCTTTTTTCGAAAATCTAACTTCTGACGGTTGTTCCAGGTTGCTCTAGGTGTGTTCTCAATTGTTCCAAAGTATTTCAAAAAATAAATCATAATTGGCCGAAAAAACGGCAAAAAACTTTTTTTTTCTGGCGGCCCATTTTTCGAAAATCGAAATTCTGACGGTTGGTCTGGGTTGTTCTAAGTTTGTTTTAAATTGTTCCAAAGGATCTCAAAGAAAAAATCATAATTGGCCGAGATAATAGAAAAAAACGATTTTCCCACGGACCCCCTTTTTGCGAAAATTCAAATTCTGAGGGTTGTTCCAGGTTGTTCTAGATTTGTTCTAAACATTATTCTTATACATCAGAACCGTATCTCTTATATTTCAAAAGATATTGCAAAAAAACATTTTTAAAACAAGTGTGAAGTTAGCCCCCCTTTTTTCGAAAATCTAACTTCTGACAGTTGTTCCAGGTTGCTCTAGGTGTGTTCTCAATTGTTCCAAAGTATTTCAAAAAATAAATCATAATTGGCCGAAAAAACGGCAAAAAACTTTTTTTTTCTGGCGGCCCATTTTTCGAAAATCGAAATTCTGACGGTTGTTCTGGGTTGTTCTAAGTTTGTTTTAAATTGTTCCAAAGGATCTCAAAGAAAAAATCATAATTGGCCGAGATAATAGAAAAAAACGATTTTCCCACGGACCCCCTTTTTGCGAAAATTCAAATTCTGAGGGTTGTTCCAGGTTGTTCTAGATTTGTTCTAAACATTATTCTTATACATCAGAACCGTATCTCTTATATTTCAAAAGATATTGCAAAAAAACGTTTTTAAAACAAGTGTGAAGTTAGCCCCCCTTTTTTCGAAAATCTAACTTCTGACAGTTGTTCCAGGTTGCTCTAGGTGTGTTCTCAATTGTTCCAAAGTATTTCAAAAAATAAATCATAATTGGCCGAAAAAACGGCAAAAAACTTTTTTTTTCTGGCGGCCCATTTTTCGAAAATCGAAATTCTGACGGTTGTTCTGGGTTGTTCTAAGTTTGTTTTAAATTGTTCCAAAGGATCTCAAAGAAAAAATCATAATTGGCCGAGATAATAGAAAAAACCATTTTCCCACGGACCCCCTTTTTGCGAAAATTCAAATTCTGAGGGTTGTTCCAGGTTGTTCTAGATTTGTTCTAAACATTATTCTTATACATCAGAACCGTATCTCTTATATTTCAAAAGATATTGCAAAAAAACATTTTTAAAACAAGTGTGAAGTTAGCCCCCCTTTTTTCGAAAATCTAACTTCTGACGGTTGTTCCAGGTTGCTCTAGGTGTGTTCTCAATTGTTCCAAAGTATTTCAAAAAATAAATCATAATTGGCCGAAAAAACGGCAAAAAACTTTTTTTTTCTGGCGGCCCATTTTTCGAAAATCGAAATTCTGACGGTTGTTCTGGGTTGTTCTAAGTTTGTTTTAAATTGTTCCAAAGGATCTCAAAGAAAAAATCATAATTGGCCGAGATAATAGAAAAAAACGATTTTCCCACGGACCCCCTTTTTGCGAAAATTCAAATTCTGAGGGTTGTTCCAGGTTGTTCTAGATTTGTTCTAAACATTATTCTTATACATCAGAACCGTATCTCTTATATTTCAAAAGATATTGCAAAAAAACGTTTTTAAAACAAGTGTGAAGTTAGCCCCCCTTTTTTCGAAAATCTAACTTCTGACAGTTGTTCCAGGTTGCTCTAGGTGTGTTCTCAATTGTTCCAAAGTATTTCAAAAAATAAATCATAATTGGCCGAAAAAACGGCAAAAAACTTTTTTTTTCTGGCGGCCCATTTTTCGAAAATCGAAATTCTGACGGTTGTTCTGGGTTGTTCTAAGTTTGTTTTAAATTGTTCCAAAGGATCTCAAAGAAAAAATCATAATTGGCCGAGATAATAGAAAAAAACGATTTTCCCACGGACCCCCTTTTTGCGAAAATTCAAATTCTGAGGGTTGTTCCAGGTTGTTCTAGATTTGTTCTAAACATTATTCTTATACATCAGAACCGTATCTCTTATATTTCAAAAGATATTGCAAAAAAACTTTTTTAAAAAAAGTGTGAAGTTAGCCCCCCTTTTTTCGAAAATCTAACTTCTGACGGTTGTTCCAGGTTGCTCTAGGTGTGTTCTCAATTGTTCCAAAGTATTTCAAAAAATAAATCATAATTGGCCGAAAAAACGGCAAAAAACTTTTTTTTTCTGGCGGCCCATTTTTCGAAAATCGAAATTCTGACGGTTGTTCTGGGTTGTTCTAAGTTTGTTTTAAATTGTTCCAAAGGATCTCAAAGAAAAAATCATAATTGGCGGAGATAATAGAAAAAAACGATTTTCCCACGGACCCCCTTTTTGCGAAAATTCAAATTCTGAGGATTGTTCCAGGTTGTTCTAGATTTGTTCTAAACATTATTCTTATACATCAGAACCGTATCTCTTATATTTCAAAAGATATTGCAAAAAAACGTTTTTAAAACAAGTGTGAAGTTAGCCCCCCTTTTTTCGAAAATCTAACTTCTGACAGTTGTTCCAGGTTGCTCTAGGTGTGTTCTCAATTGTTCCAAAGTATTTCAAAAAATAAATCATAATTGGCCGAAAAAACGGCAAAAACCTTTTTTTTTCTGGCGGCCCTTTTTTCGAAAATCGAAATTCTGACGGTTGTTCTAGGTTGTTCTAAGTTCGTTTAAAATTGTTCCAAAGGATTTCAAAGAAAAATCATAATTGGCCGAGATAATAGAAAAAAATGATTTTCCCACGGACCCCCTCTTTGCGAAAATTGAAATTCTGAGGGTTGTTCCAGGTTGTTCTAGATTTGTTCTAAACATTATTCTTATACATCAGAACCGTATCTCTTATATTTCAAAAGATATTGCAAAAAACTTTTTTCAAAAAGTGTGAAGTTATCCCCCCTTTTTTCGAAAATCTAACTTCTGACGGTTTTTCCAGGTTGCTCTAGGTGTGTTCTCAATTGTTCCAAAGTATTTCAAAAAATAAATCATAATTGGCGGAGATAATAGGAAAAAACGATTTTACAATGGGCGGAATGCACTTTCCGAACATTACTGTGTTGAAGGAAGTTTTTGTATGATGCAGTTCTATTTAAAGAAATAAACATCTAATATAGCAATAAATATATATTTTCGCAAGAAATATAATGTTCATTTATTACAAAACGATATTGTTACCAAATGCTGATGAACTATTTCAAAGAAAAAATCAAAACCGGTTATGAAAAAACGATATTTTTCCCCAGTCCCTATTTCTTAAAAATCGAAATTCTTACAGTTTCAAAGTATTTCAAAAAAAAAAAGCGCTGGATATGGGTACCCAACTAAAATCAAACAAAATGGGGAAGTCTATCAGGCTCCCTTTGTTATTTTATTTTGTCTAGTAATAATAAAAATAAAATACTGATTTTGAAGTTTGAAAATTTTAATTATAGTAAACCACTACAACGTTATTTTGTCTAGCCGTGGTCTGGCCACTTTTTTTCATGGTTTTTGCTCCGGGAATGCAAGCACGTGTAGACATTCCTATCAAGTATGCTTATTTTTTGTAGCCCCTCTTCGTAAACATGTTGAAATATGCTGTCTAATTTTCTCACTAAAACGATTCAAAGGCTACTATTACTTTATTTGGAAAAAATATTATATAGGTACCTATTTAGATAATATAAGACAGTATATCCGTCAAAGAGTAGCCGATTTGGGAAAGGCTGTTTTACAATACCAAATTGATAAAAAAATATATTATTTATGTCAATGTTATCAAATAATATAATAATATCAATAAATAAATTTTACAGAAAAAATATATATTTTAGATTTTAGGGATAAACTAAAGCATGAACTCTAATAAAAATAAACAAAGAAACATCAACCTAGCAGCTCATGAGAAAAACACTAATCTTTTTATGAGCAAGGTATAATCATTCTCAATATGTTTATGAGGTAGTTTTTAATCTACATTAATAATGTAACTAACGTCACTGTTCTAATATTATTTTATGTTAGGAGCATCAGCATTTAGTAACAATATTGTTTTCAAACAAATGAATTATATTACTTGGGAAAATATATGTATATTTACTGCTTCTGCTTTATTCTGAATCACAAATGAGTATTATTATTCATTTTAAAATATAGATAATAGGTAAAATCGATTTACCTATTATCTTGGGCAATTTCGATTTTTTCTTTGTAATCCTTTGGAAAAATTTAGAACAACCTAGAACAACCGTCAAAATTTCGATTTTCGAAAAAAGGGGCGCCAGAAAAAAATTGTTTTTTGCCGTTTTTTCGGCCAATTATGATTTATTTTTTGAAATCCTTTGGAACAATTTAAAACAAACTTAGAACAACCCAGAACAACCGTCAGAATTTCGATTTTCGAAAAATGGGCCGCCAGAAAAAAAAACTTTTTTGCCGTTTTTTCGGCCAATTATGATTTATTTTTTGAAATACTTTGGAACAATTGAGAACACACCTAGAGTAACCTGAAGTTAGATTTTCGAAAAAAGGGGGGGCTAACTTCACACTTTTTTAAAAACGTTTTTTTGCAATATCTTTTGAAATATAAGAGATACGGTTCTGATGTATAAGAATAATGTTTAGAACAAATCTAGAACAACCTGGAACAACCCTCAGAATTTGAATTTTCGCAAAAAGGGGGTCCGTGGGAAAATCGTTTTTTTCTATTATCTCGGCCAATTATGATTTTTTCTTTGAGATCCTTTGGAACAATTTAAAACAAACTTAGAACAACCCAGAACAACCGTCAGAATTTCGATTTTCGAAAAATGGGCCGCCAGAAAAAAAAAGTTTTTTGCCGTTTTTTCGGCCAATTATGATTTATTTTTTGAAATACTTTGGAACAATTGAGAACACACCTAGAGCAACCTGGAACAACCGTCAGAAGTTAGATTTTCGAAAAAAGGGGGGCTAACTTCACACTTTTTTTAAAAACGTTTTTTTGCAATATCTTTTGAAATATAAGAGATACGGTTCTGATGTATAAGAATAATGTTTAGAACAAATCTAGAACAACCTGGAACAACCCTCAGAATTTGAATTTTCCCAAAAAGGGGGTCCGTGGGAAAATCGTTTTTTTCTATTATCTCGGCCAATTATGATTTTTTCTTTGAGATCCTTTGGAACAATTTAAAACAAACTTAGAACAACCCAGAACAACCGTCAGAATTTCGATTTTCGAAAAATGGGCCGCCAGAAAAAAAAAGTTTTTTGCCGTTTTTTCGGCCAATTATGATTTATTTTTTGAAATACTTTGGAACAATTGAGAACACACCTAGAGCAACCTGGAACAACTGTCAGAAGTTAGATTTTCGAAAAAAGGGGGGCTAACTTCACACTTGTTTTAAAAATGTTTTTTTGCAATATCTTTTGAAATATAAGAGATACGGTTCTGATGTATAAGAATAATGTTTAGAACAAATCTAGAACAACCTGGAACAACCCTCAGAATTTGAATTTTCGCAAAAAGGGGGTCCGTGGGAAAATCGTTTTTTTCTATTATCTCGGCCAATTATGATTTTTTCTTTGAGATCCTTTGGAACAATTTAAAACAAACTTAGAACAACCCAGAACAACCGTCAGAATTTCGATTTTCGAAAAATGGGCCGCCAGAAAAAAAAAGTTTTTTGCCGTTTTTTCGGCCAATTATGATTTATTTTTTGAAATACTTTGGAACAATTGAGAACACACCTAGAGCAACCTGGAACAACCGTCAGAAGTTAGATTTTCGAAAAAAGGGGGGCTAACTTCACACTTTTTTTAAAAACGTTTTTTTGCAATATCTTTTGAAATATAAGAGATACGGTTCTGATGTATAAGAATAATGTTTAGAACAAATCTAGAACAACCTGGAACAACCCTCAGAATTTGAGTTTTCGCAAAAAGGGGGCCGTGGGAAAATGGTTTTTTTCTATTATCTCGGCCAATTATGATTTTTTCTTTGAAATCCTTTGGAACAATTTAAAACAAACTTAGAACAACCCAGAACAACCGTCAGAATTTCGATTTTCGAAAAATGGGCCGCCAGAAAAAAAAAGTTTTTTGCCGTTTTTTCGGCCAATTATGATTTATTTTTTGAAATACTTTGGAACAATTGAGAACACCCTTAGAGCAACCTGGAACAACCGTCAGAAGTTAGATTTTCGATAAAAGGGGGGCTAACTTCACACTTTTGGATTTGGTTTTTTTGCCATATCTTTTGATATATAAGAGATACGGTTTTGACGTATTCGAACAATGTTTAGAACAAACCTAGAACAACCTAGAACAACCGTCAAAATTTTAATTTTTGCAAAAACTGGGTCCGACTTCATACTTTTGGCTTTGGTTTTTTCCCATTTTCTCGTCTGATTTTGATTTTTTCTATGAAATACTTTGGAACAATTTAGAACAAACCTAGAGCAACCTAGAACAATCATCAGAATTACAATTTTCAAGAAAAGGGGGGCTGGCAAAAACTCGTTTTTTCCGATTATCTCGGCCAATTTTGATTTTTTTTTCGAGATTCTTTGGAACAATGTTTAGAACAACTAGAACAACCTGGAACAACCTTCAGAATTTCAATTTTCGAAAAAAGGGGGGCTGGGTGAAAAAGTCGTTTTTTTCAATTATCTCGGCCAATTTTGACTTTTTTTTTGAAATACTTTGGAACAATTTAGAACAAACCTAGAACAACCTAGAACAACCGTCAGATTTCCGATATTCGAAAAAAGGGGGGCTAACTTCACACACGGCCAAGATAAAAAAAAATCTGTGAAGCAGTACGCTTCTACGCCTAATGTCAGAGGAAGATATAGATAAGTAATTAAATAAATTTTGTAAATTAATATAAATTATAATATTCTGTAATTTGAATAACTTTTGAATTTTTGACATACATACTAATGATTAAAGGGCGGAATATATGCACGTCAATTCAGTTAAAATATGCGCATATATATGCATCGTTTTTCTCTGAAATATGCAACAATATGCATTTATTTGTCAAAATATGCAATTATATGCCTTGAATATAACATGGAAAAATGGAAATAAAGAAACGCCGACTCTTACAAAAATTATTTATTTTAAGTAAAATTAAAAGAAAAACATAATAGGTACAATTTTCAACCTGAAATAGTATAAAATGCATTTATAACGATATATTTTTCAAAATTTTCCAATAAAAATGTTTGCCTTCTGTCTGTAAAAATATGTTTGTACAAAGAAAAAGTTCTTTCAACATCTACCGATGTGATCTGGCAATATTTTAATTTGGGTAGTAAGTTATAAGGCCAAGGTATTACTTCGTTGGATGGTTTACTATCAAAAATATTTTTGACTTCCATTAAATACTTAAAGCCTTCATTCTTTCCCACAATAACTTCGAGTTTCCTTCTTACTTGATTTCCTACATCACCGGGAACTTTTTGCATTTGTCGGAAAAAGTTTTAACAATATTAATTGATTCTCTTAAACTTATATTCCTACTTTCTAACGAAGTTATTATATCTGGTACAAAACTAAAATTAACCTTAATAAAAACAAGTTCCTTAGCTAAATTTACATTTTTGAATAATGCTTGACTTTGCACTACACACTGCGAATTGTCTTCTAAATCTAAAACTATGTCTTTAATGGCTTCAAAATGGTCTGCGTAGAATATCGCGGCCTTAATCCATGTTCCCCATCGAGTAATTACGGGCTCTGGAGGTAAACAAACTCCTGGCAATTTCTCTCTATAGATCTGCACTCTTAGAGGTGCTTTCAAAAACACTTTCTTTACATTTGAAATTAATTTCTTCACCAAGGGATATGCTGTTCTAATAATTTCTGCAACTCTGTTTATCCCGTGTAAAAGACAAGTGACATGTACCATATTGGGATAAAATATTTTTAAGTTTTGGCCTACCTTAACCATATACGGCGCTGCGTCAGACAAAAACACTAAAAACTTCTCTACTGGAACTGGATTTGGTAAAAAAAAAATTGATAGAGACTGCTGAATAAATCGAGTTACGGTCTCATTATTTGTTTTGTCTAACTGTTTAGAAGATATTAAATATGGTTTCCCTGGCTCATTTTCTTGAAGCCCTCCAATCATAAGATGTGCGATATATCGACCACATGAGTCTGTGCTTTCATCAACAATAATATAAAAATGTTCATCGCCCAGTGTAACTTTATTTTCTCCCATTACGGTTTCGTATACTGTTTGCACATTCTTCTTTCTAAGTGTGGATTCGTCAGGGATGTTTTGATTACAATATTTTTGCAAAAAATCTCTGAATTGTGTATTTTGCAGTTTCTTCAAAGGTATATTTGCTGCGACTAAAGCTTTGCATAAGTCTTGATGAAACACCTCCTTTTCACTCTTTGGTTTGACATTTTGAAATGCGGTTTGCACACACTGCTGAACAGGCACTGATTTATTTTTCTGCAACTTAGCTTTATGCATAGCTGTTTTCAAGTGTTGATCAATTTGGAACTTCTTTTCACAAACAATGATTTTGGCACAAACTTTGCAAAACACTTTATCCCCACTAAACACCAACTCAGGAAAATTTTTAATCCACGAAGCGGCTTTCGGCATTTTAGGCGTTTGAAATAAAATATTTTCGAAATCACTCTTTTCACACTGGAATCTATCGACAAACTAAACTATACAATATAAATATAAAAGAATAGACCACATCTGCTCTCCATTAGGCAAGCTGATTACTTGGAAATTCCTAAACACCCAATAAATGCCGGAAATAAACCATATAATAATAAAAACTATACAATATAAATATAAAAGAATAGACCACATCTGCTCTCCATTAGGCAAGCTGATTACTTGGAAATTCCTAAACACCCCCAATAAATGCCGGCAATAAACCATATAATAATAAAAACTATACAATATAAATATAAAAGAATAGACCACATCTGCTCTCCATTAGGCAAGCTGATTACTTGGAAATTCCTAAACAGGGTCGCACTTAATCTTTTCATAAAACGAAAAACATAAAAATATGCACACACATTTTATTTTTGCCGAAATATGCAATTTTTTGTGAAATTTGTTAAAATATGCATAATATGCAAATATATGCACTTTGCATATATTCCGCCCTTTACTAATGATAAACAAATATCTACCCTTCAAGTAACGCTATAAACTACACGAAACGTTTTAATAAGTTAACGAATACAAATTTTGAATCTATTTTTACATACTTCTCTAAGAAAATTAGTGAGTTTAGGTAACAGAATATTGATCTAAGAAATAAAACCTAAATCATTTTTTTGATAGTGTATACATAAAATAAATCGTATTAAAAAAATAAACTATGGTACCTACTTAAATACGGAATAAGTTCTATATTTTTTTTATTAGAAACACGTTGTTTTTGTGATGGTTATATGTATTAAGCTGTGGTAAAGGTCATTATAATAATAAATTTTAATCTCACAGGTATACATCCAACTATACCTTGAAATAATTATCTAGGCGATTAAGTAACCATTTGAAAAATTGTATATAATCAAGCAATTGAAAAACCCCTCCATTTTTTTTCTTATCAAATTCAGTAGAATTGCGAAGGTATTTAATGGGAAAACAGGTAGTTGTCAAAACTCATATCTTGAAAAACTTCAATGTTCCTCATGTAGGTTATAGTACATAATACATATATTAACATAGTAAAATAAAAATGTTTGGTGCATTACTATTAGTGGGTGCTGCTTTAGTAGCGTTATTTACGTACATATATTTAAAGAACAAACGCTTCAATGATTTCGTGAGCAAATTACCTTCGCCACCTGGTACACCATTTCTTGGACATATATCAAAATTCAAGAAATTAGATGGTAAGTATAATACATTTTTAATTTTATTCTTCTTCCCTCAATAACAAAATATAGAACTACTTTCAAGAACAAACTATACAAATTATTTAACACTAGTTACCTAAGCATTATAAAAAATATTTAGGTATATATATATGTATGTATGTAATTATGCTGTATAGTGGTTATTTCAAATTGGACTAATTGCATTTCAAGTACCTTGTTTTTTAACTGATATGTCTACTGCAGTTTTGTATTTGTTAAAAATACAAACCAGTTTATATATTTTTTTCTATAATATATACCTCCTTAGTGTTCCGTAGAATTTAAATCTGCTTTTCGTTTAATATAGAAAACTTCAAGATACGCCTAAGTATCAGACTTAAGTTTAAGTAGTTTTTCCACATTGATTTGATTTAGCTGTTGGAAAAATTTAAATCTGCTATAAATGAAATGATTTAATGACTTTTTTAATCAACTATAATATGAATTCTATTTCTATAAACTAGTCTTAATAGATAGGTACCATTATAATTTACATGACTTGCATTTGGAATTGAAAATGTTCTTTCGCTTGTCATATTATGCCAGAATTTAATTTTTGAGTTCTCTTCTATCTTATTATCAGTCAACATATATATTATGCTTTAGAAAACTTAACAAACCCCACATATAAACAAATAATGAGATCATAAAAATAATTGTTTTAATTTTATTAATATTAATTTGTTGAATAAATTTATATCAGTGTTTGTAACTGTTGTCGCCAGAGATTAACAAGCATAAACGATAAAATTGGTGATAGTAAGCTTCTATAAGAGGAACTTTGTTCATCGTCATGTTGTCTTTGGGCCGAGGATGCCTTTTAAATGTCTAAAAATGAAAATGAGGATACATATAAATTATATGTTAGGCACGCTCATCCATAAAGCATTAACAACAGTAAACTGAAAGCTTGCATTATATATGATTTCGTACGTATAAATGTTTGCTTAATATATAATTTTATCATCATTTGGTCATACATCATACTATTGTCGATGTATCAACATCATGACAGCTTGTGAGTTATTGCGATTGTATTTCAAGCAACAGTTAAAGACGCGCGCAGTAACGTGAGATACGACAAGATTTACGACGCTGATGCTTTATTTTCACCATATTTATATTGATTTACTTTTATCCTATCCTTGCAGTTGTTACTCAATTTTAAAGGGGTATAAGTTTTCTAGAGGAAACGCAGAAAGTCGAAACCAATATACGAGAGAAGATTTATATTATCTAGGACAGAAGTATGGAAAACAGTGATACTTTGTTTTATTGTAATCCACATAATTCATTAACTGTTCGTTAACTGTTATGCTTTCAGAAAAATTCTTTTGATATGTCAGTATAAAACTTTCACCTCTTCTTTCTACGGAAAAAATGTGGCATCCCTTCAAATACCCTTTTAATTAGAAAGCAAATAATAATTATTTGCTTGTGCACAGTTCTAAGTTTTTTTTGCTGTATCGTACTTTTCAACTTTCTGATTGCTTCTTGATCCACTGCATCTGTGGCTATAGAGCCTCTTTTCATGTATTGAAACAGAAATGTTTCTTCCATATTCCAAAACACCGTTGCCACAAGGTTTTTTTGATAAATTTTGTGTTTTGGCGGAGATCCTTTGTAAATCCACTACATAGATTCTTGTTTTGTTGGTGGGTTCAGGTTGTAATTGTTAAAGAAAGCTCTTCGTTGTCTGTCGAAGCCACTATGTTTTATTCACAAGTGTATTCAAAACAGATTTTGTTTACGAGTAAACAATATAAAAACCAAACATGACCAAACCTTATTCATTCCTAAATATTCGTGCAAAATATTTATATTGCAACTTCCTATATCCAAACATTACCGGCAAACTTCGAAATTAATCTACTTTTCTAATTTCCGAAGTTTTATGTCACATAGGTGTAATCGAACACGTACTCAAAACGATTAGGTACTGCTGCTTCTGCTTGGGTGATAGTTAATTTGTTCATCCAAAAAAAAAATGTATCAAAAAAAGTGTGTCAATATATTAAGGACAATTTATAAATCCCACATCACGACTAGTTGACAGTTTTGCAATATTTTCAAATAGATTGTTACTGATTTCATAAAAATACTGAGTGGCATTTCTCTATTGCATTACTAACTATATAGGGATAGCGTGCCACTACGTATTTTTAGGCGGTTCATAAAATTTTTTCATAAAAAGAGATAGGAGGAGAAGTAAGTAAGTAAGATACTTTGGCTATTTTTTTTAACTAATTGTTCTACTTCTAATATATGATTAATATTAGATGTATATGCTATATCTAAATACTTATAAACACACATAATATTTACCTTAACATATTATAAAGTTTAAATTTTTCTCATTGAAAGACTACTTAAAGTCATTGTATAATAGGAAGGAATATAGTCTAAAGCTTATAGCTTAAACACATATTACCTACAAAACCCATGAAATGTATGGTTTCAAATACACTATTTGCAAATATTTTAAAGACAAAAAATAAGATGATTTTAGCTTTTAGGAAATCTAAATTTTCATAATTAATAATTATCAGTAACATACTACAAATAACATTTCAAAGTTTACAGTACATAAACTAATTTAGATTATAGCCATAGGCTAAATTGTGATCCTCCTTTGTTTTCGACATTAGGCTATTTAGTAATTTTTTACTCTTTATCTAACGTAATAGAATTTTCTTGGATAAATGTAAATAAACTACTATAGCTAAATTTCCTAATTAACAAAAGATCTTTAATAAGGAAGGCAAAACTAATTCTAATTGTTACAAACATAATTCGAAATTTAACTATTTATTTTTCTTTCTGTCCGCTCCGTTAAAAACATCGGTGTAGATTTTGAAACGTGAACATAGACACCTTTTCAATTAACAATTACACTATAATATGCTAATAACAAGTTGCATTTAAAAAAAAAATTTTTAAATCAATAAACAATAGGGGTGGTAAAAGTGGCGAAGTATATTGAAAGATGAATGTTCAAATTTCTAGCGCCGTAGGTATCATGAGCATATACGAGTATGTTCGTTCGGTAACCGCTTGTTATCCTTATCTGAATAGACTTAAATCGACAGTTATAATACTAGAGTGAAATAACAGAAGTGTTTCCCACTTCAGTAGTTTTTGACAAGCAGATTTATCTTAAGAAGTTCTCACACCACATGGACACAAAATTGATGCCAGTAGTTAGAAGAAGCAAGTATCACGCGTGATCAAGCACCAAATAAAAGCAAATCAGGAATAATATATATTCAAGGAACTCAAGTCCAGTTTTGGATTAATTTTGTCTTACATTTTTATACCTTATCTGCAAAAATATGTAATTTATAATGTAGTATTCAAGGCACTTAACCTTGAAGATCGCGTATTGCGATAAATATCTAAATCAATCGATAATCTCTATGAATATAATAGATTTTCAAAGTGTATTCTGTAATCTTATATGTGATTTAATTGTGTTTAATCAATTATAAGCGATTATAATCATAATCACAATTATCTCATGATAAACCAAATACGAACAGAATACATCTCTCTGATTTATATTATGTGATATCTATTCCGCGATTTTGTTTTACAAAAATAAAACGATAAATATTTATTAATTCAAAACATATATTTTATCTGAATTAACAATTTATTCAAATACTGTCCTCGAACGCATTATATAAATACATTGTATACATCTTTGTCATTAAGGGGATATTAAAACTGTCGAGAAATCAAGGTATCGAATTTATCAGTTTTTTTTTTTACTATTGTTCAAGATAGAAATCTGAAATTTTTTGTACAACTTCAATATAGATATGAGCACACGGAAAGGTTGTCAGATTATGTTATTTTTTGTCACAACCATCTATTTTTTTGATTCCAAATTAGAGTAAAATGTACGTGTGTTTCTCGGTCAAAATCTGAAATAATTAAATGAAATTGATCAAAACAGATCTAATTCCCGTGTAGACCAATGTTTTCTTGTGAGATATAGCTTTTTGAATTGCGGAAAAAAGTTTAATTTGAGTAATTAAATTAAAAAATTCCGGAATGGTGCGGTACTGAATTATTTGTATTTTAACAGTGCCTTCAGCTCCTACCTACTGCTTGACCCCGCCTATGGGACTCTCCGAACTCTTTGCGGTAGTCTGCAGTATTTTATTTCACTTATTCTCTTCTCACTCCAATTTTAGCAAATTCGACTTTAATATCCCCTTAACTATAGTATAAATTTAATGTTTTGTTAGTAACTTCAATTTAAATATTAATAAATACGACTACCTCTAAAATTAATTGTTTAACCAATATTTTAATTTGCAAGTCTGACTACCATAAGTTTTGTTTTAAATACCATTCCTAGAGCCAGTTTTTCCAACTTCGATTAAAATACTTTTAACTACTCATTGATTATCTCTAATTGGCGTTTTTAATACAAAGAACAACGTCGCTTAGCTAATTAGTATCTAAGGATTTATTTTACAAAGTCTGCAATATATTTAGTGTATTTGATCTTAATTATATGTTGCGGCTGTACATTGATTTCATTTTTTTAGTTGAATTTTTTCTTTGTACTTTACTCTTTATTCTATCTTTTTTAGCATTATATCGTGTATAATTAAGAATTTCATTCTTGTCAATAAATTCCTATGGCGGAGTACCCCAAACATAAGTGATACTGACCCAAATTTGTTGATTACTCCTATTGACAAATACAAAAGTAGGAAGGAAATACATGTTAAGAAAGAAAGATTATACTTTTCATTACCATGTGAATGATTTAGAAATAACAAGAGTATTGTCCAAAAACCGCCATTTTGAGATAAAGATTGGAATTCATGGCAAAAACACGTTAGAATCTACCTGACTAGCAGAACAAGGAACAAACAAAAAGAATTGCAAGTTACAGCAAATTAAAATTATGCTACAGAGCTGAAAAAGGACGAATGCTCCTGCGTTAAGCTGAAAAAAGGCGCGACTGGTTTTCTGCAAAACTTGTGATATTGGCCGTCATTGTCAAAACATCTGTGGGATACATCTATAATTCTCCATTACGTTTCTGTTATAGAAATACCTCTAAGATCACGACCCAAAGCTTCCCCATGAAATGAGAAATATATCAAAGAAGCTAGAATTACAGAGTAATGAAAATATTTTGAATATACTGGCGAGTATTTTTAACAATATTTACACAGAAACTGCTGCGAAAAAATTCGCGCTGATGTGGAAGCATTCATACTGTTTCACTTTATTTTTAATTATTTGGATGATTGAGTAGAAGAATTTCGAAAAAAGTTTTCTGAGCTTTATGTGGCAGCCAAAATAAAAGTTATACTATTTTGTGTGTTGCACTTTATCGTTCATAAAACAAGTATTTAAAAAAGATTAAAATGACATTTCCAGTTAAGGGACACAGCTACTTAGAATGCGGTCATATTATGAAATTGATAAACCAGAAAGCCAAAGTTTTTCGTCCATCAGGGTGGAATAAACAGATTCGGAATATCAGAATAAATGTTGACCCTTTCAAGGTAGTAGACTGTGAAAAGGCGAATACATTTCAATTTGGGACTGAAAGTTTTACAATACTAATTGAGAGCAGAGAATTTGCAGTACTGAATAGAGTACCGAAAGTCATACAGACGCTGCACTACTTCAGTGGTAATATTATCTAAACAAAAACAACGAAATCTTCAAGTACTACTTCGTGGTCAATTTGAGTTACCTAATCTGAAATACTAGGAACGACTTCCTTTGTCTTTAAAAAAGTACCAGAATCTCCAGAATTTGAAAGACTTTTGCCAATTTCCAGTATAAGCCGTTATTTTGAAAATGTATCTTATAGCCAAAATGATGTTGATGTTTAATTTCTTGAAAATGCCTTTTTACATATTATTGTCACAATAATGCCAGTATTATTATTATTTTTTTTTAATTTATTTTAACGGTTTTGTTAACGGTATTATTATCAATTTTAGTTCAATGAATACCTACAGTAGTACGTACTATGTTTGTAATTTGATCCATTTTTTGAAAATTATTTTTCGTTGTTCCTCATAAAAAAAAACTACGCCTATGGCTACTAAATTTATATAGTCGTTATAGAAAGAAAATTAAATATGCCTATATACAGTGCCCGCGGAAAAGTCTGCACCATATGGAAAAAAAATTTACTCTTTTAATTTTTAAAATTATTTTTTTGTAGTTTGTTTTTGCATAATTAGAAACCAAAAACTAACCTAAAATATTTAACATATCGCATTTGCTTCAATGCGTAAATGTCATTTAAAAATTGCCAACGTCCAAACGTGCCAGTATTTGTCAAAATATAAGAAGATGCCATAAGAAAAAGTTGTTTGTACTTTCGCGGACATCCTAAATCCAAAGTTTCGTACAAAAGTTTTAATTTTAATTTTTTTTTCATAATTTTGTAAAAAAACGCCTGTATATTTTTTAAGTGTATTTTTCTCTCGAATTCTGATAAAAACCTATGTTACCATGTAATAAACAAAAAAAAACAATTTGTATTTCAGAATAAGGTATATTTTTTTTAAATAAATGATTTCGTTAAGAAAAGTGGAGGACATTCTTGGACTATTTTCATATTTTCGTATGTACCATTAAAAATAAATTAAAAAACATAATGGTCAAAAAAGCTAGAAAATAACCTTTTAAAAATGAGAAAAAAAAGTAATTTTATTTCAACTAACAAAGTTAATTTCAAAAAAAACAATTCTAATTCTTAAAATTAAATAAATTCACAAGTAAGCGTAGTCAACAATTCCAATTTTACAAAAATACCGTTACTATACAGTTAAACTAAATGAATAAAAATGTTAACAATACTACATTTCTGTATGTCTCCCTTCTCTTGCAATACATTTGATGATCCTTCTAGAGAACTCTCTTGTAATGTTTACAAAATATGTGGCCGGAATTTCTAGGCAAACGTCACGTATTGTGTTTTCTAGATGTTCAATGTTTCGAAATGGTCGTTTGCGGTACACTTTCTCTTTTAGATACCCCCACAAGGAAAAATCTAACGGAGTTAGGTCAGGGGATCTCGCTGGCCATGGATACGCTGAATATCTGCCAATCCATTTGTCCCCAAATAATTGATTTAAATAACTCCTCACCGCCAGTGTACTATGTATAGATGCGCCGTCTTGCTGAAACCATAGGACAGATCTTTCTTCCAATACCATATCATCAATTAAATCGGTTATTTCGGTCATGAGAAAGTTCAAGTACCTTTGCGAATTTAAATTTTCGTGGAAAAAATAGGGTCCAATCAATCTACCATAAAAAATACCACACCAAACATTTGTTTTAAAAGAATATTGGTCCCTGCATTCGATGATAAAGTTAGGGTTTTCATCAGCCCACCATCTGCAGTTCTGCGAACTCACCGTTCCATTGGAAGAGAACGTTGCTTCGTCCGAGAACATGATTTCTTTGGGGAAACGACGGTTTTCTTCGAGCTCTCCTTGAAACCACATACAAAAATCAAATCTTGCGTTAAAATCTCGTTCTTTTAGTATATGGACATATTTTGGCTTAAATGGACGGTACTTATGTTTCTTTAAAATTTTTCTCACTGTAGTCTCTTTTGCCCTAGTTCTGTTGGAAATAGCAGCAATTGATGTAGTTTTATGCTCTACTACAGCGGTTCTCAAACTTGTTTGAACGCGGAGCCCAAATAGGGTCGTATCTAAGATCACGGAGCCCCTAGTACAGTATCAAAAACAAATAAGTTTCAAATGATGGTAAAGAAAACTAATAAGATAAATATGTAAATTTGTATTGATTATGATTATGTTATAATAATGTTTTTGTAACAAATTAATGTGATGCGTGATATTGTGCTTTATTTGCACAGATTTTTTTGATATCTGGCTTTATTGAGGAAAGCTGTAGCCTCATATCTGGCTCGGCATCCAAGCGGTTACGATATTTGGTTTTGGTGGAAACATATGACGAAAATCCAGTTTCACAAAGATATGTGCTCACGAATGGCAACAGAATGGAAATAGCTTTTTTTGAAAGCTGTGGATACTCCTGCTTCAGGCTGCACCAAAATTCTGCTACGGGCTGTTTTTCAAACGTCAATTTTAGTGAAGAATCCGACACTAATTCTATGAGTATTTCGTACTCCTGCGAGGATAAACTTCGAGGCTTTTCATTGATGACAAATGGATTTTTAACCCAAGAATTCTTTTCCAGATTACTATTCCATTCATTCGGAAAGTACTGTGCCACCGAAGCACACATGTTTCTCAGATGGTTAACAATGTCGTTAACCATTTCTTGCGGTAATTCTTTTGTACTCGTGTCTTCACAAATCTCTTCTAACGTTGGAAAACATTCAAACTCTCCAATTTCTACTCTACTTAGCCAAAATTCCATCTTCCTCTTAAATGACTTGATTTTATCATTCGCTGTAAACACAGTAATCTGTTTCCCTTGAAGTGAGAGATTGACTTCGTTAAGTTTGGAAAATATATCTGTCAAATAGGCAAGTCGAAACAACCAATTTTTATTGGTTAATTGATTTTGTAAATGAAAAGGATGTTCCAGGAGGAAAGCGTGCACTTCAGCTCGCAACTCGAATAACCGCAGTAGTATTTTGCCTCGAGATAACCATCGAACTTCAGTATGAAGTAGTAAAGATGTATGGCTACTTCCCATATCATCGCACAAGATCTTAAATAGTCGCATATTTAGCGGTCGAGACTTAATAAAGTTTATTATATTTACAGACTCGTCAAGAACAGTTTTCAAGTGAAGTGGCATATTTTTCACTGCTAATGCCTGACGGTGGATTATACAGTGACTACTGCTGCAATTTTTGGCTCTAGCTTTGATCCTTGAAACGGCACCTGCAGTTTTTCCAACCATAGCTTTTGCTCCATCAGTGCAAACATCAATGCAGTTGTCCCAAGAAAGATCATTTTCAATAAAGTACTTATTTACCAAGTTAAAAATTTCAGCCCCAGTAGTATTACTTTCTAACGCCTTACAGATTAATAAATCCTCTTGTATGGAATGCTCGAACTGATATCGTACAAATACAAGCAATACTGCTAGCCCTGCGACATCAGTGGATTCGTCCATTTGTAGTGCAAAATCACAACTTTTGAGGCGAAAAGATAACTCGGTTTTTATGGATCCTGACAAGTCTTTTATACGGCGAGCTACTGTATCATTCGAAACTGGTATCTTTAATAGTGTGTTTGAAGCTTTTTCATCCAGCATACATTTTACCATTTCAACTGCACACGGTTTTATAAGATTCTCTGCTATTGTATAGGCTTCACCAGCCATTGCAATTTTGTAAGAAACAATGTAGGATGCCTCAGTTGCATTTTCATTATCGGTATGCGATGCGTGATGCATAAACATTTTTGATTTTGACAGCTGTTCACGCTTTCGCGAAAAAAAGCTTGCATTCTTATTCTTGTATTCTGCATGCAAAGATTGGAAATGGCGAAGCAGTTTAGCAGGAAACATAGAGCTGTTCGGTAAAACTTTGTTACACAAAACACATTGAGGACAATTATTGTCGGCTTCCATAAATCCAAAAGCTATATAATTTTCATCATATCGCCTTGTTTTTTGCATTGCACGAGATTTGTTTAAAGCGGAATGACGTTCTTTGGTAATATTACTTTCAGGACTATCTGGCTTTTCGATTTCGTATGACACTGAAAAAAAAAGAACACAAAATGATGAGTAACAAAAATTAATAAATTATTTCATACTTTAATAAGTATAAAAATAAATACAAAATAGTACCTGCATTAGAAGGTCCAGGCATTGGTTGTTCTGTTGCTTCTGAAATCATCGTACGCTGTTTTTTGCATGTTCCTGTCTGTAGCCAACGGTCCATTGCAGATAATTTGCACACAACTTTTGAGAAACAAGAAAAATTTAGGACACAATCTGCACTACGATACAACACAACTCGTTTCACTCAAACAAGTAATGACTTGTCGATTCGAGGGTGCTACGGCGCCACACAGGAATTAGAAAGCGGGTGGAAATGCGGGTGGGCGTGCGTGCGCATGATGAGTGGCGGCTGCGGAGCCCCTTCGCATCTTCTGCGGAGCCCAGGGGCTCCGCGGAGCACACTTTGAGAAACGCTGCTCTACTACATCTAATAATACATGTTCTTCATGCTGCTGAACTTGCCAGTTTACATGTGGCTTCTTAAAATCATTTAGAACTGAACCGGATGACTTGAACTTATCTACAATACGACCAACAGTAGAGTGCGAAACGAATTTGTTAGGGTGTCTTTGATTAAAAATATTTGCCGTATCCCTGTTGGTTCTATTTTCTCCGTGAATTAAAATGATTTCTATTTTTTCTTCCATGGATAACATTTTAAAACAAATCTATTAGAGAAAAACACAAAACTGACATTTATTTAGTTGTTTATGCCTAGAATTTGCAATTATTTTCTAGGCCTACTTGTGAATTTATCGAAGTTTAAGAATAAGCTTGTTATTTCCTGCTTTAGAGATACTAAAGGAAATTTTGCTTAAAACAGACAAGGCTAGGTACATAATATGTTCTAGTCTTACAACTAGTGTTATTTTCTAGGTTTTTTGACCATTATGTTTGAAAAATAAACATTTTTAATATACGAAAATATGAAAATAGTCCAAGAATGTCCTCCACTTTTCTTAATGAAATCTTTTATTTAAAAAAAATATACCTTATTCTGAAATACAAATTGTTTTTTTTTTGTTTATTACATGGAACATAGGTTTTTATCAGAATTCGAGAGAAAAATACACTTAAAAAATATACAGGCGTTTTTTTACAAAATTATGAAAAAAAAATTAAAATTAAAATTTTTGTACGAAACTTTGGATTTAGGATGTCCGCGAAAGTACAAACAACTTTTTCTTATGGCATCTTCTTATATTTTGACAAATAATGGCACGTTTGGACGTTGGTAATTTTTAAATGTCATTTACGCATTGAAGCAAATGCGATATGTTAAATATTTTAGGTTAGTTTTTGGTTTCTAATTATGCAAAAATAAACTACAAAAAAATAATTTTAAAAATTAAAAGAGTAAATTTTTTTTCCATATGATGCAGACTTTTCCGCGGGCACTGTATAATTTTAAAAATGTTAGAGCAGCAAATATTTTCAGATGTGCTATCTGGAAGTCTCCAAATTTTAGAAATTGTTTTTCTCTTTCATTGTAACATTAATCTATTTACCCCAACACCGTTCACATACGAGAAGATTTAATTTGCACAAAATTTCTGCGGGGTACATTTACTGAAGGAGTAGTTATTAGTTGCTTATTGAACATATTATATTCTCACCAATTTGATCTCCAAAGACTTTTAATTAAGGATCAAGGAAACACAATTTTAACCTGAATAATATTAGTTCTGAAGAAATAGGAGTGAAGTTAGTAAGAATTCTTGGTGAAAAATTTAACTGCACGTCAACTTTTCAAGCATGATTAGGTACTATTCATCCAAACTGCACAACAATACTCAGGTGTATAATATACCAATGCAAGGTCAGAAGTACGTAAAGTGTCTGCACAAGCTCTCCCACCTGCTTCTACTAGCGTCTGTAGGATTTATTCTGTATTTTTACTTTTTTTTGAATATAATTTTGATATATTAGTGACTCCAAGATGTGTTGAACAAAATTGTTAATTGAGAAAGAGAACAAATACAGGCATAAATTGTAAGAGTATATTCAGGATCTTCATGATTAAGACAAATTCCATTAATACAAAAATAACTGAACTTCATTTGTCCTTATCAGAAAAGACAAGCATATATTATGCCTCTGTTTTAATATACTCGTATATTTATATTTTTAAGTAGACATACTGTGCATGTCATTTATAAACCAAGCAATACAATTACTTGCTAAATCACTGAAAAAAAATATTTTTAATTACCTGCAAGTAATACATGCATATGCAAAGAAATGCATATGAAAATATAAGCTGCCGTAACAGCTCTCAATAATAATTAAAAAAAAAATAGGTTAAGAGGGTTATTTACTTAAAATGTTATTAATGGATTGGTCGTTGCCAGGTGCTGTTCAATATTATCATAAAATATGCTCCGCATAACGTTATCCTTAATCAGTTATTAGTGCTAACCAGTGCTGTAAAAACGCATATTTATACTAGCCGGTATATCAATTAACGATTTCACTAAGGGCATTTTAATCACAGTTGAAAAAGCAGCCCGTAAATGACCAATTCGATATTTGATCATTATTGGTAAAACTTCAATATGTTGAAAATATAATTTTATGATACATTAAATTTTTGGACTCACTAGTAAGTCCTTAGCAAGTAAGGGGGCAGGAGACAATGATTTCTGTAAGAACAGATTTTTATTCTATGTGGACGATTCGAACCTACTAGAGAGGACACAATTACTTCCATTGTACGATCATGTTATTACAAAGCTATTTTGCACATTAAATTTACTGAGAAATGCTAAAGAAATTTACCAGCATATTACAACATAAACAGGATAAAAGAATAAAAATGTATGGTATTTATTTTTTTCTAGAATATTTTGTTTCTATTATTTTAAGATTTATAATGAATTTGCAAGCTGTCTTTTGGTTTATAAAGGTATGCGTTCATTTTACGATTGAGTGTGAGTAATACTCATTGGTAATAATAAATATTAGGTATTGCCAGATTTATGAACTAATTAAGATTTGCATTGTTTTAAAGTCAAACAATTTTTACAAAAATAATTCCTAAATATAATTAACATGGATTTGTTTGCACTTTTTACAACAATCATGAACTAAATCACTAAATTATCTTTAAATATATTTTAGGCTTAATGGAAATGATAACAAACTACTTGGAAGAATATGATGGAATGGTGCTTCTGCGTCCAGGTCCAACAATTAACTATTTTACAGTTGCAGACCATAAACTGGCGGAATATTTGTGCACAAGCAAGAAAGTAATTAAATCCAAAAGATATCGATTATTCGTCAAATGGCTGGGAATGGGTTTGTTTACAGCTGAACGTAAGCTCGACTAAAAGAGTGGCTAAGACATCAACAATTAATTTAAAATATTATGTTTCAGATGAACTATGGCGTAAACATAGAAATCTAGTAACGCCAGCTTTCCACTTTCAAGTTTTGGAGGAATTCGTTCACACTTTTAATTCTGTTTCAGACGAGTTTGTAAGAATATTATCAGGCAAAACAAACAGTCGAATAGATATTTATGAATTAGTAAACCTTTGTGCCCTGGATATTATTGCAGGTAATTATAACAGCTAATATTAATTTATCTTTCTTGTCTCTAAAGCATTATCAAGATATCAGCATATGTGACGTATAATAGGAAATAAGCCATATTATCTTATACCAGTATGTAGACAATATATTACGAGTCATCGATATTGATTGTCATGATCGCTGGCTGTGGTTTCGTCATAGGTTGAGGTTCAAACTACAAATATTCCATTGGCGTGCTGGATGAATATATTTTACGATTTTATGATTTAGGAAAGTACCATCTGCTAACCACCGTTATGATGTACGAATTAATAATTGACTCTAATGATTATCACACTTGTTTAAAACACTGTGAAAATAATTAATGCAATTTACTTATTCTCTTAGTAATAATAAGCATTCACCAATTTGTACAATATTTGAAGTAAGACTATATTCTGACAATTGAAGATAATAATAATAATAATAATAATAATAATAATAATAATAATAATAATAATAATAATAATAATCTTTATTTCCCAACAGGCAAAGCCCAAAGAGGGTTACAAACTATATTATAGGTGTGTATACATAATAAAAAAAAGAAAGAAAAACGGTAAGTAACAACAAATTCCATGATGATCCACTATCCACAGTCAGTCTTCACACAAATAGGTCCACATTTTTGTTCGCCAAGCGACTAAGCGTGTAAGTTGGAGCTCGTCTCATGATGTTGGTTCGCGCAAAAGGTGTTGCAAAAGTGCAATTATGTCTGGAGTTAAGCCGCGGTAGCAGAAATGGCATCCGGGTCAGGATATCAGGGCAGTCAATGCTGCCATTCAACAGTCTAAGCAGAAATCTCTCACATGTAGCGTATCTACTCTCACTCAAGGATACCATATCATGACTCCGCAACAGATCACCCATCGCCACGCCCCTGTCCGGATAAACACCATCTGCCCGATACGTGAGAAACTTCAAGAACCTACGGTGCACACGGCCCAATGCCAAACAATCACTTGCATAAATAGGAAACCATATTAAGGAGGCATATTCAAGCCTACTCAATACATAGGCAGAGTATAGAGATTTCAACAATGCTGAATCAGTGAAATACCTAGACACACGCATAACAAAATCCAACGATCTGAACGCAGATGTACAAATGTTCTCTATGTGAGATTTGAAGGTCAAGCTGGAATCGAAGGTAACTCCAAGATCTTTAACTTCAGTTTTACTCATTAACTTGTTGTCACCAATGAAGTAAGAAGAATTGTACGAAGTTGAAGACCGTGTGAAGGTTACTGCACAACATTTATCCACATTCAACTTGAGTCCAGAACGTTCACACCATGAAGACAATACACTTATATTTCTCTCAAGGTTAGTCACATCAGCAGGACCATTTATTACAGAATAAATTTTAATATCATCTGCATATCCAAGAACAGGGCAATCGATATGTAGGAGAAGATCATTCATAAACAATATGAACAACAGGGGACCCAAATTTGAATCCTGGGGAACACCAGAAGTAACTATAAACTCGGTGAATGAAAAACCATTATAACAGACATAACATCTCCTCTCACTAAGGTAAGACCCAATGAGGCCGACAGCCAAAGGAACCAAGCCAAATGAACCGAATCTACGCAGTAGCAGGTCATGGTCCATCATGTCGAATGCCCTCGAAAGGTCAGTGTATATTTCATCAACTTGTCCGCGCCTGTCCAGAACCTCTGATATACACTGAGTAAGTACTGCCAAGTTCGTAACTGTAGACCTCCCAGATAAGAAACCGTGTTGGTCAATTGAGATAAAGGAGCGTATACTGGTATATATAAAGGAATATAGAACTCTCTCGAATAATTTGGAGAAGTTAGATATTATAGAGATCGGTCGATAGTTAGATATCAATGCACGGTCACCCTTTTTGTGGACAGGTACAATCCTAGTTTTTTTCCAACGCTCGGGAAATATTCCAGAGGAAATTGATAAGTTAATAATTACTTTGAGAGGGGAAGCAAATATGTACCTGCAGTCCCGAATCAAGAAGCTGGGTATCATCACCAGTTGTTTGCTTATTAGGAAAAGTAGCCATAAGTTTTATTAAATCCTCTTCAGTTACATGGGAGAAGGAATAAGGTAAAGGGCTATAAACTGATTCAGGATACACTGTATTTGAAGGCATTTCATATATGGATGAGAAGGATCTAGCGAAAGCATTTACAATTTCTATGGGATCAGAAAAGTCATTGCCCTCATTGTCACGAAGATTACCAGGTATTCTTGTGGAGCGAGTTTTTGCCCCAAGAAAGCCCCATAAGTTGGAAGGGGCTGCATTCATTGATTTCTCAACCCCTGCGATATAAGACACACAGTTATCATGTACTTGCTTTTTAACCAGTCGTCTGAGACGTTTAAACTCATTGTGGAATCGTATATCTTTTGTTTTGACCCATTTACTGTGATAATAGTTCTTATTCCTGAGATTTAGTATAATTTCAGAGGAGAACCATGGTGGATATGAAGAATGTGACATATTTTTGTTAGGGACATGGATGTCTAGTATGGAATACAGCACAGCATAAAATGCATCCAATGCCACATCAGGGTCTGTAAATTGCGTCAAGAAAGACCAATCGTAATCCATGAACTGACTATATAAAGACAAAAAGTCAGCCCTGCGGAAGTTGTAACGCTGGTTGTCAGCAGATGGAAAGCGATGTCCAGAATTACAAAATGAATATTGGAATGAAATTATTATATTATAAAAATTGTCTTGTTTTTGCTATTAATTAAATTCGAATGGAAAGTTTATATTCTGTATTTTGTGGTTAGGCTATACTAACCACAAAATACAGAATACATTAGAAATTTCCTTCTGCACTTTTCTTCTAGAACTACAGATGAAAATCATTTCCCAAAACTTAATTTTTCATGATCTAAATTATGCATTCTTAAGTGCAATATAAAATATAAGTAGTGTAATATTATAGCATTCAGTGCATACGAAAGTTCTTAAAAATGCAACACTGATTATCTCATTCATTAATATATATTAAGTTCTCAGTAGGTATACTGTTTAAGTTTTTAACGAAGTTAAGAACTGTACTTATTATTTTATAATGCAATTACCTGTCAATCTAAATTCCAAAGTATTTACAAACGTTCTTGTATTGAAATGAAATAAAATGTTGACTCTTTAGAAGAGCAGCGGAATTACTTTATCTCTATGTAGGTACATATAAGATAGATAAATGTTATTATTTTCGATGTACCTAGTTAACAAAATACAGGCAAATATTATAAATATATTATATCTTCAATTTTCAATCTTCATTTCAAAATTTTTGATCAAAATTTATATGAATACGTAAAGCACACATTAAAAGAACAATAAATAAAAATACTGTATATAAAAAGAGAAAGACGAGTATTCCAATACTATTTTCCCGAAATGTCCAAAAACAAATTATAAACAATATTTAATTCAATCACTTAATTTTTAAAGTCTTATGATGTGCATTCCAGTAAACCGCTATATTGTGCTTGGCTTATTTATTACTTCCACACCGTGGGAAGAAAAACCTGTTATTTGATTTAACCGTGTATTAGTTTTTAAGGATGTATTTAATTCGTTTAAAATTTTTATATATTGTGTGCGGTTTGCTAGATACGTATCTAGTCGTCTCTTGATGTTTTCATTCAAAATACATATAAATATTTCGCGGGAACAAATTATTATATTAAAAGAATTTGTGCTACCATTCTTCACTGTTAAATTCTATACCCTCAGTTCAATTATTAAACGATTATAATATTCTATTACTACACGTCGGCAAATTTCAAAAATTCCTTTCGGGCATTAGCTCTCTCATCGAATGCATGAAAAATAGCCTAAGGCTCATCGGACCGTCAGGTCCCCGTAATGTGGCAGTTTAGTTCCCACCTTAGATAGGCCTGGTTCCCAGGTCATTCGCTCCCCAAATCGCTACTTTTGGCAGTCTTTTCTCTGGTGTTAACACCGGGAGCGCGTAAAAGAAGACTGTGGGCTTTTGTTATATATAATTTATCCCGGAGATATTCTCTTTCACTTACTTCTTTATTATTCAGCATGATAATACTATAATAAAAATATTTATAATGACAAAGTAATTTTAAAGATTTGTCATAGTCTTTCACAACATTTTGGTTAAAACTTGGTTGCGTTCGGATACCTATGTGTTTTGGTTTCTCAAAAGCGATTTGAGCTTCCGTAAAATCAAATTATATCGCTATTAATTTCAATAAGAACCGGGATATTCTTGAACACATAAATCTATGGAGAAAATTCAGGATCTTTTTTTATTTTGTCGGCTACTGCGAAAGAAAAGGATCTGCAGCTTAGCAAACGCAGAATCAAATCACTTACTACAATACTTATCATGACGACAATGATATGGAAAGTAATAAATATAAAAAATAAATAGGGTAACGACCGCAAATGATAAATGACAAACAATCAGTAATTCCCTGAAACGCAAACTTTACATTAAAAATGAGATGTGGCCACCACACGACTTTTTTATAAGTATTAGCGTTTCAAATAATACAATTTTCAAAATTATTTTATGCAAAAATTATTCAAAATCCTATTCTAAGTACTTCCAGTCTCTTAATAAATCTCTACACGATACATACTTTGTGAGATATTTGCAAAAAAATGCTACTCGCTTAGAGTAAAAATATTACTTGCGGCCCGAATTTTGAATTTTTGTTTATACAACAAAATATTCCAAATCTAACTCTAAATACTTTTATACTCTTGACAAATATATATAGAATGCATAATTTACGAAATATTTGGTTCGAATTTTGAAATTTCATTTAGACAAAAAACATTGCAAATCTCGCTCTAAATACTTTACTCTTGTTAAATATATACTGAATGCATAATTTATGACATATTTGCAAAAAATCACTATTCGGTAAAAGTAAAAGTATTACTTCCGGTCGGAATTTTGAATTTTTTTTTATATAAAAGATATTGAAAATTAAGTTACAAGATACTTTTATACTCGTTATGTATCCGTCTAAAAAGCATGACTTGCGAAATATTAGCAAAAAACTGATCTTCGATAAGAGTAAAAGACCCACTTCAGGTAGGAATTTCAAAAAACTTTTATAATAAAATTTTCCTCAAATTTAATTTTGAATACATATGGATTCTTTATAAATTTCTTTAAACGTAGTAGTTGACAAGGTATTGGCAAAATTCGATTTTTTTACTGAAGTAAACTACTAATTCCATCTACCGATTTTACGAAATTTGGAATTTATATCTACAGCGGTTTGACCGCTATCGTGGTCACACACACACAGAGAGAGAGAGAGACACACACAGACAGAGAGAGAAATTTTTAAAAAGCCACTTTTTTGGTATCAGGGCACTTCAAAACGTGGACATCTGCAAAAATATCGAGGTCGAAAATTTTCGTCATCACAATACTTCCTTATACTACGTATAAGAGACTAACAATGGAAGTAGATATTGATATCAAGCTCGCAGCAGATAGAATAAGATCATAACAATGAATTACTATCGCATGTTACTACATATTATGTATGTTTTATATGTGGCAGTGTGGCATTTTACAATTCTTACAAATGGCTTTAAAACTGACAAGTGTCTTTCAAATAGCAGATTTTGCATAAGAAAATGAACTGCTCAGACTAGAGAACTGGAAGGAAGAATTTATGTAATATATTTATGCAAAATTCTAGTAACACAGTTTAAAAGTGCATTTATATATATAATTAAACCTTAAATTTGAAAAGAAATTATAGAATTTTCAATATAATTTTACATCATGTAATATATATGTCTGTAATTTATTTACTGATCGGCCATTTGCATTTTAATAAATATTACGTTTTACAATTTCTGCTTCTACCGGAATTCAACACTAAATGATCAAATATAATATTATAATCCCATAAGCGCATTCTAAAGTGTTTTTCAGCAGTGATCGAGAAAATTATCGGCGTGAACTAATCGAATTTAAAATTAATGGTTATTGATTATATTTCATTATATTGGCAATATTATAGTTGCTCGTAAGCACTGTCATATGATTATAAAATAATGCTTATTTTGTAAATTAGGTATTTAGACAAGACTCTGGTGGTGCAACTAATAAAGGAAGATGTTTCGAAGTTACCGATTTAATAAAATGAAAATTTCTAAATTGCAAACCGCACATCAATTACAAACGCTCCTTATAAAACAATGACATTTTTTTATTAATACATTGATTCGCTTAAGTAAACTAATTTTTTTTTATTTGTATGGGCCTCCGTTGTTTATAATACACGAGGGGAGCTTTTGTTATCCACCTAACTATGAACATGAACATGAACATGAACATGAACGGTAGTAACCCGAAGAATATCCATGAGAGGATGGTGAGAGTATATGGAGAAAATAGCCCGTCCTATTTCTAAATCAAATTTTGTTGTAAACATGTCAAATGGGCAGATAATCCATTCATTATGAGCCAAAGTGTGGAAGACCTCTACAAGCACGAACTGAAGAAATCATCAACAAATTTGAGAAGATTTGGTTTTGACTGACCGCCGAGTAAAAGTTTCAGTTATTGCCAGAGAAACAGAAATATCGGAAATGAGTTTTTGTAAAATTCTACACGAAGATTTGGAAATGAGCATAGTGCAAAATTTGTGAAGAGAATTTGACTCTTTTATCTCAATCTGAAGATTTCTTATATAGAGTTGGGGATGAAACTTAGGTACACCGCTCCCACAAAACAAGAGTCTATGCAATGTGTTCATAAGGACTCCCCTCCACCCAAGAAGGCATACACGCAATTTTCTGCGAGAAGAGTGATGGCCACAGTTTTCTAGGACGCGGTGGGGATGTTCTTAATTGAATATATTCCAAAAGGGACTACAATAACGGGAAATGTCTACCAAGAGACAATTAAAAAATTAATCACTGCTATAAACGAAAAAAAAAACCACAATTTTGCTTAGAAAAGTTTCTGCACGAGAACTGCAGCGTACAACGCAAATTGTTCAAGGAGTTATCAATGAATGCGGCTTTAAGGAATTACACCAACCACCCGACAATCCCGACCACGCCCCCTGTGACTATTATCTTTTTCGAACATTCAAAAAACACTTGAGTGGGTCGTCGATTTTTGTCTAATGAAGACGTGGAAATCGCTGTAGCATCGTGTTTTGCAGGATTACCAAAATAATTCTTTTTCTAAGTTTATTAAAGAAACGTTGGAATAAATCTGTTAGTATTAATGGTTCTTACGTTGAAAAATAAAATTGTGATCGTTTTCTAACTCATTCATTCATAGCTAGGTAGATAACATTAAACGTATATGCAGTTATATTATTTCGACATTTGACAATATTGGAAATATCTTATTATTCTCAAGTGGAACACCTCTTTTTCTAATTGAAAAGTTTTTTACTAGACATTCTATTGATACTTTATTTACTGCATTTAGGACAGATTATCTGCCAGTGTTTTGTATTTTCATTAGTTAATTTATATTTTAAAGATTTTTATAATAGTAAATGTTCGACAAACCCATAAATAGTCAAACTCAAAAATATACGGTTTTCTCGCAGCAGTTAATGCAAACATTTAATTAATATAAAATGTTCCATAGATTTATTACTTATTAAGTAATCTTATACCATTTTAAATCAATGAATTACTGTTTGCGTTTTTAGTCATTAATTTTCTATTCCAGAAACTTTTGTACGAGGGAGTTTTTAAGTTCGGGCAGTAGGGGAAAAGCACGGAAAACAAAAATACAAAATTATTTTTCTTTTTCAATATATTACCTGCAACCCTAATACATCTTTTAGATCTTTCACATAGCTTGTTTATGCCTTCAAATAAAAACGTTTTAGCTTTAACTGAAAAATACGCCGTCTTTTACTTTCTCAACACATCGTAAATTTCTTTCCACACAGCTCTATTCATTTTAGAGACCAGGTAAAAATCTCTAGGAGCAGAATATCTAAGTCAATTTTGAGATTTTTTGTAAAAATGTTTAGAACAACAAGAACAACTTGGAAACATCTTCAGAATTTTAATTTTCGAA
The DNA here is from genome assembly GCA_963170755.1 of Amphimallon solstitiale. Classification (NCBI taxonomy): domain Eukaryota; kingdom Metazoa; phylum Arthropoda; class Insecta; order Coleoptera; family Scarabaeidae; genus Amphimallon; species Amphimallon solstitiale. The sequence continues at coordinate 112,470,803 of OY720679.1, read as the reverse complement.
AAACCGGGAGGGACTAGATGAAAAAGTTGTTTTTTCAGTTATCCCAGTCAATTTTGACTTTTTTTTGAAACACCGGAACAATATAGAACAAACCCAGAATAAGCTGGAACAACTCTCAGATAATCGATTTTCGAAAAAAAGGGGGCAACTTCGCCCAAATTTAAGGCTTAATTGTTGTGAAAAATTTCATGTCTAGTGTTATTTTTGACTTTCCCATTATTATAATTTGAACATAGATAACTACGTAAAATTAGGGAATAATTACTGTAAATCTTGTGTAATAATCCTAGTACTAATTGTGGCTTTTTGCTTGGAACCTCTAATCTGAGTAGATCATTTCTCTATTTACAAGAGGCTGTTACACAGTACAGCCTTCGATATGAATGAAACTAGAATGTAGACGTCTGTGAGTGTCGTAAAATAACATACTGAAAAAAGTGCTATGAAAATTATATCAAACATGTAATCATTAATTTTATATGAATTTTGTAAAAGTCGTGTTTCAAGGAAAATTACATATTCTTGGATTTCTGCATTAATTAGAAACGAAATTCAACAATTTTCAGTATTATATAATGCTTTACCATAATAATGTTTAAATATGTTCTAAATACGAATACTTATATTACAGAAACAGCCATGGGCGTTCCACTTAATGCTCAGACAAATTCCTTCTCCAAATATGTTCATGCCCTTCACGAAATGTTGAGAATAATAGCGGTCAGATCATTCTCTCCGTTTAAAGTTCACGACTGGATCTTCCGATGGACTAAAGATTATCACAAAGAAGAAGAGGCTTTGCGTATACTGAAAGGGTACACGAATTCCGTCATTGAAAAGAAACAGAACGCGTTGAATCAAAATGGCATGCGAGCACTAGATCCTGATAAAAAGAAGCGCTTGGCATATTTGGATTTACTACTAGAGAAACGTGGAGAAATTACAGATGAAGATATAAGTAACTCTGTTGAAGGTTTTATGTTTGCTGTAAGAGAATTTTGTATGATACGCTGGAAAAACCTGTAACAACCATCTTTAATATTTCAGGGTCATGACACAGCTGCTCTTGTAATGGCGGCAGCTTTTTATTTGTTATCCAAACATCCAGATGTTCAACAGAAAGCGTTCGAAGAACTGAAAGAGATATTTGGTAATGATACAAAAAGAAAGGCTTCATACAAAGATCTGCAAGATATGAAATATATTGAAATGATTATTAAGGAAGCATTACGTCTATATCCACCAGCTCCCATCATTAGTAAACAATTATTGGAAGATTATGAATTCAGTAAGTTAAATTTTTTTCTAATATTTATCTGATAGAGAAAGAAACGCGTATTATATTTTTAAGAATAAATCAAGATTAAAATTATTCAGAATTAAATAAAATAGATATTATAACTTATAAAAATATATACTAATTTAACTGAAATGTGCTAGATGCGTACCTGCCATTTGCGTACAAGGAAACGGCCAATCCCGGGCCAGGCAGCCGTAGTAATTACTCGGAGTGCTATTTGCGTACAACCACAAGATTTTAAATGTGTTTTAAATTTTTGTCTATTCTACAAAACAATATTATAAGGTATTAGTTGTATTATTATTATTTGTTATCTTGCAGATGGGTTTCTATTTTTATTAAATTTGCCCTTTGAATTTCAAACAAATTTACTCTGCGCGAAGCAGCAATCAGTTGGCGTGATTAAAGTTTTTATTTTAGAAAATTTATAATATCCGCGTCATTTTAATATACAATATGTACATATTCTTAGTGACTAGTCTAGTTTTGCCACGTAAGTTAAGGATTTTAAACATTTTTTAATGTCTTTCGTTTCATAATACGATTGAAGTATGTTTGAAATCTATTATCCATCTTGATATACCTAAGTCAATTTACTTCTTTTTCCTTCTAAGTTCAACGCATCTCGTTTGTATAAAAAGTCACTTTGTTGAGCTTCTGTTTTTAACCAATTTATTAAATCAAATATTCGCGGATGAAATCTATTGACAGCAAGATTCAAACGGTTGTTCCATCCTTCGACTGCGTTATTTATACGATGTAATCTGTTGTTCCAATTCCACATTTTAGTAGTAATAATACGATTTTCCAGTCACTGGTCTACAGAGTAGTCATAAAACTGCTGCAGTTTGTCATTTCTCGGTGAATCTTCTTGTATATACAGCCAACTCTTGTCTATATCTTCAATCGGAAGCACACATCCGAATTTGTCGTCCTATTTTCTCGTTGGGCTTACTACAACATTTGAGTGTGCCATCCATAAAAAACGAATTTGTATTTGAAAAAAATTCTTTTCCTGTTGTTGTTGCAAAACATATTAGTTGGTCTTTATTACCGTAGTCGGCAAGAAGAAAAGATGATCCGTCTTGCATCAGAAGGACACTGTTCCTTTCTTTAATAGCCAGAGTGGTGTTTATTTTTGTTCTGAGAATTAAATTTATTATATTAGTCATTGTCATTACTATATACATACATTTCGGCGAGTATCTTTATTAAATTCATAGACACATTAACATTGAACATCTAAAAATTGTATATTAGATATTTGTACGCAAATAGCACTTCCATTAATTACCCCAACTCCTGGTCCAGAGTCGGGGCAAATGGCACGTACGCATGTAGCACTACACCAATTTAACTAACTAGTATATTACAGTAGCTTTAGTAATTTTCGTAATGGTAGCGAATAAATATTAATAAAGCCTCATTGTTAAGTGGAGGCAGTTTTAATCAATTTCAAATTTATTAAGTCCTAATATTGTATATAATTTATTTTTAAAGTATTTTAAAAATCTCATCTGACATACTGACATCTAGATAATCAGATTTCACCATATTATATGTTTCGATTATAAAAACAGATTATATGACCAAAATACCCCACTGGTCAAGGAATCTTTGACAAGACTTATCTCACGAAATTATAATTAATAATCACACACGCTTAACTTTATTCTTCACCACGTACCTATATATCTAAATTAAGAAATGTAAATATTCCTATAATTGATTTCAGTTTGTTCACTAAAATACATTCACGCAGAAAACCATCTATACAATGTTTTTATTTTGACTGTACTCTTTTGTCGTAAATTTGAAGTTTCTCAAAGTTCTGCTTGATCTTCAAAGATTTCACAGTCTTTTGTAGGATGTAAAATTTAAAGCTTTTTGTACTTTATTTTCATGCTGTTTGTTCACGTCTTCTCTGTATCTTCTGTATTATTATTATTAATACTTTGATGAGGATTTTTATTTCAAAAAAAATTGGAATGAATTATACTAGAATTGTTAAACCCTGCTATCAGGTTCGGATTTAAAAGATATCTCAAAATAATTAGCCATGCTTTGCAAGGTTTGGAAAATATTCTTTTTGAAACCTCTATTTTCCAATGATGTATTTTCTAATTGAAAAGCGGCTAAATATACCTACTGAAATCACAAATGAAAAACTTGTGCTTCATTTTACTAAATTTCATATAGTTATTATATCTATTGCTAAAATTAGAACAGCAGATATTCTATTTTGACTGCGTAACTGACCACGTAAGTATTAAACCAAATAAATTCGTGAAGAAATTATCAAAGGTATGAATTGAAATGTTAACACTGCTAGTAATGGTGTATTGAATATAAAGGGAGGCATAAGTTGGTAACACTTGAGTGTGTAAGAAATAGCGATAAGCATATGGATATAGGCCATGGCTTAATACATTCAAGACAGTGAACTCTTCATAGAATCCCAAATTCAGTATTTATCGATACTTTTACTAACTGTCCCTACGCTTGGTTGTGTCCAATTACCAGCTTATTTGAATAAATATTTCAAAGTCACTAGCGTACTGATGTACAAAGGTCCATTGTCTCCCGAATTTTTGCACAGGACCTATTAAAATTTGACATATCTTTTCCTACTAACCTTATCTCATTATTGTATTGAAATTATCTTAGAAAGCTACAAGCCATTTTTAAATTTATAAAAAACCTGTTAACAGCAATTAATCGCAATAAAACCACGAGACAAACTTCATTAAAGACCTTTCATGTTTCAATTTTATTAAATTGGCACTAGCAATGTACAAACTAGACAAGAATGTATCCTGTAATCATGTAGAAGCTAGTGAATTCATAGCCTTGAGGTTTCATTATAACGTCTTACTCGCCTCCGTAGCTGTACCATTGAAAATTTATTAAAACAACCAAATATACTCTAAACGACAAAAACTATTTAAGAAATTAGACAGGATTGATATGGAAAAGTTCATTAACATAGAGTTTTCTTTCAGATGGTTATACTATACCCAAAGGCCTGAACGCACTAGTTATGATCCATTCCATTCATAGAAGAGAAAAATATTTTCCAGATCCTCATAAATTTGATCCCGAACGGTTTTCTGCCGAAAACATCGATAACATTAAGCCATTCAGTTATATTCCATTCGGTGCTGGTCCAAGAAATTGTGTTGGTAAGTTACAATATATTGATTTTATAATTTAAACTGTTATCGTAACAAAATTATAAATGTATTTTAGGTCAAAAGTTTGCCATGTTGGAAATGAAAGTTGTCATTTCAAGAGTACTTAGAAGCTTCGAAGTTTTGTCTGTAGATGATTATAAGATAAAACTTATACCACAAATCGTCCAAAAGCCAGAAACCGGAATATTTGTTAAACTAGTTCCTAGGAAATATTAAATGCGACGTACCTGAATCCTGAATTAATGTATAATATACTCACCGATTTTATATGAAAAGGACTACATATTGTTGAATTAGTGGTAGCGTTTTAGAAATAACTTTTCACGATCATTTTTATTATTGCTGTATTTGTGATATTATTTATTATATGTATCTTATTTGTAATAAAATATAGAACTCAAAAGTCTCAAATTGTCAGTGTGTCATAATCTGTATCCTTCACTTAAGTAATTAAAGTTTAAACAAATATTAATTCTAATAATTGTTTCACATGATCATGTTGAGGTCAAAGTTTTCTTTCTATACTACAAATATTTACGGACCTTGTCTAAATGCAAAAATGGTATTATTTGAAGTTTAATTGTTGACCTCTCTGTTTTATTTTGTCGCTTATGTTTTCTAAAGAAATTTTAGTTACATTTTATAATTCATTTTCCGCGAATATGTATTTTAACTAGTTATATTTGCAATCTCTTCGAGCTTGAATCGCCTTTTTCGCGTCCGCTTACAGTTTATTACAGATTCCTGTAAAACGCAAAAAAAAATTTTTGATTTTCTAAACTTTTGACACACCTTGTATAGACGCATACTTTTTTTTAAAGAAAATGCTGTCACGATGACATGAGGAACGACAATATAATTAAGCATATTTACATCAGTCTGACTGTTCATTGTTGAAGTTTTAAGTTTGGGCTTTATTTAGCGTAAAGCTAAGACTTGACACTAAAAGATTCATACAGACTGACGTGGAAATATCTGTGTTAACATTTTGCTTACATACATTGCAAAAAGTACTCTATAATTCATATTTGTTGGATTATTTTGCGATTCTTATAAAATATTTTATAAAAAATAACACAAAAGGGGAGATTTCATGATTAAAACCAAATTACAAATAATAATTGCATCGATCGAAATAAGATCGCGACACCAGCCTGGTACACGATCATCATAAATCATAGGTGACCTATAATGTTTGTCTTACAATATTGGTATAAGTAATGTAGATTACTCATTTTGTTTTTAATTTTTTTTTTAAATTTAAGACACAGTTATTCTATTGAACAGTCGCTCTTATTGTTATTATAGTGTTTCACTAAACTCTTCGAATTAGAATTGCCTCTTCGCGTCCACTTCTTCTCTATAAGTTGCTCTATAAATGTGCCTCGTTGGAAATGTGACCACTGCCAGTCGCAAGGGTACATGAATATTAACACTTTGTAAGTAAAATGTTATTAATCATTGCTTTTGACTCCTTTGCCTTATTTTATATAACAATGATATTGGAATATGTATTTGAGTTACTGTCAATGGAGAGTAATTGCAACTGGTGTTTACTTTGCTCTTGTTTATGAATAAAGATGCAAATTAAACAATATATGTCTGAAAATCAATTATACATTATTTAACATTTATAATTTGTGGCAAATGAATTTATTTATTAAGAATTTGCCCATAAAATATATAATATTTCTATATAATTTACTGAACGTTGAGTAGACATTTAGAAAATTTCGTTGCGTCAGGTTTTGTATAAATCGTTTGCATTTAGCCTAAGACTGTCATAGAGATAACATTTCGATGATATATTTTCGATAATGAAGAAAAGTCAGACTGAAGTTAAGATGCTTAGGTAAATTATTGTCATTCCACTTGTCAACGTGACAGCAGTTCGTTGAAGTGTATTCGTTCATAATAACTTGCGACAACGAAATGTCACATTGACAGTGCTTAACCAAATTATCGTTCCAATTGTCGTATGAAATTATGTTTATGTTGTATGTTTTTAAATTTGCTAACATTTAAAAATAGGTACTGTCCTTCTTCTATTTTTCAAACGCAATGGAAAATCCTGCTATGTCGTACCATTTAACAGAAAATGTGCCTCTGATGATAACCAGCAGTCGCATCCCTGAAGTGCTTGTTTTTATTACAGAATTATTATTAAACAAAATAACATCCGGTTACCTCTTTTCTTCCAATTTCCTGTAAAACGCGAGCACTGCCATGATGGTTTTTCTAGTGTCCGTTATCATAAACTTTTGACGAACCCCTATATACACATATATGATTGCGTTATAATTGTCATCATGAAAGCAGTTCAGATATCATCACGAACTGAAATTGATCGATCGTTTTGACGGTAGATAGCCTGCAATTGAATTTTCGTGCGACTGCTAACGTTAATTAAACGTTAGACGGATTTTTGCCTGTCAATTGTTACGTTTCCTATAATATTTAAGTCAACCTAATGTGGATGTTAAGTTGTCATTGTCAGCTATGCCCATAGGCTATGCCGACGTACTTTAATATTCAATACAGACATTTTGCGTAGACCCTAGTTAAATTTATCGGTGTTAGAAACGGTAATAGAAAAATGAACTTGGTGACATAGATGTGCCCGACAATTATTCTTAATTCTGATCAGCACATATAAAAATCAGCTGGGTAGTAATGCTTACTTCATTTTTTCTGAAGAAGTGATGTTATTGTGTATTAAAGTACTTTGCGATCTTAAAGTAACTAATAATTATTAAATTACCTTATATGATAAGTTTCTGTATCGTATTGTCTTTATATGTAGTAATAGTTCCATTACTAAAATAGTAATTGCCTATATTACTCTTTAAATCGTTAAATTAAATGTGATATGTATGTATTATGTATTTATGAAAAGTAAAGTGTTACAATTAACATAGATTTTCACGATAATAGGCAACAGAAAAAAAATTATATGACGTTCGTTCAAAATAGACAATATCATCCCTTTTTAAGAATCGGTGTTATTGGGTTTGTCAATTTTGAAGTTTTCCGGCAAGTATAATTGTGATTTATAATTGATTGACCACTTTAAGGGTTAACTTTAAACTTTTTCGCAAACCGTCAGAGGTTAATTGATGTTTATATAAGTTCCTATAAACTTCAAATCTGCGAGACCTAATTGTCAAATTGAATATCATTGTTGACATATGTAAATGTGGCAATTGGATTTAATATTTTTTGCATTAAGGATCCTCGCTAGTGGATCTGTCAACAATGGCAAAATAGCAGATTTTAGAATCCAGATATTTTTGTTGCTTTTAAAGATGGAGAAAACCTTTCAACGTCAACTTATGAAAAATTATATAATCTACCCGGCTGAAGAATCAAATTTAGAAAAAAATTATCGGATTACAGAAAATTAATTAATATGTCAAAATATTAAAAACCAGTTTTCTCAAAAATCCTTCGGAGGAGATTTGTTTGCTTGGATTCACGTTATAAATTGAATAGAAGGCTACCCGGCTGTGCACTTATTTTTCGTTCAACTATTCTTTACTTTGTTTAAAATGAATATAAAATAAATTAAAATTAGGCAACCCATATTACAATGAATAGTTATTCTGCTATAAATATTTCCCGCAGTTACAAATGTGCAAATAGTTGGTCATAAATGAATTTTTATTCGCTTAGATATTGAGTTATTATTTCAAATATTTATTATATGTTCCCTATGTGTAAAAGTACTCGGATATCCTTGGCTTACTAAATTATGTGCTATGCAACCAATATTACGTTTCACTAGCGAGGACCCTTAAGGGCCCTCGCTAGTGCATGAGAAATGTAATAATTTCACATTCGTACGTCAATTTTCAAAAAATTCTTCGCCATTTTGTTCTTTTTTGACATTTTGACATTGGATTCGTGATCGGCGACCTCAACCACCCCCGTATCTAGAATTTCACATTCATACGTCAATTTTCAAAAAATTCTTCCACCATTTTGCTTTTTTGACATTTTGACTATGGATTCGTGATCGGCGACCTAAGACATCCCCGTATCCAAAATTTCACATTTATACGTCAATTTTCAAAAAACCCGTGCGCCATTTTGTTTTTTTTTGACATTTTGACTTTGAATTCGTGATCGGTGACCTAAGATACCCCCGTATCTAAAATTTCACATTCATACGTCAATTTTCAAGAAACCCGTCCGCCATTTTGTTTTTTTTTGACATTTTGACATTGGATTTGTGATCGGCGACCTCAACCACCCCCGTATCAAAAATTTCACATTCATACGTCAATTTTCAAAAAACCCGTCGGCCATTTATGGGCACTGCACATGTCTTTTGTATACATGAAATTTCAAAATTCGTAATGGAAGTAAGATTTTTACTTAGTAGAAGTTTTTTTTCGAATATCTTGCAAAGTATGCATTCTATAGAATGTATAGAAAATATAAGTATTTATAATAGGATTTTGAATAATTTTTGTAAGAATATATAATTTGAAACGCTCATACGTATAAGAAAGTCGTGTGATGGTCACACGTTATTTTTTATATATATTATATAATACACTGTGCTGTATACGATTGTTTGAATTACATTTTCAATACATAATATAAAACAGTTTATTAAGTGAGTTAGTTTTTATGTTGTGCTATCTAGAGGCTAGAGTTATGCATTAATGATCTGTATAAATATAAATTTATAATTATAATTGAGGTATTGATAAATGTTTCATTTAGTGAATAAAATCATTGCCGAAATGTAAATAAAGATTTTTATTTAACATATATTTTGAGCCTTATAATATTTTCTTTTGAGCACATGTAAATATTATTTAGTGAATCGCATAGGTTTAAAGTATTCTATACTGGTAATGTACTGCTGCATCACTTCTAGTAATAAGAAAAGTAATTGTTTGGAAATTGGACAAATGCGATGCATCACAAAGAGACTAAAAGCACGCACTTGTGTTTTTAATGTGAATAAAAGTGTTTACAAGTAATTTAAAGCAAATGTGTTGTCTATGAATCAAACTCTAAGAATGAAAATAATGTACATCCGTTGAAAGTAGTGAGTTTGCGGTCACACATTTTCCCTTACGTTAAACGGCCATTTTTCCTTATAATATAACGTAATCAACAAAAAAGAAAAACCGTTTACGGTATCATAAAAATTAAATTATCGTTATGAATGACATCCTCCGACAATTTTATGTATTATCGTTAAAATTGTTTCCGATATGACAAAAGACTTTTTGACACATAAACATAATCTGACATTACCTGAAAGCGGTGAACTACGGCAGTGCAATCAACTGTTCAGGGACAAATATCATACGGATTTAAATTCTAATTGGCTTCCTTATTTACAAAAATAGCGTACCGAAAATAATTATACCGTGTTTTTTTAATGAAATCTGCGATATGAATTATAACGAAGATTTTTGTAAGGGAAAATAGTTTACCGCAAACTCTATAGTAGTCTATAGTATTTCATAAAATATTAAATTTACCATATAAATTTAACAATTTTACTGCATTTGCAAACTGAACATGCTCACGAGATATTCAAGCAATTTGCTACATTTTAGTGACACAATATAGATAGGTATAAAATAGTAAGGAAATAATTACCGATCATCAGTCGATGCATACTTTAAAATGAAATATGCCTTCGTTATTTTTTGTATATATCTCATATAAGTTTGTTTATCTTACTATGGAAATACTTCTGCTTGGAGTCTTTTATTTATTTGCATATATATTTCTTTTTTGTTGTTTATATTTCAGGTACTATAATTGCTTTTCTTTAATTTTTTCATTATAATATACTTTTATAGTAGTGTTAATAAAAAAAATATATTTGGCAATAAAATGTCTTTTATTTTTCAATGAATAAATAATAAACTTTTTTTTACTGTGTTGCTAAGATTTAGAAGCAAACATATAATTCATATCTAGTATTAATATAATTATTTATGTCCAATGTCATTATTATTTTATAATATGGTACATTTATTAAATTAGTAAATAATATTTTTTTTATATTCTTAATGTTCTTTTGAGTTAAAAAAGTGTAAATTTCAGCCTACTGAATATTACACTTCTGTTAAAACTGCAAATATAGGGTGTTTCGGAATTGGACGGCACTATTGTAGGTACTTGTTCTCCAACATAAAATAAACAAAAAGGTCTATATAAACATATGTCTCAAATTAATTTATTACTAAGATATTGGAGCATAAAGATATTTATTTAACAATACAACATCCAAAAGAACTGTTTAAAATAGCCACCGTTTTGTTGAATGCGGCATTCAGCACGACAAATTCATACTTCTTTGACACTTCGAATAGTATCAGGATGATTCTTGATAGTTGTTGAAGCTTCCACGATGCGATTACTAAACTACCGATCTAACGGCATTAGATCGGGATTCATCAGAGTTTAGTTTAATATTTTGAAGAATATTTATTTTATTTTTAGATCTTTTAGTGTTTTTCTTATCCACTTCCTTTTGTTTTAATTTTTTATTTTCTTCTCGAACCTTTCGTCCGTTTGCTTTCTCTTCTTCTTGTATTTTCTTGCTATTTTCTTTCTCCTCAAGTAGACACTTCCACTTTTGAGAAGTGATTACATAAGGTCTTTCTATGTCTTTTTTGTTTTTTTCTTTTGGGGCTGTCTGGCCAATACTATTCAAAGGAGATTCAAGTACAGTTACAGTCTCAGCAATATTACAAGCAACTCCAACTTTTTGCTTGTCGTTAGGAACTTCCATTGGTCCACTGTCGTTGCTGATTGGAGCTGCAAAACCATTTTATTTTCGTCATAATTATGCAAAGCTAGGTTTAATTCGTCATCAAAATTTTCTGTTTCTATGATATCTATGGGCATATTCTCAATATATGGGCAAGTTTACTTCTTCCTGACTCTTATTAAACAAAATTCCAAATTTTTGAAAGACAATCTCTTTCAGAATTATTTATAATTTTGTTGTCATTTTCAAAAGATTCAATCAAGTTCTTGCCAAGAAAACTTTTGAAAGTGTTATAATCGAGGACAGGTTTATTTGTAATCACAATGCGATCATTATTAACTGCTCCTTTTTCGACATTTAAGTTTTGAAGAATTTTATTAGTCTCGCCAAGGCACTTTGAATAGTCAATAGCATTACAATCCCATGGAAAGAGGCCAGTCGCTTTAAAGCCATTTACTATTGTAGAACTTTTGACTAATTTTTCTATTACTTCAGAGAGGAGTGGGGCGAAATTTTCTTTTGTAAATTGCAGTAACGGATGTTCTCGCCTCCGCTCCAAAATCCCTGTTTGTCAGCCACTCTTTAAAGGTTTGAAGGCGGCAAGATCAGCAGGTTGCAGTAACCTTGTGGCATTGGGACATAATGCAATCAAAATGATTTCTAATCTGTTGCATAACTGGCTTATCTGTAATGTGAGATGAGTTTTATGTCCATCTACAAAGAGTATAACTGGCTTTTCAATTCTTTTCTCTTCAAGGTATAAATTAAATACATTGGCAACATATTCATAAAAAAGGGAAGCTTTCATCCAGCCATTATCTGAATAGCCAATTCCCCATTTATTAGGCATCGTTTCAAGAATTTCTTTTGGTGGTGTTCTTTTATAAGGGTATTTAATCATGGGTGGCGAAAGGTCTCCATTTGCGCAAAAAGTAAACATTACTGTAAGCAATACTTTCGCTACGCCTTGATCTACTTCGCAAACATTTTTTGAACCTCTGCAAGCTATTACTTTTTTATTTTTTGGACAAAGTTGAAAATTTGTTTCGTCACCATTGAAAATTCTATTGGAATCGTTTAAAATATGTTTTAATCCTTCTCTTTCCAGCTCATTCTCAATGGTTTCAAACCATTTTCTTATATTTATTTCACTAATACAAGAGCTGGGTAACAGCTTCAGTAGTTCTAAGGCACAGTTCAGGATGTCTTTTTATAAATTCCCGGTACCATCCCTTACCAGGTAAACCATCAGGAAAGGGAGTGCTCCTATTTAATAAAGTTTTGTACGCTATGCATTACATCTCCTATTCTTCTTGAGAATCCTTTTCTTTGACACGTATTTATCCAACTGAAAGTAACATTTAATGAAATATTGTACAATTAATAAAAAATGAAAGTCTCTTACTCAACCAATGTTGTCTCTTCCTCCCTTGTTAAATAAGTAGCAGGGCCATAACCAGGCTTTTTAAATTTAACCCCCATTCGAAATTGTATGGTAGCTCTAGGAATTCCGAATATTTTTGATAGCTTCAGTTTTGGCATGCCATTTCTAACGGCCTGAACTGCTTGTGCAATTTTAGCCTCCCTTTCGTTCATATTTTCTTAAATCAAGAGAGAAAGCCTAATTTTAATCAACATTCCAATCACTGAATTACTATAAAAATGTTAGAATACAGATATTGGCACTCTTATGCCAACTAATGAAATTTGAATTTTAGTAGTATATTGGCATCTACGTTTTTATGTTATAATTTGTAAATAAGCACAAATAAGAGACAGTTTTTGCAATAGATACATGTAATATTAATATATAAACATTACTTCATACTTACATAATTTTAGTTTCTCACAAACAACAAAGAAAACACCCTTTTCTGACAGTAATCTACTGTAACAACAAAGTCCACGGTCGTCCTAATGAACAAGCGCACTAACAGCCCACCAATGTCTGAATGATAACTGAACTAGGAATGCCAACTGCACATAGTATATTATGTGAATATAGTCCAAAGGTACCAACTTTTGTCTCAATAAAACCCTGACACAACCAATTTTATATACGAAACAGTATAATATAAACGAAATTATGATCTTGTGCCAATGACTCTCTACCTGCCAACGATTGTCGTCTTACCCTACTATGTATAGAAGCCAGTGTGGCGGCTTATGATTTTTCGTGTATTGTTGAAGTGGCAAAAACAATCTTTCTGAATCTATTTTTACATACTTCTCTAAGAAAATTAGTGAGTTTGGTAACAGAATATTGATCTAACAAATAAAACCTGATCATTTTTTCGATAGTGTATACATAAAATAAATCGTATTAAAAAAAATAAACTATGGTAGGGGAACTCGGGGCGGAATGGTATAGTGGGGCAGGACGGGATAGAACTCTTTTCTCAGCTGGAGAGCACTAGCGCTCGGTGGAGATACGTTGAACTATGCCTACAGGTGGCTAGAAAGACGCAGCAGCCATCTTGGACAGTTTGAGCCGCGACTTCCTAGTGAACCGATAGTTGGTGCTGTTTTTTCATGATTTTAGTAACTTGTAGGTATCTTTAAACGAAGGTAAGTTCGTATCTGTTAATGCTACGCTATTGTAAGTTAAGTAATGTTAAAGTTCATGTAGTTAGCTATACGTTTAGGCTATAGGCTAAATAAAAATACATCAGGTTTTGGTCCGGTACTCGCTCACAACCTAAAACGTGCTTTCGGGGCGGAACGGGACGGGGCAGAATGAGCTAGAATCCCGTTCTGCCCCTTTACACTTTCGTTGGAACTGGTCGGTATAATTATTTTTTTTATTTTATTACAGATGGTTCGAACTTATGTTAGGAAGAGTGAGAGACAAAAATGGGATTCAAATGCAATGCAAATGGCAGTTGAAGCGGTTTTATCATCTGAAATGGGGTTTTTGAAGGCAGCTAAGCAATATAACGTACCGAAAACAAGTCTTGAAAGATATATAAAAAAGGTAAAGAACAATCTTGACTACAAAGTAGATAAATCAGATGGAAAATATAAAAACGTTTTCACATCAGAACAGGAAGAAGAACTTGCTTCGTATCTTAAAACGATGGAGTGTAAACTTTTTGGCCTCACAGTGAAAGATCTTAGATCACTTGCCTATGAACTGGCAGAGAAAAATGGTATGGCGCACAGATTTAACAAAGACACGTGCCTAGCAGGGCAAGATTGGGTAAAAGGTTTCCTTTCTAGGCATCCTACCTTGTCTATTCGTACTCCAGGAAATACTAGTGGCGCACGTGCTATGGGGTTTAATAAAGTTTCAGTTGCACAATTCAATTCTCTTCTAAACAACGTTATTGCTGAGCACAAGCTGACTGCTGAAAAAATATTTAACAGCGATGAAACTGGTGTTTCGATCAACCCAAAAAGTCAGTCTAAGATAATAGCACTTAAAGGAAAAAGGCAAGTTGGATGTATAACATCTGCTGAACGCGGAGAGACAGTGACAGCGGAGGTATGCATCTCGGCATCTGGGTTGTACATGCCTCCAATGCTTATCTTCCCAAGAAAGAAGAAACAGCAAGAGTTCGAATTGGGGTTGCCTCCAGGAGGTTGGTGTGAGGTTCACCCTTCGGGTTGGATGACTGCAGAATTATTTCTGGTTTGGTTTCGCAAGTTTATTGGGTTCTCAAAAGCCACAAAAAATCACCTTCTTGCTTCTTATTTTGGATGGTCATTCTACCCACACAAAAAAACTTGCAGCTGCTTGAAATGGCAAGAGAAAATGGAGTAATCCTTCTATGTCTCCCATCTCACACATCGCATAATCTGCAACCGTTAGATGTCTCATTTTTCAAACCCCTTAGTCTCTACTACAGCGATGAACTCAGAAAATGGTTAAGAAGTAACCCAGGAAAAGTAGTGACTCTTTTCCAAATATCATCAATCTTTGGTGCAGCATTTGTCCATGCTGCAACAATGTCAACTGCTATCAATGGGTTCAGAAAAACCGGAATATGGCCTCCTGATCTGAACGTTTTTCAAGATGCAGACTTTCTACCAGCCGCAACAACTGACATTCAGCTGGATGACACAGAACGCTCTTCTGAAAAGTCTACTGACGGTCAAGTTCACAATAATTTGGCAGCTAACTCTTCAACGCCTAATGAGCCACCACACAAGAAGAAAAAAAACCAAGGAATTTCCTCGAGGCCTAATGTGCCACAACCTGGGTGTTCATGGATGCAAGATTCCCCAAGCACATTTGCGAGCTCTCAGCTAAAGTCAGCAGCTTTTCAAACCTCGCCTGAAGCGATCATACCGATTCCTATAATAAAGCAAACTACAAAACGGAGTTCAAGGAAGAAAGGGAAAACTGTTATAATGTCAGAGTCTCCATACAAAAACGAACTGGCAGATGCTATAGCCCTGAAAGTTTCAAAAGAACAAGAAAGAGAAAGAAAAAAGAAAGATAAGAGTTTAAAAGCCAAAGGTAAAAAAAAACTGCTAAGAAAGGCCTCTTTCCTGAATCAAAGTGTTCAAACAAATCAAAGATGATGGTGAAAAAGGTGAGCGATAGCGAGTCAGAAGATGATGACGAAGAATGTCTTTACTGTGCGTAATTTTATTCAGTGTCAAATGAAGGATGGATCGCTTGCCAGAAATGTTTGAAGTGGGCGCACGACAAATGTGCTGGTGTAGACAGCGAAGACGATGATGAAATTTTAATTTGTGAATTTTGCCAGCAGGACAAATAGACTGAGTGGTTTTGAAGGATAAAAAAATTTGTAAATTAATGACTTTTCCCCCTCCAAATTGGCAAGGGATTACATTTTTGTCTGGAAATAATCTAATGTATTTTTCAATAGGCCTAATTTTAGGTTTTTACAGTTAACTGTTGTTAAATCAACTTGTTTTATCGAGTTTAAAAAAATGTTTAGTCATTTTTTATACTTCAAATAAATATAACAAAAAAAATATAAACTCTATCCCATTCTACCCCGTGTGTGGGGCAGAACGGGAAATTTGCTGACTTTTTTAAAATAATAAAAATTAAAACTAAAAGGATTTTATAGTCTCACCTTTTGTACTGCATATTATGTTACTTATGTAAATAAAGCATTGTTTTATAACATTGCCATGTTTTTATTTTTATTACCAAATTGTTTACAAATAGTTAAATGTTAAGTATCCCGTTCCGCCCCGAGTTCCCCTACCAACTTAAATACGGAATAAGTTCTATATTTTTTTTATTAGAAACACGTTGTTTTTGTGATGGTTATATGTATTAAGCTGTGGTAAAGTTCATTATAATAATAAATTTTAATCTCACAGGTATACATCCAACTATACCTTGAAATAATTATCTAGGCGATTAAGTAACCATTTGAAAAATTATATATAATCAAGCAATTGAAAAACCCCTCCATTTTTTTTTCAAATTCAGTGGAATTGCGAAGGTATTTAATGAGAAAACAGGTAGTTGTCAAAACTCATATCTTAATGAACTTCAATGTTCCTCATATAGGCTATCGTATATAATACATAATATATTAACATAGTAAAATAAAAATGTTTGGTGCATTTCTATTAGTGGGTGCTGCTTTAGTAGCGTTATTTACGTACAAATATTTAAAGAACAAACGCTTCAATGATTTCGTGAGCAAATTACCTTCGCCACCTGGTACACCATTTCTTGGACATATATCAAAATTCAAGAAATTAGATGGTATGTATAATACATTTTTTATTTTATTTTAGTTCCTCTTCTTCCCTTAATAACAAAATATAGAACTACTATCAAGAACAAACTATACAAATTATTTAACAGTAGTTACTTTATAAAAATATTTAGGTATATGTGTATGTATGTAATTATGCTGTATAGTGGTAATTTCAAATTGGACTAATTACATTTCAAATACCTTCTTTTTTAACTGATATGTCTACTGCGGTTTTGTATTTGTTAAAATTTTGGAAACACAGACCAGTTTATATATATTTTTTCTATCCTATATACTTCTTTAGTGTTCCCCAGAATTGAAATCTGCTTTTCGTTTAATATAGGGAATTTCAAGATACGCCTAAATATCAGACTTGAGTTTAAGTAGTTTTTCCACATTGATTTGAATTAGCTGTTGGAAAAAATTAAATCTGCTATAAATGAAATGATTTAATGACTTTTTTAATCAACTATAATAATACAAATTCTATTTCTATAAACTACTCTTAATAGATAGGTACCATTATAATTTACATGACTTGCATTTGGAATTGAAAATGTTCTTTCGCTTGTCATATTATGCCAGAATTTTATTTTTGAGTTCTCTTCTATCTTATTATCAGTCAACACATATATTATGCTTTAGAAAACTTAACAAAGCCCACATATAAACAAATATGTAATGAGATCATAAAAATAATTGTTTTAATTTTATTAATATTAACTTGTTGAATAAACTTATATCAGTGTTTGTAACTGTTGTCGCCAGAGATTAACAAGCATGAACGATAAAATTGGTGACAGTAAGTTTCTATAAAAGGAACTTTGTTAATCGTCATGCTGTCTTTGGGCTGAGGATGCCTTTTAAATGTCTACAAATGAAAACGTGGATACATATAAATTATATGTTAGGCGGCACTCTCATCCATAAAGCTTTAAAAACAGTAAACTGAAAGTGTTTGAGCTTTCGTCAAATTTTTATTATATATAGTTTTCATATTTCTAGTTAGTATATAAGAATGTTACTTTCATTAATTATGATATTTTTAATGTATATTTCACACGTAATTTTGTATTTCTAGCCAGCGCGCAGCGTGAGTGCCACCTTTTACTTTCTTATACGTAGTATAAGGAAGTATTGTGATGAAAATTTTCGACCTCGAGATTTTTGCAGATGTCCACGTTTTGAAGTCCCCTGATACCGAAAAAGTGGTTTTTAAAAAATGTCTGTGTGTCTGTGTGTCTGTGTGGCTGTGTGTCTGGCTGTGTGTGTGTGTGTGTGTGTGTGACCACGATAGCGGCCAAACCGCTGTAGATATCAATTCCAAATTTTGTATTTACGTGTATAATCACCCTCTTGAGATCTGATTAGTTTTTCAGTAAAATCGGTAGACCGGAAGTAGCAGTTTACTTCAGCGAAAATATCGAATTTTGCGAATATTTCGTCAACTACTAAGTTTAAACAAATTTATAAAGAATTCATATATACTTAAAATTAAAATTGAGAATAATTTTATTTAAAAAGTTTTTCGAAATTCCTACCGGAAGTAGGTCTTTTACTCTTATCGAAAATCAGTTTTTTGCGAATATTTCGCAAGTCATGCTTTTTAGACAAGTACGTTACGGGTATAAAAGTATTTAAAACATAATTTTCAATATCTTTTGTATAAAAAAAATTTTTAAATTCAGACCGGAAGTACCACTTTTACTCTTATCGAATAGCGATTTTTTGCAAATATGTCGTAAGTTATGCATTCTATATATATTTATCAAGAGTACAAAAGTATTTAGAACTGGATTTGTAATATTTTTTGTATATATGAAATTTCAAAATTCGGACCGGAAGTAGCACTTTTACTCTTAGCGAGTAACACTTTTTTGATAATATCTTGCAAAGTATGCATTCTATAGCGATTTATTAAGCGAATGAAAGTACCTAGAATAGGATTGTGAATAAGTTTTGTATAAAAAAATTCTTAAAATTG
Organism: Amphimallon solstitiale; assembly: GCA_963170755.1. Lineage (NCBI taxonomy): Eukaryota > Metazoa > Arthropoda > Insecta > Coleoptera > Scarabaeidae > Amphimallon > Amphimallon solstitiale. The sequence continues at coordinate 112,451,884 of OY720679.1, read as the reverse complement.
TATAGTTTGAAACGCTCATACGTATAAGAAAGTCGTGTGGTGGCCACACCTCATTTTTTACTTTCTTATACGTAGTATAAGGAAGTATTGTGAAGATGAAAATTTTCGACCTCGAGATTTTTGCAGATGTCCACGTTTTGAGGTCCCCTGATACCAAAAAAGTGGTTTTTAAAAAAATGTCTGTGTGTGTGTGTGTGTCTGTCTCTCTGTCTCTCTGTGTGTGTGACCACGATAGCGGTCAAACCGCTGGAGATATCAATTCCAAATTTTGTATTTACGAATATAATCTCCTTCTTGAGAACTGATTAGATTTTGAGCAAAATCGGCAGACCGGAAGTAGTAGTTTATTTCAGTGAAAAAATCGAAATTTGCAAATATTTCGTCAATTACTAAGTTTAGACTAATTTATGAAGAATTTATAAGTATTTAGAACTTAATTTCCAATATCTTTTATATAAAAGAAATTTCAAAATTCGGACCGGAAGTATCACTTTTACTCTTACCGAATAACAATTTTTTGCAAATATGTCGTAAATTATGCATTTTATATACATTTATGAAGAGTACAAAAGTATTTAGAGTTGGATTTGGAATATTTTTTGTATAAATGAAATTTCAAAATTCGGACCGGAAGTAACACTTTCATACGTATAAGAAAGTCGTGTGGTGGCCACACCTCATTTTTTTAAGTTGTTTTGCGATGCACAGCTGTCGCAACAAAAAGTTGCATTTGCTGTCGCTTTTAACACACGTTTTTATTTAAAAATGTGATTTAAGGGTGAACTGCCGCCGTCAGTAAGATTCTTGACGAGAGTTGTAATTTTCTGTTTTGTGGAATAAATACAAAAAAAAAGTAATTTATTTGTGTGTTTTAAGTTAAGTATATCTTATGATTGACTAATTATGAGAGGAACAATGAAAATTTAGGATATCTGTAGTCAGAAATAGGGCAAAACTTACGTTTGTAATTCAAGTTTTTCTCAATAACTATTTTGTAAATAAAGTTGAATTAAGGCTGAACGCCCGCTTCAAGCTGAGTTCGATTTGAAATAGGCGTACCACTGCTTTTCGTGCAAATGTAATAAAAGACAAATGTTTAAGGGTCCGCGTGCTCTGTCTTATGCTGAGGAAAAAGATAGAGAAAAGAACTTGTCACCTAATCTAATCTGCCTGTAATTTATGGCTGCGTTATGGTCTCAGATAATCGCCGGTTGGCCCACATGTTTGGCAGTCGGGAAGCAACCCCCCCTAAATTAGACAATCTATATTTTCTCAAACACACAAAAAAAATGAAGCTGAATATGTAAAATCACCTGCCGGATTCAAATTTTGAGTTGGAAAATAAAATCGAAATCGCAAAAAGGTCGAAAAATCGTTCTTTTGTGTAAATTTTAAAATTTTCATTTTCTTCAATTTTTAATACTTATCTCGTGATATCTCAGCAATGCAGAGAGCTAGGGATCTGTTTTTTTTTAAGGTTATACCCTAAAGTATTTGGATGATACTAGTGTTTTCGATTTTTCTTTATGGTGTGTAAATTTTATAAAAAAAAGGTTTTAGTAGACCACCAATTTGTGTAAGGTATTTTCAGCTATCGAGTAACTAATCTTATTTTTCAGAATTTACCCATATATATGTGAAACAAAATAAAGCCAACATTCCAAAATTATTTTTTGTGCAAGAAATAAATTTCTAGATCGTTTCAGAAGCAAATTATTGCGAGTCAAATATAATAATTATACTCCCTGCGCGCAAGCCGTGTGAGTCCTAGCATGCGCTTCTAGCAGGTATACCGTTAGGGACTTTTTCCTCTGTTTCGTTATGTTATCACTCATAGTAATTGTTTATGTTCACACCCACTCACACTGTATATGTACACTATATTGTAAAGAAAATATCAACGGTTTCGATAAAATAATGTCCGAGTAACGATTACTTTCTTAACATACACCGATCTCAGAAGTATTTTACAAACTGCGCGAAATGGTAGGCGGAGCTACCTCTCGACACCATGTGCGAGCGTACCACATACTCTATTTGATTTCAGTGAATTTAGCCCAAATTTCAAAATTTTGTTTTGCCGTTTCGTGACCTTATTTTTAAAAATTAAGAAAAAATAAAATTTATGTATTGCTGTTGAGTGTTACATAATTTTTAATAAAGGCTTGTTTTTTTAAATTTCTTACATTTTTATTTTTATTTAGGGCCCTTTGGACAATTTATCCATTGAAAGGCATTTTTTTCTTAAATTAGCGTGTAAATTCGGTAAGGTTTTCATGAAAAATACGATTAGGAAATGGGAAAAACGATTTCGAGGCCGGGCGTATAGCCTAGGCTGTACGTTTACAGTAAGATTTATTGAAGGTACCTAAAGGACGTTTTTTTTCCATTTGTGGAAGAATAATATAGAAAACATATGGTAAACTTGAGTCACTTTCTAGACTCCATCTATAAATATTTTAATAAGTTTTATAAAATTTAATTCTTTAGGTACCTCAGAAAAACCTTAAAACATTTGTTGGTTTTTGTTTAAATAAAATCGCTGCAAAAATAACGGAGAAAAACTTGAATTTCTAACCTATTGATTTCGGTAGTCGGCAGTTCCCCCGTAAAACAGTACATACATGTCATTGAAGGAAGTAAGACAATTTCCTCATTTTGTTTCTTTACATACAATTTGTTTATAGTTGTTTAAGTGTTATAGTGTAAATAAATAATCTTTTTATACTACAGTGCACTTCATTTATCAAACGTCACCGAAGATTTAAATAAGAAAGGTGTATACGGCTTTACAACCCGTGCACGGTGAAACAACAAAGAAGTTGGTTATAATAATTAATATTATTAAAATCAACACATCCAGAAAGCTTGTGTTATATATGATTTCGTACGTATAAATGTTCTCTTAATATATAATTTTATCATAATTTGGTCATACATCTTACTATTGTCGATGTATCAATATCATGATAGCTTATAGTTATTGCGATTGTATTTCTGAGGCAACAGATAAAGACGCGCACAGTAACCTGAAATACGACAAGATTCACGACACTGATGCTTTATTTTTCACCATATTTATATTGATTTACTTTTATCCTATCCTTGCAGTTGTTACTCGATTTAAAGGGGATATAAGCTTTCTAAATGTAACGCAAAAAGTCGAAACCAATATACGAGAGAAGATTTATATTATCTAGGACAGTAGTATGGAAAACAGTGATACTTTGTTTTATTGTAATCCGCATAATTCATTAACTGTTACTTATTTATTCCAGCATTTTTTCAGTAAGGTTATGCGTTCAGAAAAATTCTTTTGATATGTCTGTATAACATTTTCACCTCTTCTTTCTTCGGAAAAAATGTGGCATCCCTTCAAATACTCTTTTAATTAGGAAGCAAATAATAATTATTTGCTTGTGTACAGTTGTAAGATTGCTTCTTGATCTACTGCTTCTGTTGCTATAGAGCCTCTTTTCATGTATTGAAACAGAAAGGTTTCTTCCATATTCCAAAACACCGTTGCCATAAGTTTTTTTGATGAAGTATGTGTTTTTGGCGGAGATCCTTTTTGTAAACCCACTATATAGATTCTTGTTTTGTTGGTGGGTTTCGGTTATAATTGTTAAAGAAAGCTCTTCGTCGTCTGTCGAAGCCACCATGTTTTATTCACAAGTGTATTCGAAACAGATTTTGTTTACGAGTAAACAATATAAAAACTTAACATGACAAAACCTTATTCATTTCTAAATCTTCGTGTAAAATATTTATATTGCAACTTCCTATATCCAAACATTACCGGCAAACTTCGAAATTAATCTACTTTTCTAATTTCCAAAGTTTGGGTGGTAGTTAATTTGTTAATCCAAAAAAATTTTATCAACAAAGTGTGTCAATATATTAAGGATATTTTATAAATCCCACATCACGATTATTTGACAGTTTTACGATATTTTCAAATAGACTGTTACGGATTTCATAAAAATACTGAGTGGCATTTGTCTATTGCATTACTAACTATATAGGGATAGCGTGTCACTACGTATTTTTAGGCGGTTCATAACATTTTTTCACAAAAAGCGATAGGAGGAGAAGTAAGTAAGTAAGATACTTTAGCTATTTTTTTTAACTAATTGTTCTACTTCTAATATATGATTAATATTAGATGTATATGCTATATCTGAATACTTGTAAACACAAATGATATTTACCTAAACATATTATAAAGTTTAAATTTTTCTCATTGAAAGGCTACTTAAAGTCATTGTATAATAGGAAGGAATATAGTCTAAAGCTTATAACTTAAACACCTATTACCTACAAAACTCATGAAATGTATGGTTTCAAATACACTATTTGCAAATATTTTAAAGAGCAAAAAATAAGATAATTTTAGCTCTTAGTGAGACTAAATTTCCATAATTAATAATTATCAGTAATATACCACAAATAATATTTCAAAGTTTACAGTATATAAACTAATTTAGATATTAGACATAGGCTAAATTGTTATCCTCCTTTGTTTTCGACATTAGGCTATTTAGTAATTTTTTACTCTTTATCTAACGTAATAGAATTTTCTTGGATAAATGTAAATAAACTACTATAGCTAAATTTCCTAATTAACAAAAGATCTTCAATGAGGAAAGCAAAACTATTTCTAATTGTTACAAACATAATTCGATATGTAATTATTTATTTTTCTTTCTGTCCGCTCTGTTAAAAACATCGGTATAGATTTTGAAAGGTGAACAACTTTTCAATTAACAATTACACTAGAATATACTAATAACAAGTTGCATTTGAAAAAAAAATTAAATCATTAAACAAAAGGGATGGCGTTGGTAAAAGTGGCGAAAGGAGTGCTATGAATGTTCAAATTTTTAGCGCTGTAGGTTTCATAATAATAATAATAATAATATCATTTTATTGTCCAACAGCTAACACCATTTACAGGACATTTTACAGTAATATAATAACAAACAAACAAAAAAACAAAAAAACAAAAAAACAAAAAATACACGTGAACCAAAATAGCACAAGATAAAACATAGAAATATGTATACACATATCTATTATCTGCATGAGCATAAAAAAAAAATAAATAAAAAGTGAAATAAACAATATTTAGAAGTAAGTCAAGAAAAATAATCCGGATAATGCCTATTGTAATTACGAGCCATGTGTGTTAGAGGAGCCTTTGATAAAACATTTGTATTACATCTAGCCACGCGAATAGTTTCTACTGAGCGCGCATTGTAGGCAGGTACAGAAAAATGAATCTGTGACAGCAAATACGGTGAGCTTATACTGTTTCTTAAAACATTAACAAGAAAACGAGCGCTGTAGCGATCCCTCCGCACCGATAAGGAAACAGTACCGTGTCGTTCAAGTAGATGGTTGTAATCTGAACCTCTAGCTGGATAGGTACCATCCATTTTGTATGATAAATATTTCAAGAAACGCTTCTGTATACGCTCAATTGCTAACTGCAGATATGTGTAAATGGGATACCATACAATTGAAGCGTATTCAAGTTTACTCCTAACAAGTGCATTGTACAGCGTCTTCAAGGCAAGCGTATCCTGAAAGCCACGGCACGATCTGATTAAGAATCCCAGAGATCTGGATGATGCACGGCATATAGAACTGACATGTTCCGAGAAAGATAACCGATTATCGAAAAGAACGCCCAGATCACGGACTGTATCCCCCCTTGTAAGCGGAGTATGATTAACGTCATATCTGTATAACACGGGATTGCATATTTTTGCATATGAAACAACAACACATTTGTCGATATTAAGTCGTAGGCCATTATCCGAACACCACCGATGTATTAAGTTGAGGTTGCTTTGTAAATGTACACAATCATCATCGTTACTGATCTTACTAAAGATTTTCAAATCATCAGCATACGCGAGCACGTGGCAGTTAATAGAAGTTATAAGGTCATTAATAAACAAATTGAAAAGAAGGGGATCCAAATTAGAACCCTGCGGCACACCAGAACGTACGTAAAAAGTATTAGAAGTGAAGCCATTGTAATGGACGTAATTAAGTCTACCCGTAAGGTAAGATGACAAAAGCTGTATGAGGTCATGTGAAAAACCGAAAGAATCCAATTTAAGTATCAAAAGTGAGTGATCTATGACATCGAAAGCCTTAGAAAAATCGGTTTCATTCAAAAATCAAATTCATGAGAATATACGAGTATTTTCGTTTGGCAATCGCTTGCTATCCTTAGCTGAATAGACTTTAATCAACAGTTATAATACTAGAGTGAATTAACAGAAGTGTTTCTCACTTCAGTAGTTTTTGACAAGCAGATTTATCTTAAGAAGTTCTCACACCACATGGACACAAAATTGATGTCAGTAGTTAGAAGAAGCAAGTGTCACGCGTGGTCAAGCACAAAATAAAGCCAATAAATATTTATTAATTCTAAACATATATTTTGTTTGAATTAACAATTTATTCAAATACTGTCCTCGAACGCATTATATAAATACATTTCTCATTAACTATTGTATAAATTTAATGTTTTGTTAGTAACTTCAATTTAAATTTTAATAAATACAATTACTTGTAAAATTAATTGTTTAACCAATATTTTAATTTGCAAGTCTGACTACCATAAGTTCTATTTTAAATACCATTTCAAAATCCGGTTTTTCCAACTTCGATTAAAATACTCTTTTAACTACCCATTGATTATCTCTAATTGGCGTTTTTAATACAAAGAACAACGTCGCTTAGCTAATTAGTATCTAAGGATTTATTTTACAAAGTCGGCAATATATTTAGTGTATTTGATCTTAATTATGTGTTGCGGCTGTACATTGATTTCATTTTTTTAGTTGAATTTTTTCTTTGTACTTTTCCCTTATTCTATCTTTTTTAGGATTATGTCGTGTATAATTAAGAATTTCATTCTTGTCAATAAATGTCGGAGAACCACAAACATAAGTGATACTACCCAAATTTGTTGATTACTCCTATTGACAAATACAAAAGTAGGAAGGAAATACCTGTTAAGAAAGAAAGATTATCCTTTTCATTACAATGTGAATGATATAGAAATAACAAGAGTAATGTCCAAAAACCGCCATTTTGAGATAAAGGTTGGAATACATGGCAAAAACACGTTAGAATCTACCTGAGCAGCAGAACAAGGAACAAACAAAAAGAATTGCAAGTTACAGCAAATTAAAATTATGCTACTGAGCTGAAAAAGGGCGAATGCTCCTGGGTTAAGATGAAATAAGATGATTGTCTGCTGCGCGACTAGTTTTCTGCAAAACTTGTGATATTGGCCGTCATTGTGAAAACATCTGTGTGATACATCTATAATTCTCCATTACGTTTCTGTTATAGAAATACCTCTAAGACCACAACCCTGAGATTGTAAATCCAACAATTTGGTCACGTAGTACTTGTAATTTCACAAGAGGTATTATTTTATCGGGATGGGACAACTTGGCACGGCCGACTTGGTGCGGCCAACTTGGCGCGGCCAACTTGGCGCGAGACAACTTGGCAACGAGACAACTTGGCGCAGGCACAACTTGGCGCAGGGACAACTCAGCGCCACTGCGAAATGTGTAGACGATTTAATACAGACCGCTTTAAACACATAATAAATTAACTATTCACATTCAAAATGTATTTATATACAGCCAAATTACCCTTGCGGGTTAGTTTCTCTTTGTATTTTGAGGTAACCACGTCAAAATGGATATTCCGGTTTGCCGGAAGTGCTCTTCAATTAAGTAATTTTAGTTTTGGAAACTATACACTGTTCAGTATTATTATTATTTTATTTCAATGTTGGAAAGGACAAGAAATAATATTTAAAAAATAATGGCTAGAGAATTTGAAAACAGGAAAATCTAACGTAACATATGCAATGAATTAAAAAATCGATAAAAAAGTTGAAATGAATACATTTATGGAAGAGTATTTTGAAAATTCAAATGAAAGCAAACTATACACTGTCTAGTGACCCTCTTAAAATTAAAATAAAATTATTACTCCTAATAAATAAATATATTTATAATTAAATTTCATATCAGAAACATGTACGACTTTAATTAATACTTTACAAGTGACTATTACTGAGCTACTGTCGGTTTTTGATATAAGGTTGTTAGTTTTTGTATAAAAGTCAATTTTTTCAAATGGAACCCCGTATATCAGTTTATTTTTAAATTTCTTATTAAATTTCACATCAAAAACATGTAAGTCGTTAATACTTTAATAGTGACTATTACTGAGCTATTGTGGCTTTTTGATATAATACCATAAAACTGACAAAATTATTTATTTATTTATTTATTTATTTATTTAAATAAATAAATAAGTAAATAAATAAATAATTTTGTCAGTTTTATGGTTTTAATTAATATAGTATAGTACTGACAAAATTATATCAAAAAGCGACAACAGCTCAGTATTAGTCACTTTTAAAGTATTAACGTCTTACATGTTTTTGGTGTATTAAGTGCAAATGAAAGCAGATCTAAATAAATAAATATATAATAAAATAAATATGACAAGGCTCGTATTGCTAATACAGCCGCTTTCTAAGCTCATTTTGAATTGACTTGAATGTGAATAGTCGATTTATGATGTGTTTAAAGCGGTCTGTATTAAATCGTCAACATATTTCACAGCGGCGCCGAGTTGTCTCGTCGCCAAGTTGTCTCATCGCCAAGTTACCTCGCGCCAAGTCAGCCGCGCCAAGTTGGCCGTGCCTAGTTGTCCTAGACCAGGCATGGCGAACCTATGACCCGTGGGTCAGACATTGACCCACGCAAGCTTTTTAACTGACCCACTTATTGCTTTTTATAAATTATTTTTTTATATGAAAAACAAATATGTATTTCCAAGTGGACATGGGCTAGCTGATTTTCTATTTCTATCGTATCACGATACATGTGCTGTGGAACTTGACGCGCACATTCGTTGTTTCAATTGAGTGGGGGGAATGTACCAGTTACCAGTCAGTACCAGTGTTGAACTAACATAAGTGGCATCTATTTCGAACGCATTTTTCTGAAATTATTGTATTCTAAATATAAATATTTTTAATTGTAGCCCTGTACTATGTCGGCGTTAAAAAATTAAAAACAAGCGATACAAGTTCAAAACCACATCAAAAATGGTTATGTGCGTTATTTGTAATGAAAAAGTGACTTCACCTATGTATAATATAAAAAGACATTTTGAAACGTTGCATTCTAATCTCAGAATGTCAACACATGAAGAAAGAAAAACATATTTTTTACACAAGAAAAAATAGAATTTTTCTCAAAGCAGTGTTTTAAAAAGTTTTTTGGTTCCAAAAAACAACATTACAACTGCTAGTTTTCAAGTTGCCCATTGCATGCTCGCCACGGGAAATCTCTTTCAGAAGGAGGATCTCTAAAAAAAGCGTTTTTAGAATGTAGTCCTACATTGTTTGCTGATTTTAAAGAAAAAGACTTGATTATAATGCGTATAAATGAGTTACCTATATGTCGAAATGGAATTAAGGATCGAGTAATAGAATTAGAAAAAAAATATGTTTTCGCAATTACATAACGACTTAAATTATGCAGAAATGTATTCAATTGCTTTAAATGAGAGTAATGATGTAAATGGTTATGCACAATTAGCAGTTTTTGCTCGGTATAAATCAGAAAATATAATGAAAGAAGAGTTAATAAATCTAATAACGTCGAAAGGGAAGAAAGAATTTGATATTGCATTTAAAGAAATGAATACTGACTTTCAGAAAATAGTTTCTGTAACAACAGATGGTGCACCTAGTATGGTAGGGAAAAATACTGGATTTATTCGGTATCTTAAGCAAAATATTTCACATTCTCTGATCGAATTTCATTGCAAGTTTTATGTGCGAAACATGGATTAAAAACATTTTCCAGTGTAATGTCAGTTGTAATAAAAATCATCAACTTTATACACGCAAGAGCTCTTAATAAACGGCTATACGCACAATTCTTAGAGGACATTGAATACAATTATTCTGGTATTTTGACATACAACAACGTGCGATGGCTTAGTTGCAGTCAAGTCCTTAATCGCTTTGTAACGTTATTAGATGAAACTAAGCTCTTTTCAATTGAAAAAGACAATAGTTTCGATGAATTATCCAATGTCCGTTGGTTAAATGATTTAATGTTTTTATGCGACATTACTCAGCATTTTAATGAACTGAATAAAAAACTTCAAGGGCAAGGATTAATTGTTTTAACCATGTATGACAATATTAAAACATTTATGGCAAAACTTGATATCTTTAGTAAGGATTTAGAAATGAAAATTATGAAATATTTTTCGCAATTAAGAAAACATTTTGAAAATACAATAATTTTTGAAAATACGGCCGACATTCTACAAAATGCAATTAAAACATATTTAATGATTCTCCGGGAAATATAACAAGCTTTTGAGGAGAGATTCGATCAATTTAAATGTTTGGAAAAGACATTTAACTTTGTTTTATATCCATACAAAACTAGGTATAGATAACTTATAAATGGAATTAGTGGAAGTTCGAAGCAGCGTAGTGTGGAAAACAAAATTTGAAGACTTGATTTCTGAAGTAGAAGGAAAACTGTGTGACAGTAGTGCAGATAATATTGATCCCACAGTGAAAATTGAAAATATTATATTGAACGTGTGGGATTCTTTACCAAGTAATTTTATATCAATGAAAAAACTAGCTAGTGTTCTTTTAACGATGTTTGGGTTCACATATTCGTGTGAAAAATTGTTTTCATCAATGAACTTTGTAAAATCTTCTAATAGAAATAGACTTGAAGTTAACTGCCAAATGCGTCAAACTAATGAATACGAAATATGAACCTGATATTAAAAAAATATCTTAAAATAAACAGCAACAGATTTCTCATTAAATAATTTATGTTTATACTTTGTTATATATTTATAAATATGTATACGTATATAAATATATTAATAAATAATATTTCATAATACACATTTTATGTAATTTTCTTTATCCCTTGTTCATTCAAACACTTAATGACCCACGAGCTAGTACTAAAAAAAATAGTGAACAAAATTTGACCCACGTCTCAAAAAGGTTCGCCATCGCTGTCCTAGACCCTATTTTATGTATTTCGCAATGAGTGATGAGGAGTGCAATAATTTATAATTAACTTCTAGTAAAAAGGCCTTCCCATGAAATGAGAGATATATCAAAGAAGTTAAAAAATTACAGAATAATGAAAATATTTTGAATGTACTGGCGAGTATCTTTAATAATATTTATACAGAAACTGCTGCGAAAAAAATTCGCGCTGATGTGGAAGCATTCATACTGTTTCACTTTATTTTTGATAATTTGGATGATTGAGTAGAAGAATTTAGAAAAAAGTTTTATGCGGCAGCCTAAATAAAAGTTATACTATTTTGTGTGTTGCACTTTATCGTTCATAAAACAAGTATTTAAAAAAGATTAAAATGACATTTCCAGTTAAGGGGCACAGCTACTTAGAATGCGGTCATATTATGAAATTGATAAACCAGAAAGCCAAAGTTGTGCGTCCATCAGGGTGGAATAAACAGATTCGGAATGTCAGAATAAAGCTTGACCCTTTCCAGGTAGTAGACTGTGAAAATGCCAATACATTTCAATTTGGGACTGAAGATTTCACAATATATATTAATAAAGAAATGTCTAATTGAGAACAGAGAATTTGCAATACTGAACAAAGTACCGAAAGTCATACAGACGCTGCACTACTTCAGTGGTAATATTATCTAAACAAAAACAACGAAATCTTCAAGTACTACTTCGTGGTCAATTTGAGTTACCTAATCTGAAATACTAGGAACGACTTTGTCTTTAAAAAAGTACCAGAATCTCCAGGATTTGAAAGAGTTTTGTCAAATTTCTAGTATAAGGATTATTTTGAAAATGAATCTTATAGCCAAAATTATGTTGATGTTCAATTTCTTGAAAATGCCTTTTTAAATATTGTTGTCACAATAATGCCAGTAGTATTATTATACCCACGTACTATGTTTGTAATATGATCCATTTTTTGAAAATTATTTTGCGTTTCTTCATAAAAAAAAAGAACTACGCCTATGGCTACTAAATTTGTATAGTCGTTATAGAAAGAAAATTAAAGATGCCTATATGTAATTTTAAAAATGTTAGAGCAGCAAATATTTTCAGATGTGCTATCTGGAAGTGTCCAAATTTTAGATATTGTTTTTCTCTTTCTTTGTCACATTAATCTATTTACGCCAATACCGTTCACATACGAGAGGATTTAATTTGCACAAAATTTCTGCGGGGTAGTTTTACTGAAGGACAGTTGCTTATTGAACATATTACATTCTCACCAATTTGATTTCCAAAGACTTTTAATCAAGGATCAAGGAAATACAAGTTTAACCTGAATAATATTAGTTCTGAAGAAATAGAGAACAAATGCAGGCATAAATTGTAACAGTATATTCAGGATCTTCATGATTAAGACAAATTCCATAATTCAAAAATGACTGAACTTCATTTGTCTTTATCAGAAAAGACAAACATATGTTATGCCTCTGTTTTAATATAAATTTATATTTTTAAGTAGACATACTGTGCATGTCATTTATAAACCAAGCAATACAATTACTAAATCACTGAAAAAAGAATATTTTTAATTACCTGCAAGTAATATATTATAGCAAAGAAATCCATATGAAAATATAAGCTGCCGTAACAGCTCTCAATATTAATAATAATTAAAAAAAAATAGGTTAAGAGAGTTATTTAAAATATCAGTTATTAGTGCTAACCAGTGCTGAAAAAACGCATATTTATACTAGCCGGTATATCAATTAACGATTTCACTAAGGGCATTTTAATCACAGTTGAAAAAGCAGCGCGTAAATGACCAATTCGGTATTTAAATTGATCATTATTGGTAAAACTTCAATATGTTGAAAATATAATTTTATGATACTGTAACGAAATAAATCTACAAAAAAAAAATGCAGACGTCTAGGCGACGACAAAAACGTGCTCATAAAGTCATAAATCTTCTACCCGCATGGTACAGTGTCGGCGACGGAAAGTCTGCAGATACTTCTAGTATACTCCGAGCGTATCGAGAGTTCGCTAGCACCTTTTCAGAAGTTTTATCTGCGTATATAAAGTAGCTGAGCCCAGTGATGATTCATTTGCTTCAGTGATCATGATTCCCAAGCCCGGAAAAGACCGCTCATTACCCAATAGCTACAGGCCCATAAGCCTCCTTCCGTCCCTAAGTAAAGTTGCGGATAAAATAATCCTCCACAAAATAGAAGAGCACACAACAACTAATAATATCATTCCACCGGAGCAACACGGATTCAGAAGTCAACATAGTACAATAACCCAGCTAGCACGTGTCACATAATACATACTCAAGGCCTTCGACAAAAACGTTGTTACCACCGCAGCATTTCTAGATATCTCTAAAGCTTTTGACTCAGTATGGCACGAAGGACTCATCTATAAACTTATCACAAATAACTACCCAACACATATAATTCGAATAATACATTCATACATCCAACGCCGAAACTTCAACATAAAGATTAACCAAGTCAACTCTTCGACAAAATATCTCTCTGCCGGGGTACCCCAAGGATCGGTACTATCACCACATCTCTATGCCATTTTCTCAGCCGATATAACAAAAACCGACAAAACAATGACGACAACAACATATGCCGACGATACGGCAATACTAGCTCAATCCCTACAACCTAGGATAGCTATCAGGAACTTGCAAGAGGCCCTAAACAAAATATCAGATTGGTGCCACAGGTGGAGAGTGGCAATCAACGGAGAAAAATCCCAAACAATAACATTCCAAAGAACAACTAAACCAGTAGAAGGAACACTATACATAGATCACACCCCACTACCATGGACACCCGTCGTCAAATACCTGGGAGTTTTCCTGGATAGTAAACTCAGATATTCACATCATTTAAAAACAACCATAGCAAAAGCCAAGACAGCCAGGGGAATCCTTTGGCCACTACTGGGCAAACACAGTTCACTGGATCCGATACTTAAACTTAGATTATTCGTCCAAATAATCAGGCCAATAATGACTTATGCTGCACCAATATGGTTCACAACATACCCCACACATCTGAACGCCCTACAAACAATCCAAAACACCACCCTCCGAATGGTACTGCAAAGTCCTTGGTATGTGAGAAATAAACAAATACATAGAGAAACCAACATTCCGCCATTCATAGAACACATGAAGGAAATGGCAGCACAATTCTACCATCAGATGGAAAACCACCCCAACGATACAATAACAGACCAACTGAATTACGATGCAAAAAATTTCTTCAAACATAAACGCCCCAGGTTAGCGTTATAATTAAGACACAAAATCAACTGTAGCAAATTAGCACAATTCCCCCCATAATAAGATGAGCCACAATCTGATTATAAATAAAAGGCCTAACTTGATATTCCCAAAAAGAAGATGAAGATGATGATTCATTCCGGAATAAGAATTCATTCATTCAAGAGTGGTCGTAAAGTTAAAGTAAACATAAATATAAGTAGTGCAGCTTTAAACATAAATATTACAGACATTTAAATAGTAGTGGTGAATAAATACATGTGTTAATTTATTCGTAGTAGTTTAAGTGTGATTACATTAGTTTTATATTATTATAGTGTAATTAATTTTAAGTGTGTAAAATATACAGACTGTTTCAAAACATTTGCACGAGTTGTTTATTGCGAACCCGAAAACGCTACAATACATTTAATTTTTCGACTCACTAGTAAGTCCTTAGGAAGTAAGGGGGCAGGAGACAATGATTTCTGTAAGAACACATTTTTATTGTATGTGGACGATTCGAACCTACTAGACAGGACACGATTACTTCCTTTATACGGTCATGTTATTACAAAGCTATTTTGCACATTAAATTTACTGAGAAATGCTAAAGAAATTTACCAGCATATTACAACATAAACTGGATAAAAGAATAAAAATGTATGGTATTTATTTCTTTTTAGAATATTTTATTTCTATTATTTTAAGATTTATAATGAATTTGCAAGCTGTCTTTTGTTTTATAAAGGTATGCATTCATTTTACGATTGAGTGTGAGTAATACTCATTGGTAATAATAAATATTAGGTATTGCCAGATTTATGAACTAAATAAGATTTGCATTGTTTTAAAGTCAAACAATTTTTACAAAAATAATTCCTAAATATAATTAACATGGATTTGTTTGCACTTTTTACAAAAAGCATGAACTAAATCACTGAATTATCTTTAAATATACGAGGTGTGATCAATATATAACCGTTATTTTCAAATTTCGTGAGTTACGTATGTTCGATTTTCGCCTTTTTGTTTCTGTTATGTTGGTACACATGTCTGTTATATATGTTGGCAATATCAGCCATTTTGGATTGTCAGTTTGTTTTTGACAGATAAAAAGGTTAGTCGTGTTTTGGTGTGCTCTTCGATTTTTTACTATTCGAAAAAATGGATCAAAGAAATTGTATTAAGTTTTGTGTAAAAAATGAAATTAAATGCGCAAGGACATTTGAAATGTTGACTGTGGCGTTTGGCGAGTCTACTATGAGCAGAACACAAGTTCAATTGTGGTATAACCGGTTTAAGGAAGGCCGAGAAGATGTCAATGACGATGCTCGTCCGGGTCGCCCGAGCACGTCAACAACCGATGAAAACATTGAAGCAGTGAAGAAAATGATTTTGGATAATCGTCGAATCACTATCAGAGAGGTTGCTGATGATGTTGGCATATCGTTCGGCTCATGTCAAGCAATTTTTACGGATGTTTTAGGCATGAAACGTGCGGCAGCGAAGATTGTTCCAAAATTGCTAAATTTTGAGCAAAAACAACGTCGCATGGACATCGCTCAGGAGCTGTTGAACATCGTCAACGACGATCCAGATTTCCTCAAAAAGGTCATAACTGGTGACGAATCATGGGTGTGTGGCTATGACATTGAAACCAAAGCCCAATCATCCCAATGGAAGTGTCCAGAAGAGCCAAGACCGAAAAAAGCACGTCAAGTTCGGTCAAATGTTAAGGCTTTGCTCACTGTTTTCTTCGACTGCAATGGCGTGGTGTATCATGAATTCTTGCCACAAGGTCGTACGGTCAATAAGGAATACTACCTTGAAGTTATGCGCCGTTTGCGAGAAGCAATTCGTCAGAAACGCACAGAATTGTGGAAAAAACAATCATGGATTTTGCACCATGATAACGCACCAGCTCACACATCGATGCTTGTGCGTGAGTTTTTGGCCAAAAACAAAACCGTTATCATGCCTCAACCACCGTATTCACCGGACTTGGCCCCCGCTGACTTTTTCCTTTTCCCAAAACTGAAGACACCGATGGAAGGAAAGCGTTTTGCTACGATTGAGGAGATAAAAGAAAAATCGAAAAAGGAGCTGTTGGCGATACCAAAAAGTGCGTTTCAGAAGTGTTTCGAGGATTTGAAAAAACGCTGGCATACGTGTATTATATCTGAGGGGGATTACTTTGAAGGGGACAAGATTGTTATTGATGAATAAATAAATACTTTTTGAAAAAATTGAAAATAACGGTTATATATTGCTCACACCTCGTATTTTAGGCTTAATGGAAATGATAACAAACTACTTGGAAGAATACGATGGAATGGTGCTTCTGCGTCCAGGTCCAACAATTAACTATTTTACAGTTGCTGACTATAAGTTGGCGGAATATTTGTGCACAAGCAAGAAAGTAATTAAATCCAAAGGATATCGATTATTCATCAAATGGCTGGGATTGGGTTTGTTTACAGCTGAACGTAAGCTCGATTAAGACAGTGGCTAAAACATCAACAATTAATTTAAAATATTATGTTTCAGATGAACTATGGCGTAAACATAGAAATCTTGTAACGCCAACTTTCCACTTCCGAGTTTTGGAGGAATTCGTTCACACTTTTAATTCTCTTTCAGACGAGTTTGTAAGAATATTATCAGAGAAAACAAACAGCAGAATAGATATTTATCAATTAGTAAACCTTTGTGCCCTGGATATTATTGCAGGTAATTATAACAGCTGTAATAGTACGGTCCTTCAAAATTAAATAAAAATGAATAAAATGCCCCAGAGTAGGGTGTTCAGAGATAATAATACAAATTTAAATAATATAATTAAAATGACTCAAATAAATAAAATGACTTATTGAATGCTCCGCGTAGTTTAGCTCAGTTAAATAGTTCGGTTTAGCATAAGACTCTTAATTTCAAGACGGTTCAGGTATTTAGACGCTAAGAGTATTGTCCTGCACGTACTATTACTTCTATTTTATATTCCAAATTTCCTATAGTAAGGTAGACAAATAATACGCAAAAGAATATTTAAACATTTCTAATATATTGATTAAAAACACCATCAACACAGATCAAGTTACAAACAAAGGTTATAGAAACAAAATACAATTCAAAGGGTACAACACGATACAAATTATGCATTAATTACAACATGGGCACATATAATAAACGACAATGCAATGACGCTTTACCTCTACAGTATACCATGGATTTAATTAGATGCTAATTGAATTGTTTTATAAAACATAAAAACATGCATGATATAGGCCTTTAATTCAAATTACGGTGGGTACCTGATATGATGCTTTGAACGCCGCTGGGCCGGTATTTTTACGGGCAGCTTTCCCAAGGTAGACTGAAATCGTCGTCTTCTTTTCTGGAGATACGACACACACTTAAGTATTAATAGAACTTTTACTTCACTTGACCCACTATTTGTTTTATTAAAAACTTATAACAGTTTTCTCAGTAGGCTTTTCTTTTTACTTTTCACTAGTGCGTAGAATTACTTGTAAAGCACTGTTAGCCTGTGAGAAGCGTTCCCTTTTGTTGGGTGCGGTCTAGTGTTATTCTACTTAACACGGCCTGCGAACCTATTCATGCGTCGGCTAGGGAACGTCTTCCGTCTTTACGGGCGAAGGAACGTCTGTCTGCCTACTCCTTGCTTAAGTCACGCCACGCCGTATTTCTTCCAGGGAATTCCCCGAGCCACCTATGCGCTTTACATTTCTTCATCACACTCAAGGTTCCACGTGTCGGTTGCACACAAACGGTTTCTTATTGATGTCGCATAACTTCCTGGCTAGCGCCGATATCATTGTCGCCACTTATGTTTTTACACCGATATACCTACGCACTATTTCTCTTTTACATATACAGAATTTATATAGGAACATTTTAAATTGGAATATAATAATTTAATACAAATAAATGAATAATACATGTTTCCTGATCTGTGTTGACTTATCATCTATCATAATATCACAATACACATTACCCTCCTATAAATACTTTGGATGTCCTATTATATTTATATTTTATTTATTATATACAGGGCCTACCGTTACAGATACCCCCCCTTTGCCTTTTCTGATAGGCTGATAAGTCTAAATGAAAAGCAAATAATGGTAACGTGTACATAATAAAATATAAAAAGCTAAAACAAAAAAAAATATTTAAACTACATATAACTCTGGTTGGCTAAATGAATAATAATAATTTGATAGTAATATGTATTTTATATTTACAGACTAATTTTCTATATCACCCTAATCTCTGTTGGATCTTTTGGCGGTTTTTTATACTTTCTCAAATGCATAATGTTTTGGGTGCATTTGTATTTGGCGATTGGGTCCCCTAACCAATAAGCCTTTTCACTTACTCTGCGTAAAATTTCATAAGTTCCGTTATACACATGAAAAAACTTTTTTATTTCCTTGGTTAGTGCTGACGAATAGTTGTGATTTTTCACTAACACCTGATTACCCATTCTACCTCGATCTTCTTGCGCAATGATGTCAAGAAGGTTGTCCGGCTTTTTTCTACTTTTGGGATCATTTCTAAGTGCCAATAGAAAATCTCTATCATATATTTTCTTGAATACCTCACATTTTCCCGGTTTATCGGAGAATATGTCTTCATAGTCGGATATTACCTGTTCCACCCTATTTACCAGATTGCATTCTGTTGTACCCATTGTTAGTGGGTTGACTTTTGCAGTTTCGCAGTTTGACTCAAACAAGCTGGGAGCTATTGATGGTGGTTCTCCTATTTCGGGTAATACTTCACTAGATTCCTCGTCTTTATCCTTTTCAATACAGATCTGGACCTTGGGTTTAATTGGAGAATCTTGTGGAGAATCCTCGAGGTCTTTCTTGTCGTGCTTAAGACAGTGGCTTCGGTTGAGGAGGAGAGGTAGCTGCTGCATATATTGCTTCCAGGCCTCTAATTGGGTGGTCCTGCTCGGTGTGTATTTCCGTGGATTCGGTTTTCTTACTTTCATATGCAGAAGGCGAGGAGCGTTTGCTTCTGCATTTATTCGTTTCCCGAATCGACACTCGGTGGTGGACTACGGCGTCCTTGGTTGCTATAATGACCTCTTCCTCTATAGTGACCTCTGTTTTGGTGGATCATTTGCACGTCCCTACGATCATCACGTTTATCATGGTTTCGTGAAGAAGGCCCCTCTCGATTTTGTATTCCCTCGACTATGCTTATTAGCTCGGGTATTGTCTTGGCTTTTGCTGATAGTAGAATACTTTCCACTTCATAGGAGAAATGTTTACGTATTGCTTCTATGAATAATTCTGCGCCGATTGGTGGATCCACATATTGTGTCTTATTCACCCAATACCATACATGCTGAGTCATGGTCCCGAATTTCGCATTATATGTCCTAGGTCTCAATAATTCCATCCAAATTCTTTTTTGTTCGCTTTCGGACCAATACATCTTCGGTAGTTCTTGTTGGAAGTTTTCTATATTGTCCCACTGATGTTTCACTGCATTGGCCCATACTCGTGCGTCGCCTTCCAATTGGCCTATCGCAAAATCGAGCTTCTTTCTTTCGGGTATTGTTCCAAATTCGAAATGTCTCCTTAGTGCTTCCAGGAATTCCTTTGGGTGCAGCCCTCTTTTATCCCCATTGAACATAGGTACTTTCTTTTCTTCTATTATTCTTTATATGCTCACTGGCGCTATTTTCTTTAAACATTCAATTTCCTGTTCGACTTCTTGAATGGTCTTCGCTACCTCCTTTTTGGTGTTTTCAATTTCCATGTTAGTTCTTTCAACATCTTTGTTTACTTGTTCAATTTTCTGATTGACTTCATGTCTTCTTTCTGTTTTTTCCTCCTCTAATTTTCTTTCGAATTCATCTGCTTGATGCTGGACCTTCTCGTCGACTGCTTTCAATTCGGTTTCTGTTTTTTCCTTGAAATCATCGATTTCCTTTCTTAGTTGTCCTTGGCTCTTTGTTATTTTTCATACATCTGGTAATTGGCTTCTTGGATGTCTTTCTTTAATCCCTCGAATTTTTCATCACTATCTTTCTTTAATCCCTCGAATTTTTCATCACTATTTTTCTTTAATCCCTCGAATTTTTCATCACTATCTTTCTTGGATTTTGCCATATTTTTATCTAATTTTTCGAACTTCTTATCACTATCTTCTTTTAAATCCTCATTACTTTTCTTTAAAGTTTCCATATTTTTATCTAATTTTTCGAACTTCTTATCCATAAAGTCAAAAAGTGCCTGCATATCTCCCCCTCCTTTGGGCGTCGCTTCCTTTTCGACCACGTTTTCGTCCGGGGTTTTATATCCGGATGCTCCTTGGTTTGTTTTTCCACTTCCATTCTCTACATCTGAGTTTCCCATGATTATTTCCTTTTCTCCTATCCTCTTGCCACTCCTTAAATGCATTCACTTCAATTCCTTATTTAATATTCTTCCAACTTCATTTCCTTTGGAGGCTATGTTTATTTTATACAACGGCGGCTTTATTTAAACAAACGATAAGGCATATAAAAAACAACTAAATAAAAAATTTGACAACAACGCTATAAAAGAAAATTCTTTTTTGTTCAAATTTTATTCTATTTTGCCTTTAAAAGCTCCGATAATTGTATAAAATGTTTATTTACTTAATTCCAATGACCCCCCAACCAGGTGTACCTATTCCTTTGGATCACCCTGTATAATACGTATTATTGTACCGTATACCTTATATGCTATGCGCCCTGAAAATGTTTACACAACTTTTGTAACACCCTGTATATCAAAAAAAAATATATATATAAATTGTCTACCTTTAATTCAAATTTAAATTGCGCTTTTATTTAAAAATTAAAATTTTGTTCAAAAGAATTCAAAAAAATACGTGAAAATATTTCTAAATATTTGATAAAACTTTGTTCCTACCAAACTATTCAACACAAATTTGAAATGAATTGAAAATCTAGTGTCTTTTCGGGCCCACTTTACGGGCGAAGGAACGTCTGTCTGCCTACTCCTTGCTTAAGTCACGCCACGCCGTATTTCTTCCAGGGAATTCCCCGAGTCACCTATGCGCTTTACATTTCTTCATCACACTCAAGGTTCCACGTGTCGGTTGCACACAAACGGTTTCTTATTGATGTCGCATAACTTCCTGGCTAGCGCCGATATCATTGTCGCCACTTATGTTTTTACACCGATATACCTACGCACTATTTCTCTTTTACATATACAGAATTTATATAGGAACATTTTAAATTGGAATATAATAATTTAATACAAATAAATGAATAATACATGTTTCCTGATCTGTGTTGACTTATCATCTATCATAATATCACAATACACATTACCCTCCTATAAATACTTTGGATGTCCTATTATATTTATATTTTATTTATTATATACAGGGCCTACCGTTACACAGCTAATATTATTTTTTCTTTCTTGTCTCTAAAGCATTATCAAGATTTCAGCATATGTGACGTTTAATAGGAAATAAGCCATATTATCTTATACCAGTATGTAGACAATATATTACGAGTCATCGAAATTGATTGTCATGCTCGCTCCTGTGGTTTCGTCATAGGTTGAACCTCAACCTATGACGAAACCACTACAAACTGCAAATATTCCATTGGCGTGCTGTATGAATATATTTTATGATTTTATGATTTAGGAAAGTATCATCTGCTAACCACCGTTATGATGTACCAATTAACAATTGACGCTAATGATTATCACACTTGTTTAAAACACTGTGCAAATAATTAATGCAATTTACTTATTCTCTTAGAAATAATAAGCATTCACCATTTTGTACAATATTTGAAGTAAGATTATATTCTGACAATTTGTGAGGATTGTAAAAATTGTCTTGTTTTTGCTATTAATTAAAATCGAATGGAAAGTTTATATTCTGTATTTTGTGGTTAGACTACACTAACCACAAAATGCAGAATACATTGGAAATTTCCTTCTGCACATTTCTTCTAGAACTACAGATGAAAATCATTTCCCAAAACTGAATTTTTTATTATCTAAACAAATGCATTCTTAAGTGGAATATAAAATATAAGTAGTGCATACGTAAGTTCTTAAAAGTGCAACACTGATTATCTCATTCATTAATATACCGCATGTGTCAATTTTCATTAACCATAGGCGATCAATGCATGCAATACGTGGCAATGTGGTACCCCTACTTTTCTTTCCAATGCCAACGCGACCGATACATGGTCGCAAATACAAGTTAGCAGTAACTATTGGACCAGCGACTTGGGTGTTTGTAATGCGTTCAGAAATAATATTTACGAGTTGCAAAGATTTGTTTTCCTTTTTCCTTTCAGTAAATGCAGAGAATTATTAAGCTGCGTTCACGCTGCATGACGCAAACAAAAGCGTAATTCTAATAAAATTAAAAAATAACCATAATAAAATAAAAAAATAACCCTAATAAAGTAAATAAAAAAAGATTCTGAAAAAGAATAATAAACTCCACAAGGGGCTCAAAAATTCCTTCCTGCACAGCAAGACATTGCCCTAGGCGATCGTAGAAATTTACTCTTACGTTTTCTAACATGTGAGCAGTTACTGAATTAGCAGCCTCAATTATTTTTTCTCTCAAGGCAACTATGTTTTCTGCTCTACCAGCTTCATGAGTATAAACAATATTTTTTAAATATCCCCACAAAAAAAACATTTGGAGAGAGATCAGGAGATCGCGGAGGCTATTTGATGTTTCCCGTTCCAGTAATAAGACGGCTTGTATTGCAGACCGCAACGTGTTCGCAGGTAAACATTGAATGTAAAATCTGGTGGGGAGTAGTGGGACGATCGGAGGAAATCGTTGTGATGTCGGTTGTTGCCGGCATTGGTGACGGACAGTAGGGGTACCACGTTGCCACGTATTACATGCATACGTATAGATCGCACGTAAACATTTAATCCCTATACCTAATGATATTTGACACATGCGGTATATTAAATTCTCAGTATACTGTTTAAGTTTTTTTAACGAAGTTAAGAACTGTACTTTTTATTTGATAATGCAATTACCTGTCAATCTAAATTCCAAAGTATTTACAAAAGTTCTGATATTGAAATGAAATAAAATGTTGACTCTTTAGAAGAGCAGCGGAATTACTTTATCTCTATGTAGGTACATATAATCTGGAACAACCGTAAGATAATCGATTTTCGAAAAAAAGGGGGAAACTTCGCCCAAATTTAAGGCTTAACTGTGAAAAATTTCATGTTTAGTGTTATTTGATTTTCCCACTAATTATTATAATTTGAACATAGATAACTACGTAAAATTAGGGAATAATTACTGTAAATCTTGTGTAATAACCCTAGTACTAATTGTGGGCTTTTGCTTGGAACCTCTAGTATGAGTAGATCATTTCTCTATTTACAAGAGGCTGTTACAAAGTGCAGCCTTCGATATGAATGAAACTTGAAACTCATGTAGACATCTGTGAGTGTCGTAAAATAGCATACTGAAAAAACTGCATTAATTAGAAACGAAATTCAACAATTTTCAGTATTATATAATACTTTACCATAATAATGTTTAAATATGTTCTAAATACGAATACTTATATTACAGAAACAGCCATGGGTGTTCCACTTAATGCTCAGACAAATTCCTTCTCCAAATATGTTCATGCCCTTCACGAAATGTTGAGAATAATAGCAGTCAGATCATTCTCTCCGCTTAAAGTTCACCACTGGATCTTCCGATGGACTAAAGATTTTCACAAAGAAGAAGAGGCTTTGCGTATACTGAAAGGGTACACGAATTCTGTCATTGAAAAGAAACAGAACGCATTGAATCAAAATGGCATGCGAGCACTAGATCCTGATAAAAAGAAGCGCTTGGCATTTTTGGATTTACTACTAGAGAAACGCGGAGAAATTACAGATGAAGATATAAGTAACTATGTTGAACTTTTTATGTTTGCTGTAAGAGGATTTTGTATGATACGCTGGAAAAACCTGTAACAACCATCTTTAATATTTCAGGGTCATGACACAGCTGCTGTTGCAATGGCGGCAGCTTTCTATTTGTTATCCAAACATCCAGATGTTCAACAGAAAGCATTCGACGAACTGAAAGAGATATTTGGTAATGATACAAAAAGAGAGGCTTCATACAAAGATCTGCAAAACATGAAATATGTTGAAATGATTATTAAGGAAGCATTACGTCTATATCCACCAGCTCCCTTCATTAGTAAACAATTATTGGAAGATTATGAATTCAGTGAGTTAAATTTTTTTCTAATATTTATCTGTAAGAGAAAGAAACGCGTATTATATTTTTAAGAATAGATCAGGATTATAATTCTTCAGAATTAAATAAAATAAATATTATAACTTATAAAAATATATACTAATTTAACTAACTAGTCTATTACAGTAGCTTTACCAATTTTCGTAATGGTAGCGAATAAATATTAATAAAGCTGCATTGTTAAGTTGAGGCAGTTTTAATCAATTTCAAATTTATTAAGTCCTCATATTGTATATAATTTATTTTTGAAGTATTTAAAAAATCTCATCTGACATACTGACATCTAGATAATCAAATTTCACCATATTATATGTTTCACTTATAAAAATTATACATTTTATGACCAAAATACCCTGCTGGTCAAGGAATCTTTGACAAGACTCATCTCACGAAATTATAATTAATAATAACACACACTTAACTTTATTCTTCACCACGTATATATCTAAATTAAGAAATGTAAATATTTCTATAATCGATTTCAGTTTGTTCACTAAAATACATTCACGCAGAAAAACATCTATAAAATGTTTTTATTTTGACTGCACTCTTTTGTCGTAAATTTGAAGTTTCTCAAAGTTCTGCTTGATTTTCAAAGATTTCACAGTTCTAATGCTTTTGTAGGATATAAAATTTAAAGATTTTTGTACTTTATTTTCATGCTGTTTGTTCACGTCTTCTCTGTATCTTCTGTATTATTATTATTAATAGTTTGATGAGGATTTTTATTTAAAAAAAAATTGGAATGAATTATACTAGAATTGTTAAACCCTGCTATCAGGTTCGGATTTAAAAGATATCTCAAAATAATTAGCCATGCTTTGCAAGGTTTGGAAAATATTCTTTTTGAAACCTCTATTTTCGAATGATGTATTTTCTAATTGAAAAGCGGCTAAATATACCTACTGAAATCACAAATGAAAAACTTGTGCTTCATTTCACTAAATTTCATATAGTTATTATATCTATT
This sequence comes from Amphimallon solstitiale, assembly GCA_963170755.1. Classification (NCBI taxonomy): domain Eukaryota; kingdom Metazoa; phylum Arthropoda; class Insecta; order Coleoptera; family Scarabaeidae; genus Amphimallon; species Amphimallon solstitiale. The sequence goes on along the minus strand of OY720679.1, from coordinate 112,426,216 downwards.
GCTAAAATAAGAACAGCAGATATTCTATTTTGACTGCGTAACTGATCACCTAAGTATTAAACCAAATAAATTCGTGAAGAAATTATCAAAGGTATGAATTGAAATGTTAACACTGCTAGTAATGGTGTATTGAATATATAGGGAGGCATAAGTTGGTAACACTTGAGTGTGTAAGAAATAGTGATAAGCATATGGATATAGGCCATGGCTTAATACATTCAAGACAGTGAACTCTTCATAGAATCCCAAATTCAGTATTTATCGATACTTTTACTAACTGTCCCTACGATTGGTTGTGTCCAATTACCAGCTTATTTGAATAAATATTTCAAAGTCACTAGCATACTGATGTACAAAGGTCCATTGTCTCCCGAATTTTTGCACAGGACCTATTAAAATGGGACATATATTTTCCTACTAACCTCATCTCATTATTGTATTGAAATTATCTTAAAAAGCTACAAGCCATTTTTAAATTTATAAAATCCATGTTAACAGCAATTAATCCCAATAAAACCACGAGACAAACTTCATTAAAAGACCTTTCATGTTTCAATTTTATTAAATTGGCACTAGCAATGTACAAACTAGACAAGAATGTATCCTGTAATCATGTAGAAGCTAGTGAATTGGTAGCCTCGAGGTTTCATTATAACGTCTTACTCGCCTCCGTAGTTGTACCATTGAAAATTTATCAAAACGACCAAATATACTTTGACAAAAACTATTTAAGAAATTAGACAGGATTGATATGGAAAAGTTCATTAACATAGAGTTTTCTTTCAGATGGTTATACTATACCCAAAGGCCTGAACGCACTAGTTATGATCCATTCCATTCATAGAAGAGAAAAATATTTTCCAGATCCTCATAAATTTGATCCTGAACGGTTTTCTGCCAAAAACATCGATAACATTAAGCCATTCAGTTATATTCCATTCGGTGCTGGTCCAAGAAATTGTGTTGGTAAGTTACAATTTATTGATTTTATAATTTAAACTGTTATTGTAACAAAATTATAAATGTATTTCAGGTCAAAAGTTTGCCATGTTGGAAATGAAAGTTGTCATTTCAAGAGTACTTAGAAGCTTCGAAGTTTTATCTGTAGATGATTATAAGATAAAACTTATACCACAGATCGTCCAAAAGCCAGAAACCGGAATATTTGTTAAACTAGTTCCTAGGGAATATTAAATGTGACGTACCTGAATCCTGAATTAATGTATAATATACTCACCTATTTTATATGAAAAGGAATACATATTGTTGAATTTAGTGATAGCGTTTTAGAAATAACTTTTCACGATCATTTTTATTATTGATGTATTTGTGATATTATTTATTATATGTATCTCATTTGTAATAAAATATAGGATTCAAAAGTCTCAAATTGTCAGTGTGTCATAATCTGTATCCTTCACTTAAGTAATTAAAGTTAAACAAATATTAATTCTAAAAATTGTTTCACATGATCATGTTGAGGTCAAAGTTTTCTTTCTAATCTACAAATATTTATGGACCATGTTTAAATGCAAATATGGTATTCTTTGAAGTTTAATTGTAGACCTTTTTGTTTTATTTTGTCGCTGTTATCTAAAGAAATTTTAGTTACATTTTAAAATTCATTTTGCCGCGAATATGTATTTTAATTTAATTACGTGCCTTCTGCAAATGAATCGTTCTTTAGTTGTTAATTTTTCGGCTATTTTGGCTGTTCTTCATATTTGCTTAGCCCTGTATATCAGTTTATTAGTAATTTTTGTGACTTTTAGTGACATCTGTAATTCAGTATATCAAATTACCGATATACTCTAAATTAAAGATCCCTTTTTGTTCCTTTTGATTGCGACTGTCTTTTAATTAACGTTGTGTTTACTAAGTCGACAGTTTTAGATTTGGTTCACCTACAAGTTCCTATTTCAATGTTGTACTTTGTATTTCATGCATTCGTTTATTCTAATTATTTGTATTTTGCAACGTCATTCTTAGTGGTGGGGACATCATCGTTGTGAGTTTGTGATACATCTTCTTCGCCCTTTCTCATTGATAACTATCATAGTGAACACGCGAGAAATTTCATTTCCCAAATCTTAAGCTGTGCTAAATTAAATTATGTATTGAAGTTTGGCTTGAAAATTCAAGGATGAAAATGCACTGCTTAATATTTTATATGGCTTAATTAAGAAATTAATGGTTTTTTATTATCGTCCGTGTGGATGGCCGAAGATTCAATATTGTTGACTTGCAAACAATATTCTCGGCGAGTTTTTGTTTAATACTTTATCTGTGGACGAGATTGATTTCTTGTCCTAATTTATGTTGTTTCCTCCCCTGCATAGCATCCTAATACATGGTTAAGAATATCCCTTATGTGCAAGTTTAAGTTGATGTACTTGTTAGTGCTAGTGCCGTCATATGCATCGTTTGGCCTGTTACACTATGAACTTATACACAGCCATTTGACATTGGCACATGCCTGTCTAGTTTATGTATATATGTTGTGAAGGTAGGCTTAATATATTGTTACCTATTACTAGAGCCATTTTTCGGTGTGAGAAAAGACGTTATTTGGAAATGTTAGGAATATGATATTTCTTTGCACAGGATAATATGATTAATATGATGAATGTCATTTTTGACAATCAGTCAGAATTTATAATTTTCCAGTGACAGATTTGTTTCTAATCAGTATTAATATTATTATTAATTTACCTTGATTAAATTAAGTGGATGTTACTGTTGTTTTGTTCTTTTAAAATAGGGTGGGTGAATCCTTTTGAATTGGTAACAATATATATACACATATCCAAGACAATTTGTAAAATTATGTTCAGTGTCAATTTTCAGGAACTAATTGTGACAACAGAATTTTGTGTAATAAAAGATTAAAGGATTTAATTACGTTTTTGTTGGGGTTTAATCATTAGTTTAAATGTTTTTCCTATATTATCCGCTAATTATTTGTAACTTGTATCTTGCGTTCGTGTAACGTATTCATTAGTAAATTTAAACTATGCTGATTTGAATTTTTGTCATTTAATTTTACTTTAATTTAGAATTAAATTTGTACCTAATTATCGAACCTACACCATTAGCGTATTTCCGATGTGAAGTTTTGTAATTTGGCACACGTTTAATAACTGTTTTATTCTAATTTTTAATACTTTATATGTATATACTGGATGATTAACACCACACCTGCTTTTAACTCGTTATTTAGATTATTTTGTATGATTTTATGTACGACTTAAGAGACCTCCGACGTCCTATGATTCATAACGCCCAATTGTCCAGAGTCAAATGGTTTTAAAATTCCTAACACTTATATTAGTTTTTTTTTACAACAAATATTTTGTATTAAGTCAGGCATAGCGTAATAAGCAAGATTTTTTTTTTATATAAATACAACAAAAGTAAAAATACAAAAATAAACTGTAATTATTACGAATGCAATTTCAAGAAGTTCATATGAAATACTATAAGAATTAATTTGCTTTTAAGCATTAACCATGATAAATACTTTAAAGACAGCTACGAAGAAAAAGTGCATACCTCTAATATTAAATCTAAAGTTAAACTTAAGTACACCGTTAAAAAGTACAGTAATATATCGTTATATATTTGTTAATGTTTATCTAATTTGTAATGGAATTAAAGACAAGCAGACAATATACTATGCAATGTGCAAATACAGAGTAAATAGCAAGTATTAATCTGTAATATGAATTTTACAACGAAATGTTCTTCAAAAGATAGTAACACTACATAACATGTTATGCGTTTTTAGGGAAGAGCATGCGTATAAACACTAGTCGCCATTAATCGTGTTCATTCCTACATCACTGTGGTGACAAAGAAATAGTGTCTGTACTATAAGAATGATCACTTGCAGAATATCCATATTTAACGGTACCAAACAGAAAAATGCCTAAATAGCTTTGGTGATTATGTGGAAAAATGATCGGTAAGTGTGCCTCTTAATTCCCCTTTGTATTTGTTGTCTATTGTATAATTTCAACCGTTTGCAAATGTTTGTAACTTACAAATAAACTCTGTGCTCTTTCGTAAAATTTTTTTTTTTTTGACGATTTGATCCATGAACACTGCTAAGAAATCAAAACTCCATCTAGTCTTAATCCTTCTTTAGGTTTAAATATGTGCTATGTAGTGGCGCATCTTTATGTATTTCACGGACAACCAACGTGTGATGTCCAGTGCAGTGTGCTAGTGATCGATATTATACATACTAAAAGCGCACAGGACCCTTTACCGCTCTCACGGATTTAGTAGAGGAGGGGAAATGCGGGTAAAATGCGAAAACGACCTTTGAGTGTTTGACGAATTAAGGCTTTTGAGGGGAAATTTCAGAGTTTCGTGTGGTCGGGTGTACAATTCTACTTTGTATAGGCGTATTTTTATCGCTTCGAACGGTCATTAAGGCGGCGAAAGGAATTTTTGAAAATTTTAGAACGTGAAGGAAATCACGCTGCATCAATTTTTTCGCCCATAAGAGGGACGTGGGAAACAAAAATTGCTCTGGAGCCTTTTATACTGAAAATCCCGACAAACGTCAAAGTGACAGGTGATTCGAAATGTATGCAAACTTTCACTTTTAGGCCTGAAATTCCAAATTTTAAAGCTTTCGAGGGCGCAACAAGATTCAAAATTTTAAAGTACTGAGATTTCAGGACCCTTTAGTTGCATATTCCCAGTTTATAGTGGTACAGATACAAAGGTACAAACACTTTAAAGTCCGTCTGCAGACGGATACGGTTTAGCGAAATGGATGAAAAATCCCGACAAACGTCAAACTGACAGGTAGTCTCATGTGCATTCACATTTTCACTTTTAAGGGGATTATAACACCCAATCATATTTTTGAAAATTCATATTTTCGTTACTATTCATCGGAATCGTTTAAAATTTGTAGGAATGATATAGAATTATGTGATCTAGGGCTGTGTGCATGCGCATTTGAATACGTTCCATGAGACCGGAGAAACGAAAAAAAAAATCAGTAAATATTAAGGTTTTGCAAAACCCATGCACATGCATGTAGAAAATGTAATTCACCATACGGTGTTAAAATTTAAACCGTTTACCTGCTGTCGTTTGTGTATAATAAATTTTCAAAATTCATAGAATTTTGTATCCGTAAAATGCTGCGATCTATTGGTACCGCCATAAACTAAGGTTTATTACGACCAGGTGCAGTCCCTGCTGCAAGTATATTGAAATTCATTTTATAATAACATTCGCATAGTTAATATCGTGGTGAAAATAGCTTTAAGATTTTGTGGTATTATACTTGTGGTGTGTGACAGTTCACAGAGTGGTTATTATTACTATTGCAGTAGTGTTTCGTATTGAAATGGGTAACAAACGACTGCAAAAACAAAAAGTGTGTAGCTCTTCAATAAAAAACCTGAGACAAAGGTAAGTACTCATTATTATTAATATATGTATATTGTGAAATGCTTTTAATATGCACAACACTCATTTTATATATAGGGTGTCCCACTGTGAAAATGAAAATAGTTTTTACTTCAAAAATATCTATTACTGAAATAATTTCTTTATTTTCAAATCAGTCATAGGCATAGTCAAAGTGGGTTACAAAGTGGGTCACAAAAAATGATGGTACGTTGATTACCAGAAAAACTGTTCACCTTTTACTTTCTAACAAAGAAATTACCGTGCATTGTCCTGTATGAAGCATTCCTTACTTGGTATTGTTTACAACATCGTAATATTTGATTTGTGTCATATGGCTGCGTTTCACATAATTATTCAAATAAAAAAGGAGGATATCCTAAATCTATTTTGTTATGTAGTATTTATAATCAATCTACATATCTGACAAAACCAATTGTCCTACTTGCTAAAACAAAATTTCTAATTCCACCCAATATTCTGAAATTAATTCAGGTTTCTTTTTCTGAGAAATGGGTTATTCCAAGCTACTTGGAAGGCTAATAATTGTATTTGGGTATAACCCGATTGCGCCGATTTTACCTGCTCTAATCCGGGTCTCAAAAGGGTCGGAGAGTTTATGATAGCCCAGTTGCGCCGATGGTAAAAATAATCCTAATCTATAGAATCAGCAGGTTAGGTTAGGTTAGATAAAAGTTTTTATGCACCTCATCCAGATATTTTTTAATTTGTTCAGATATTGAAGGAATTTCGAACTAAAACTTACATTAAAATTTGGCGCATTGGCGCAACTGGGCTATGCCCATTTTAGGGGCTGGTCGGTTGCGGGCGCAATTGGGTTATAGGATTACTTCTACCTGCTTAAAATCGGCGCAACTGGGCTATGCCCTTGTATTTATCTACTCAATATTCATATAATTTTAATTTCCATATTTTATTACTATAATTTTAACTACAGTTATTGGAGTCTATAGTATATGCTGAATTATGTATGTTTCATCCTACAGAGCAGCGTTGTCAAGATGGGGACAAAGACGACCATTATCAGAAAGACAAAACATCGAAGATCCGGTTCGAAATATTGACAATGTAAATCAAAATATAAATGAACAAGAAGTAGTCGACGATGAGTATCAGGAGGATTCTCTCGAATTAGAAACAGAGGTAGTGAAGAAGGACGAACAAAAAACTTTGGCAATAGAAGGTAGAAGAATTGTCAATATTTTATATTTTTGGGAACAAATTAAAAATATTCAGCATATGCCATTTTACGACTGTAAAATGGATAACTGTAATATTCTCAAGGAAAAAAGGAATGGTTTTTTGTCAACATTTATTGTAAAATGTAATATGTGTGGAGTGACGTCCTCACTAGAATCGGACAGGTGTGAGAATCAAATGGATATAAATGTGACATCAGTATTAGGTAAATATTATTCTATAGAGATATAAAATAAAATATTTAGTTCCTTGAGAATATCAATTGGTGATATTATTGCCGAGGTTGGTTATCGTACGAATTATTTTTACATTTTTATATTTCTTTATAGGCACTATGTCAATCGGTTGCGGCTACTCACAGTTGGAACAGCTAACTTCTTTACTGAACATTCCTTCAATAAGTCAAAAATACTACCTTAAAAATCACAATGATTTAGAGAAGATAGTCCAAGACGTATTGATGCAAGAATTGAAATTGGCTGGAGAGGAAGAAGCGGAACTCGCAAAAGAAAATGGAAATGTTGATAAAGATGGTACTCCATGCATAACAGTGATAGCAGATGGCGCATGGTCTAAGAGGTCATACAAGACTAATTATAATGCCCTGTCTGGAGTTGCGGTGATCATTGGTGAAGCTACAAAGAAAGTGTTGTTTTTAGGCGTGAAAAATAAATTCTGCATGGTTTGTTCAAGACATGAACGGAGAAACGAAATTGTATCTGAACATTCTTGTGCTAAAAACTGGAGTGGCTCGTCTACAGCTATGGAATCTGCTATCATCGTTGAGGGTTTTAAGAAGAGCATGGAAATGCACGGATTGAAATACACAAAATTAGTTGGAGACGGTGACAGCAGTGTCACAAAGAAGCTTCTAACTGAAAAACCTTATGGTTCTACACTGATAGAAAAAGTGGAATGTGTCAATCATCTTTTGCGAAATTTGTGCCACAAACTGAAAGATATTTCTAAAACAGCAAGAAGTTCTTCTTCCTTGAAAGTAGTACCAATAAAATTGAGAAGAAAACTAGAAAATAGTATTCTTAAGTTCAGAGTTGCTATAAAAAGAGCAGCTGTATATCGTGCAAAATGTGATTTAACTTATTCAGAAAAATTATCATGTTTCCGAAAAGATGTCCAGAATAGTGTCGATCACATATTTGGCTTGCATGAAAAATGTGACGAATATTTTTGTACAGGAGTAAAACCATCTGAAGAAAATTTAATCCCACAAATTACTGAATGTGGACTTAAGCAGGATATAATGAACTGCCTTCAAAGAGTATTAACAAAGTCTTCTTCTTTCTTGCTAAATAAGAATAACAATCCTGCAGAACTTTTCAACAGTTTAGTAAACAGATTCGTAGGTGGCAAAAGAGTAAGTGCATTGTAATTTCTTGTACAGTTTTATTTATAACAAAATAAGTTTCAATTATTTACACGGACAACTCTAACTGTTTTATTTTTAGGTAAACTTCTCATTCAAAGCGTCCTACCAAACAAGATGCCAGTTAGCTGTTATAGCCTACAATAGCAAAGAAAGGTTCATTGAAAAAATTATGGAGCTTGTCGGACAGTCACCTGGATTATACACCAGGCGTTTTATTATTAAACGGCAATTGCGCCGAGAGAGGAGCTTGGAACAGAAAAAGAAAAGAGGTTTTAAACGAAAACTTGTAATTAGTAATCCAGACGATGATTACGGCGCAGTTGAAGAACAGATATCTGACGAAGAATTAAAATCTAGAAAAGACAAGTTAGAAAATATACTAAAAAAAACAGCAGAAGAAATTCTTCACATTGAGCAAAATACCAGAGGTCAAAGTTCCAATCCCTTGTGGCATCAGGAGAGAACCTTCAGAATAACTGCGTCCAATTTTGGGCGAATATGCAAACTGAAGGCAACTACTAAACCTGATGCTACAGTTAAAAACCTCTTATATAATAAATTTATCGGCAACACTGCCACTAAATATGGACAAGAACATGAAATGATCGCAATTCAAGACTTCCAGGAACTCACTGGATTAACTGTAACAGAGTGTGGATTATTCATAGGACGAGATGACGAATATTTTCTTGGAGCAAGTCCTGATGGGCTGGTTGTTGACGACGATTCGATCATAGAAGTAAAATGCCCCGAAACACTAAAAAATATATCTCTCGAACAAGGAATTGCCGAAAAAAAAATAAACTTTATGACGATCGATAAGGATGGAAAAATTCGGTTGAAGGTGAACCATAATTATTATTTTCAAATTCAAGGGCAACTACATATCTCTGAAAAGGAGTGTTGCTACTTTATCGTGTGGTCACCTGCAGGCCCTTTACATATAGAGATGATTTCTAAAGACGACAACTTTTGGAAAAATAAAATGAAGCCAAAATTAACATCATTTTTCTCAACTGCTCTCGTACCAGAAATAATTAAAAACAAATTATAATTTTTTAAATAATAATGTTTAATAATCTTATAACGAGTCGTTTCATTTTTAATACGCCATATATTTTTTTCCAAACATCCTCAAGTTTTTTATCTGCAAATTTCCAACTACTATACTAGATTTCTTGAAGATGAATATTCTAACTGTACTCTTTCGTTATTCTATACAGGGTGATTCAGAACTTATCTAAAAGATTTTAGGAATATATGCATTCTTAAAAATTCAGTCGAATGCACCGAAAAAACTATAATAAAAGTCTTATAGATTTTTCGTAATTAATGTTTACCTGTAAAATTATACCGTTACAACGTACCGCTTAGATGGACAACAGTTGTTTGACAACGTGTCATACATTTCTGTCCGAACATTCGATAAAAAAAATGTAAAAACAATGTAGTTTAACATGGTAGCATCGTCAGTCTGCCTGACGCAAAATTTAAAGTGGATCAGATATCAATGGCGTGCAAGTACTTATTAGTACAGTGCCTTCATAACTGATTACAAGCCACGTGATCAGGGTCGAAATTCTCGAATCAATCTCGGAGCAATTCATATGCGAATATCCTTTTCCTCACTACGGCAATTGAGAGAGACAAGAAGAAATCTATTCGCATACGAGTTTCTCTTCGAGAATCACAGTCCTGGTCACGTGGCTTGTAATCATTTATGAAGGCACTGTACTATTTATTAATTTAAAGAGTGCGTACATATTAATTTCTTTGCGGTATCATATTTGTAGACGTATGTAGTACATCCCCTAATTTTTTCCACATAAGTTCTGAATCACCCTGTATAAAAACAGAAAAAGCAAGCGTATGTTTAAAAATTTCAAAGATACAAAATATGTTTCATTGTCATTATTCCAGAAAAGAAAATTAATTTAAATATATCTAATTTGACTTGATTATCAAAATTTAAAACCACAGTCCTTATCGTATTCAATTTGGTTATTGCAAAATAGTGCTGCAAAGAGGAAACTAATGTTACAATTAAAAAAGGTTTACCTAGTATTTTTGCATTTAAACAAACTGCTGGTGAAATAAATTTATTATATAGGTCGCAATTAATTAATTAAGTAATTAATTTTACCATACATAGGTATTTATATAAAATTGTTCCCGAGCTTTTTCATTATACAGTTCACCTTCTCAGTCAATAACAAAAAGTGTTTGTAATGTTTTTCAAGTGAAACTTCTTTGGGCACGTTAGACAATTTTGGGATGTTGGGATGGGGTGTCGGTCGAGAAACCGCATCACGCTGGAATGTGACGCTACGTCACCGGCACGCTCAAAGTCCATATCCCTGTAGCGTTACATGGAACGTCGCGCGCAGTTGGGACGATCTAGGGAATCCTTTCTCGTCCGACTGTACCGCACCGCATTATTTGCACTCGCTGCGTCTCACTCAGAACTTTACTGACTTTTCCAACATGAGGCAGACAGTCGGGTGCTATCATCGCCTTAAGCTTGAAATTCCAAATTTTGAAAGTTTCGAGGGCACAACAAGATTTAGAAACGTAAACAAGTGACATTTCGGAAACGTTCACTTGCGCATTCCCAGTTTACAGAGGTACCTAGACGAAGGTACGAGTAGTTCCAAGTCCGTTTGCAGAGGTATTTGGTCAGAAAAATGGCCGATTCAATTTGCACTGATACCAATGCATTCCGGACGGGCGAAAAATAAAATCAGATTATCATGTGCACTGCCGGTCAATACATTACGGTCCGGCGAATGTTCATCATGTCCACATAATACGTAACGGTCCCGCTTGATTTCATATTTTCATCTATACAGGTGTTGTCGATTAATATTTTAATAATGATTTGAATTAAAATACGATAATTTCGGAACGCGTATTTCCTCAAAGGGGAAAAGGAGGAGGATTGCTTTCGACATTTATGTGCCCCTACGAAATAATTTTATGTTAACGATTACGCAAACGCGCACGGTGAACGGAGCTGGCTGAAATCAATTTCTATCTATTCTGATTAAAAGCAAAATTAGGCACTCGAAAGTATTTACGGTCGCCCGTCACTAATTCTAAATTGACGTCCGAATGTGAAATTTTAGATACGGGGGTGTGTGTACGGACGCCGATCACAAATCCAAAGTCAAAATGACAAAGGAAATTAAATGGCCGAAGAGTTTTTTGAAAATTGACGTATGAATGCAAAATTTTAGATACGGGGGTGTGTGCGGACGCCGATCACAAATCCAAAGTCAAAATGTCAAAAAAAACAAAATGGCGGAAGATTTTTTGAAAATTGACGTACGAATGCGAAATTTTAGATACGGGGGTGTGTGCGGACGCCGATCACAAATCCAAAGTCAAAATGTCAAAAAAAAACAAAATGGCGGAATTTTATTGAAAATTGACGTATGAATATGAAATTTTAGATACGGTGCTGTGTGCGGATGCCGATCACGAATCCAAAGTCAAAATGTCAAAAAAAAACAAAATGGCGGAAGTTTTTTTGAAAATTGACGTATGAATGTAAAATTTTAGATACGGGGGTTTCTTAGGTCGCCGATCACGAATCCAAAGTCAAAATGTCAAAAAAAAACAAAATGGCGGAAGTTTTTTTGAAAATTAACGTATCAATGCGAAATTTTAGATACGGGGGTGTCTCAGGTCGCCGTCACGAATCCAAAGTCAAAATGTCAAAAAAAAACAAAATGGCGGAAGTTTTTTTGAAAATTGACGTATGAATGTGAAATTTTAGATACGGGGGTGTGTGCGAACGCCGATCACAAATCCAAAGTCAAAATGTCAAAAAAAACAAAATGGCGGAAGGATTTATTGAAAATTGACGTATGAATGTGAAATTTTAGATACGGAGGTCTCTTAGGTCACCGATCACGAATCTATAGTCAAAATGTCAAAAAAACAAAATGGCGGATATAATATGGCGGAAAGTTTCTTCAAAATATCGTTAATCTTGGTGACATCTAGCAAATGTCGGTTTTTGAGGTCGCTGATCACGAATTCGAAATAAAAGTTTTAAAAAACAATGTGGCAGAAAGGTTCTTCGAAATGTGCTTGGATCTGAGTACATACTTCCTTCGTAAACTTTAACATGATTTATGTTTAACATTTAATTATCCTTCTCGCTCTTCAGTGTTCAGTGAAACGGTTTGTGTAAAAGGGAAAGAAAAGTTCTAAATAATATACCGGGTGTCCCGTAAAAAATGCTACAAAAAAGCAGTGTTTTGTTTGTTTTCAGTTGTTTTTATTAATGTCAAACGATAGTCAACTTTTTTATTTTAAATGGAAACAGATATATTTTTGGCTATATTCGGATTGGATTTTTCTTTCTGAATTCAACAATGTATAAAATGTCTATTTTTGATAAACAATTATTGAAAAAAAAATATAAAACACTTAATAAATTTCATCTTTGTATTCCATTATTTATACATTTTGGAATGTGCCATGAAAAAACAAAAATGCGATAAACGTCAATAAACGTCAGTGTGAGTGTCTATTAAGTCTTATTTATTGTTCTGCTTGAACGTTTTGCCACAAAAAAAAAGTATATTCGTAAAAATGAATAACAATGAGTTAACAGACATGTTGCAAGTGTTTTTTGAATGTAATAAAAATCTTCTTCAAGCAGTTCGGCGTTACAGCTTTCGTTTTCCGGACAGAGAAGTTCCAGATTCGAAAATATTTCAGAGAATTGAAGCGAATTTGAGGAATTATGGATCATTTCAAAAACCTAAAACACAGCGACGTAGATTCGCCGAAGATACGGAATATGATGTTCTTCTTGCACTACAAGAAAATTCACGAACTTCGACTCGCGAAATTGCACATAATATTGGGGTATCAAAAACTACAGTCCATAGTATTTTAAGAAAACACAAATTTAAACCGTACATAGCTCGAAAAGTTAATGCATTAGAACAAAATGATCAACGCCGAAGAATACAGTTTTGTCGACTTTTTTTAAATGCATTAGAACAAGACCGGAGTTTTTACAGAATGATAATTTGGTCTGATGAATGCACTTTTGACAACAATGGTATTTTTAATAGAAACATACATCGACAATGGAGCCAAGACAATCCAAGATTTGTCATTGAAAATAATTTTCAAAGACGTTTTAGCGTAAATGTTTGGTGTGGTATTTTAGGCGATCAATTAATTGGGCCGTTTTTCATAAATGGTTGCTTCAATCAAGAAATGTATCACACTTTATTAAACGACAATCTCCAAAACTTTTTAGATGAATTATCGTTGGCAAATCTAAATAGAATATTTTATCAACAAGATGGGGCCCCCGCTCACAACGCCAGAGTAAATACTGATTGGTTGAACACCCACTTTGGAAATAGGTAGATAGGAACATCCGGTCCTATCGAGTGGCCTGCGTGTTCACCCGATCTTTCGCCCCTAGACTTTTGGTTGTGGACTTACCTACAAGATCGAGTTTATTTGACACCTCCAGAAAATGTTGACATTTTAAGACAAAGAATTATTAACACTTGTCAAGAAATACCTGTCGTTTGTGTTTTAAATGCGACTCGTGGAGTAATTAGGAGATGTGCGTTATGTATTGAACAAGGTGGCGGGCAATTTGAACAATTATTGTGAAGAGTTTTGTTTTGTTTTTTAGAATAATACTTATAATACTTACGTTTTCAATGTTTCATAGCACATTCGAAATGTTATACATAATTTATTAAAAACATGGTCAATTTTAATAAATGGTTTTCTTTCAATAATCGTTTATAAAAAAATAGACATGTTATACATCGATGAATTCAGAAAATAAAATCCAATCCGAATATTGCCAAAAATATATCTGTTTCCATTTAAAATAAAAAAGTTGACTATCGTTTGACATTAATGAAAACAACTGAAAACAACTAAAACACTACTTTCTTGTAGTATTTTTGATGCTAATTAACTGACTTTTTGTTTCAATAAAATCGGACAATAAATAACGGAGTTATTATTGTTGGCGTTTTTTACGGGACACCCGGTATACGATTGGCATAAGAAAATTTATATGTGTACAGGGATGCGTCAAAAGTTCATAAAATCGACATTCTCTCTCTCTCTCTCTCTCTCTCTCTCTCTCTCTCTCTCTCTCTCTCTCTCTTGAAACAGCTTGTGTAGGTAGAATACTTGATAGGTAAAATTTTGCAATATCTCAAATTTAATGTCCTTAAATTATTGGCGCATGTTTCATTAATGTTGACATAATATTTGAATGTAACCTTCAACATTAAAACGCCCTAACACCTACAATGGCAAATTTAAACGTATTTTTAGTCATTTACATTATTGCATTGTATTAGTTGATTAAGTTCAATAAAGGGCCGGTTTTCCCAATTCCGATTAAAATGCCGATCAGTGTATTCATTAGATAAAATACGGGATAGTACGTTTTTGCAAAAACCGGTTGGCGCTAATCATTGATTAAAATACCGGTTGGTATGTTTTTCCAACACCGGTTAGCGCTAATCATTGACTAAGAACGTTATTAAATGAAAATATTTTAACCGCTGTTTTACCAAACCTGATAAAATATTAAACAGTAATTACGATTACTTACACATGCGCATAACCTAGGAGATTTGGATTTTTATTAGTATTGACTGCGATTATGTTTTCTTATCCATTCGTAATTAATAATTATTTTTATTAGTGTTTTAGTAATTGTATTGCTTCTTCTATACATGAAATTTACAGGATAATTAAAAATAAAACATAATATTGAATATGTGTAACTTTTAGCTTGCTAGGGAAATATTTGTGTTTTGGAAGCTTTTTAATTCTGTTACATTTCTGGGACTTTATCTCAGTTGCTAAAAATCCTAAATATTTGTGAACATTTATGCCTGCGCTTGGTCTTTTCTTCTTTGTAATTGCTTTTAACATCATCTTATTAAAACTAATCATTTATATGTTTGCGAACTATATGTTTGAAGTTCATCAGCATTCATTAGCATTCTATAAGAATGTTTGAAAGCGACGCCCATTTATCAAACAAAATTTGTTATAAACATTTTAAACACTACACAGATACTATATATATTTGAGCATGTCCATTAAAATGAGTAATAATGTAATTATACATTCTTTTGGCATTTATAATTAACGTCAAATAAATTTATTAACACATTATTAATTTGGAATTTGTGTTTAAAATGTGTCAAAATCTTTTGTTTGATTATTGTGCATTTCCTTGAAACATTTCCATATAACTTAATGGATGCTGACGTACTTCTAACATTTTTGACAAACAAATTGTTTTTTATAATTAGTGTGCACGCAGCATAACGTTTTATCAATAATTGTAGTGTTTTGTTTCGCGAATACTTGGAACACAAATGCCCCATTATTGTTGTGCACCTCGGTGCAAGAATAATTCGAACAATTCTAAACCTTTTTCAGGTTTTCGAAAGAACCGATGCGGTAAGATCCCCACGTGCATTAAAATGTTCTCAACTGTTAAAATGTGCATTGTGCATATTGTTTATTGTAGTTGTGAATAATTACTCAAACTTCATGACAAACCCACCACCACCAACGCAAAATTTAATTTTCGAAGATTGATTAATTGATAACTGACAATGGGAAAATATAACTGAAGAAAATGCCTTCACTTATTTTGTAGGTTATTTGGGACACAAATGTTTTGAAAAGCGTAGTTTTCCAACAATTATCTTTAAAACACAAAAATGAATGAATTCAAATTTCACACTTTTTTTAAGGCATGTCCTAACTTTGTGAAACAGCTTTACTAATTTGGCAACGCCCGACCATAATTTCAGTATATATATAAATACCGCATTAGGAAAAAGCCTTAAATTCTGTGAATTTTTTTCTTCATTTTCCTTCGAACCAAATGTTAGCTTTAAATTAAAACAGAAATTGGAAGAAATATCATATAAACATCCCTTCGAAAATTTTCCTATTGAGTTTTTGATAAAGCTATTTATTCGTGTAAGAATTTTTTATATTTTGAGATTTTGCAATAGAAATTTCAAAGTTAGTGGCAATTCAAATAAAATAACAATTTTACAATACCATTGATGAATTGTGTCAAGAAATTTAAGTAATCTAGGTTAAAGTAGCCTTCTTTTGTGTTGTACGTATAATGTATTACATTTTAAATGCATGTGTAATATGTACTTAACAAAAAGCAGTGTTTTATCCTCTTTTTTTGAATTATTGATATAGCTTTTTCATAATTTTAAAAATAGATTAATATAATTATCTCATAAACGATTTGGTTCTGCGCCACTGGTTTATTCCTGAATAGAAAAATTGACTACGCCTCTGGTTGTGCGTGCGTGAATGCGCAGTACCATTTTGGGACACAAACATCAAATATTGTTTATTATTTTAGGTTAATTGATGATAGAAGAAAGTTCCATTATTAGATCGAAAGTTGTTAGTTTCGTTTGCAATAACACTTATTTGTCATTGTAAAATGCTATGGTATATGCCAGAAAAAAAAAATTAAAAGGCACTATCATTAACAATTTTGTTTGTACAAGAACATAATGCTGCTGATGGTTATAAAAATATTGAGATTGTAGAGGCTCCAACACACTGTTCACTCGAAGCAAGGTAGGGTGAATTTTTGAGAATCAATGCCATTCTATGATATTTTTCCATGTGAAAACTCACAATTACATTGTAGGTTTAGTCTGCTACCTGTAAGATTCTATATTTAGAGCCTGTTGAAACATACCAATAACCTAACCACAACCTAACACTTCACAACCTTAGAAGTGGAATGTAATACAACAGGGAAAAATGTCTACTTTCCATTTTTACAAACCATCTAATGTAGCTCGAGAAAGGCCTCCAGTATAATCGACATTGAAGAATCGACTAAGGAACGCATTTTACATAAGTTTTAAGGAGATATTGATGCTAAAGAGTTGGTTGTGTGAACCCGAACATTCCTGTGGCATATTATGTGAAAGTGAATAAAAGCAACTAGCATTGCCAACTTACGTCACAGCTAAGAAAGCCACCCGAACTGCCATTAAATTTCTTTGCTCTAACATTTTTTTAATTCCAGTCAGTCGCTGCACACTTTCTTTTGTTGGAAACAATCCGATATGTGAATCATTTGTACCATCAATGACGATAACAAATGACAGTAATGACAGTAAGAAAATATTTTAGGAAGACTGCAACCATTTACACAGTTCAAAATAATGACATTATAGGAATGTTTTGGAATAGAGAAAGCGACCAGGGCACAAACATCTTCCGACATTCGGTTGACTAAAGAGGGAAAAAAACGATGGCATTAAGATTTTGGAAAACCATGTACATCTATCTTGATAAATGATAAGTTAAAAAATAAATTTTAACACCAAATAATATTTCACATTTACCTTATCTGAGAAATAGAATTGAAAATGAGTGAAAATTGCAATTCAAAAGTATTTGATTGTACAAAAATATAAGATGTACAAACCAGAATTCATAATTCATCCGAAGAAGCCATGGCTTGGGACCACTCCAGATGGTATTATATACGATGAACAGGAAGATTATGGTCAACTGAGGTAGTAGCAGAAATTATTCAAATATAAACAAAGCCTTAACAGTAAAAACAAGTTTTGTTAAAAATGTTATGAAACCAATTTATGCACGTTAAAGGAACAACATAATTATTTTTATTAAGTTCAATAACAAATGCTTATTGCTGATATCACTTGGTGTGATTTTGAAGTTTATTTTAAACAATTTGACGAAACTTTTATAAATACAGTAAAATTTAATCCACACAGTTTGGTACAAAAATGTATAAAAACTTTAGAACAATGCTTAAAAGAATATATAATTTGTAAATGTATGTATTGTACGACACGAGATCACTGCAAATAAATATATATCTTTTAGGATAGTTGTTTTTTAAAAAAATATATATATAGAATATCATAACACTATTGGTTTACATTTATTCTAATTTCAATAATACTGTCTTTAGAACTCCACTACATAGGTTACTAGAACTGTGCTAGAACTACCGGTGGCTATTACAAATGTTGTTAACAGTGTACCAAGAGATGATTGAACATGTTATCAATTCTCCAAAAATTTTGAACATGTATTACATAAAACATTAGAGGTTCTAGGTAATACCGATCTGTGTATTAAATTATTTTTAATAAAGATATTTTCAAGTATAGAATCTATTTCTTACGTTATTAAAACAAGTAAATATCAAAAACAAATTGTTAGAGGTCCGTACGCCAAATTATAAATGGTCGCATTCAGGAGACGCAACAGTTGCGCAATTGTTCAGTGATCGGATCAGATGTACGCTTACGCTCAACATGTTATTTATGGACGGACCGGTCGCCATTTTTGAGAGCCACAACTAATATATCACATAATTTTTAAGAAAGTCATTTGAAAAATAAAAGAAGCTAATTAAATGTGTTAAAAATATTATAATATTGGAGTTAGTCGAGGATGGAAAAAGCAGTTCGTACACAATAAAGTACGCCAATTATTATATATTTAATAGTGTTTATTCAGTGTAAATTAAACGTACATATAATCACGACTTACATCCATATTTATAGTATGCTTCTTATTTCAAGGTAGTAACAAACAAATTAGAATTTAATATTATTGTTCTGTCATTGGTTCAATTCGAAATTACAGCTAGAAAGACAAATCAAACACAGCTATATTGCATCCCAATCTTAGTATTCAATCCGGTCTTTTTAAGGGATATATACTCATTTTCCTACCGTAAGCAATTTCCCATAATTTCTTTTTTATTCAAAGACCATAATGCTTTCATTCAGCAGACACAACAGTTGAGCAACTGTTCAGTGATCATGTCCAGTAGACGAGCGCTCACTCTGAACATGTTCATGGGCGGCCGCCATTTTTGTGAGCGGAAAAATTCTACGCTCACTTAGTGAGCGTATTCTGTACGGATGTGCCATTGGCTATATTCAGCCGGACACATCGCTGGCAGCGCTGACCTAGCAATTGCATTCAGTACGCCGCTAGAACTCAGCGCTGCAGCAAGCGGACGCCATTTTTTCTAGCGGAAAGAAAAAGCGCTGAGAAAGTAAGCGAAAAGGGAGGGGAGCTTCAAAATTTGCAATTTGAAATTATGTATTACAGAACATAAGCTTAACAATGGAAAAGTAACGTGGATTAAAATAATAAATGTTCATCATATCTCGCATTGCATTATATCTGTAAGTAAATGTTTTGAATTTATGAACCTATAAATTTGTTTCAGGATTTATGTATTTCATGGTACTTCCCCGCGTAATATTTTGTGAGCATAATAAGTAATAGAACAAACGTATTATTATGCTGACAGTAAATTTGGCGGAGAGGTATTAGAGTATTAGACTGTGGTATTAGTATTAAAAACGTAAAACTGCATATCGTTCACATGCAAGTCTTTTTATTTCAACAAACATAAAAGCAAATACATAAGGGATTATTGAATGTGTTAGATTACAATTCAACATAAACGGTGAAGCAATTACAGCAAATGTACCAGTGGAATTAGTCCAAAATATATATGAACGTAATATAATTAGGTACTGGCATTATTTATTTTGATATTAATTTTATTCATATGTTAGAAGAACAGTTTAGAACTTAATTCATCAACAATTTAATTTTGTTTTAATAGATCAAATCCACTAATCTCTACCAAATCTAATTGGCTTCAATTGCAATTTAATATCACCAGAGAGGACATTCTTATTGGGGTTATGTGCAATAAACTTCAAACAGTCAAACTACACTACGCGCGCGTTAGCGGGAATATTATTTATACACCATTCAGTACGACCTAGCGCTGAGTTCCAGCGATGGAACTCGCAGCGCTTAGTGATTAGTCCGGCTAAATATAGCCATTGCTTTCATTCAGCAGACACAACAGTTGCGCAACTGTTCAGTGATCACGTCGAGTAGACGACTGCTCACTCTGAACATGTTCAGGAGCGGCCGCCATTTTTGTGAGCGGAAATATACGCTCACATACTGAGCGTATACTGTACGCATGCGCCATTGATGCATTCCAAGACCAACCTAATACATAGTTTTGAAGAAAGTTACTAGAAAAATAAGATACAACAATTTAAAAGTATTGTGCAGAAATAAATGTATTATAATATTGGAGTTCATCCAGTATTTTATTCGAGGTTGGAAAAACCTGCCCTTACACTAAAAACTACGCCAATTATTATTATTGCTTATTCGGTTTAATTTGTAAAATTTTAACATATGGCAGCAATGAAAAGTATCAGACGATCACGTAAAGGTGAGCGGTCCTGTCCAGCGAACACTCAACTGTTGTGAAGTGAACGGTTGGAGCGGGAACGGTTCCCGATCCGCCTGCTGAATGAAAGCATTGATGCATTCCAAGACCAACCTAATACATAATTTTGAAGAGAGTTACTAGAAAAGTAAGATATAACAAATTAAAGGTATTGTGCAGAAATAAATGTATAATATTGGAGTTCACCCAGGATTTTATTCGGGATTGGAAAAACCAGCCCTTTCACTAAAAACTACGCCAAAACTTAATGCAGAAACATAATTTATTATTATTGTTTATTCGGTTTAATCTCTATTATTTTAACATATGGCACCAGTGAAAGGTACCAAATGGAAGATGATGACATAAAAAAAACGAAATTGCGGAAGAGTTTTTTTAAAATTGACGTATGAATGGTAAATTTTAGATACGGGGGTGTGTGCGGACGCGGATCACAAATCCAAAGTCAAAATGTCAAAAAAAACAAAATAGCGGATAAATTTTTTGAAAATTGACGTATGAATGTTAAATTTTAGATACGGGGGTGTCTTAGGTCGCCTATTACGAATACAAAATCAAAATGTCAAAAAAAAAATGGCGGTCGAGTTTTTTGGAAATCGACGTATGAATGTAAAATTTTAGAAACGGGGGTGTCTGCGGACGCCGATCACGATTCCAAAGACAAAATGTCAAAAAAAAAACAATGACGGAAGAGTTTCTTGAAAATTGACGTACTAATGTGAAATTTTAAATAAGGGGGTATGTGCGGTCGCCGATCACAAATCCAAAGTCAAAATGTCAAAAAAAAAATGGCGGACGATTTTTTTTTAAAATTAACGTATGAATGTGAAATTTTAGATACGGGGGTGTCTTAGGTCGCCGATCACGAATCCATAGTCAACATGTCAAAAAAACAAAATGGTGGAAGAATTTTTTGAAAGTTGACGTATAAATGTGAAATTTAAGATACGGAGGTGTCTTAGGTCGCCGATCAAGAATCCATAGTCTAAATGTCAAAAAAAAACAAAATGGCGGACGAATTTTTTAAAAATTGACGTATATAATAAGGTTTACATTTAAAACTTGGGCTTTTTACTTTTATTATTATTTTGTGGTCTTTTAGTAACGATAGTGGATTTCGAAAAGGTTGACAGACTTTTACACTTTCGCATCAAAATAGTATTGTAAACTGTCTTGATGAAAATGTTGCGCTTTTTGAGCTCATTGTGTCTTTGGATACTCGCTCTTGACTGTGTACCGGTTTGTCGAAAACAGTTCGAGAAGAATTTTAAATAAAATATCCTATTGGCTTAATAAAATATATGTGTATAGAGAGGTGTGTCAAAAGTTTATAACAGTGGATATTCTAAAAAGCGTCATGCCAGTGATCGCCTTTTACAGGAAAGGCGCTTCAATAGAGCTTACATTTAAAACTTGGGCTTTTTACTTTCATTATTATTTTGTGCCCCTTTATTAAAGATAGTGGATTTTGAAAAGGTTAACAGGCTTTTATACTTTCACATCAAAATAATATTGTAAACTGTCTTAATGAACATGTTGGGCTTTTTTATCTCATTGTGTCTTTGGATACCTTCACATGACTTATGTTTAAAATTAAATTACTTTTCGCGCTCTTGAGTTTGTACCGGTTTGTGTTAAAAACAGTTCGAGAAAAATTTTAAGTAAAACGTTCTATTGGCTTAACAAAATATATAAATATACAAGGGTATTTCAAAGGTGTATAAAAGTGGACATTCTAACAAACGTCATGCCAGTGATCGCTTTTTACAGGACAGGCGCTTCAATTTAATACTTGGGCTTTTTACTTTTATTATTATTTTGTGCTCCTTTATTAACAATAGTGGATTTCAAACAGATTGACAGGCTTTTAGTCTATCACATCAAAATAGTATTGTACACTGTCTTAATAAAAATGTTACGCTTTTTGATCTCTTTGTGTCTTTGGATATTTTAGCATGACTTATGTTTAACATTAAATTACCTTTCTCGCTTTTGAGTGTGTACCGGTTTAGTTCAAAAAAAGTTCGAGAAGAATTTTCAATAAAATATCCTAATGACTTAACAAAATATATGTATATACAGGGGTGCTTCAAAAGTTTATAAAAGTAGACATTCTAAAAAGCCTCTTTTTACAGGAAAAGCGCTTCAATAGGGCTTAAATTTAAAACTTGGGCTTTTTACTTTTATTATTATTTTGTGCTCCTTTATTAACGATAGTTGATTTCGAAAAGGTTGACAGGCTTTTACACTTTCACATCAAATTAGTATTGTAAACTATCTTAATAAACATGTTGCATTTTTTGAGCTCATTCTGTCTTTGGATACTTTAACATGACTTATGTTTAACATTAAATTACTTTTCTCGCTCTTGAGTGTGTGCCGGTTTATGTCAAAAACAGTTCGAGAAGAATTTTAAATAAAATATTTAATAATATAATATTATTATATATATTGGCTTAACAAAATATATGTATATACAGGGCTGCTTCAAAAGTTTATAAAAGTGGACATTCTAAAAAGCCTTTTTTTACAGGAAAGGCGCTTCAATAGGGCTTAAATTTAAAACTTGGGCATTTTACTTTTATTATTATTTCGTGCTCCTTTATTAACGATAGTGGATTTTGAAAAGGTTGACAGGCTTTTCCACTATCACATCAAAATAGTATTGTAAACTGTCTCGATGAAAGTGTTGTGCTCTTTGAGCTCATTGTTTCTTTGGATACATTAACATGACATGTTTAACATAAATTTACCTTTCTCACTCTTGAGTGTGTACCGGTTTGTGTAATAAATCGTTCGAGAAGAATTTTAAAGAAAATATACTATTGGCTTCACGAAATATATGGATATACAGGGGTGCGTCAAAAGTTAATAAAATCGGACATTCTAAAAAGCGTCATGACAGTGATTACTTTTTACAAGAAGCTATGAAAAGGCTGTAAACGGACGCGAAAAAAGCGATTTCAACTAAAAGAGATTGTCGGACCCGCTGTAAGCGGAGGACCCGCTGTAAGCGGAGGACCTGTTGTAAGCGGAGGACCCGCTGTAAGCGGACGTTAGAGCTAGTTATACATACTAAAAGCGCACAGGACCCTTTACCGCTCTCACGGATTTAGTAGAGGAGGGAAGATGGGGGTGAAAATGGGAAAACGACCTTTGAGTGTTTGACGAATTGAGGCATTTTAGGGAAGATTTTAGAGTTTTATATCGTCGGATGTACAATTCTACTTTGTATAGGCGTATTTTTATCGCTTCGAAACGGTGGTAAGGCGGCGAAAAGAATTTTTTTAAAATTTTAGCACTTGTAGAGAAAAGCGCTGCATCAATTTTTTCGCCCATAAGGAGGACGTGGGAAACAAAAATTGCTCTGGAGCCTTTTATACTGAAAATCCCGACAAACGTCAAAGTGACAGCCCATTCGAAATGTATGCAAACTTTCACTTTTAGGCCTGAAATTCCAAATTTTAAAGCTTTCGGGGGCGCAACAAGATTCAAAATTTTAAAGTACTGACATTTCAGGACCCTTTAGTTGCATATTCCCAGTTTAAAGTGGTGCAGATACAAAGGTACGAACACTTTAAATATCATCTGCAGACGGACACGGTTTAGCGAAATGGATGAAAAATCCCGACAAACGTCAAACTGACAGCCGGTCTCATACGCATTCACATTTTCACTTTTAAGCTTGAAATTCCAAATTTTGAAAGTTTCGAGGACACAACAAGATTCAGAAACGTAAACAAGTGACATTTCGGAAACGTTCACTTGCGCATTCCCAGTTTACAGAGGTACCTAGACGAAGGTACGAGTAATTCCAAGTTCGTTTTCAGAGGGATTTGGTCAGAAAAATGGCCGATTCAATTTGCACTGATACCAATGCATTCCGGACGGGCGAAAAATAAAATCAGATTATCATGTGCACTGCCGGTCAATACATTACGGTCCGGCGAATGTTCATCATGTCCACATAATACGTAACGGTCCCGCTTGATTTCATATTTTCATTTAAACAGGCGTTGTCGATTAATATTTTAATAATGATTTGAATTAAAATACGATAATTTCGGAACGCGTATTTCCTCAAAGGGGAAAAAAAAGAGGATTGCTTTCGACATTTATGTGCCCCTACGAAATAATTTTACTTAAACGACTACGCAAACGTGCACGGTGGGCGGAGTTGGCTGAAATCAATTTCTATCTATTCTGATTAAAAGCAAAATTAGGCACTCGAGAGTTTTTACGGTCGCCCGTCACTAATTCTAAATTGACGTCCGAATGTGAAATTTTAGATACGGGGGTGTGTGTACGGACGCCGATCACAAATCCAAAGTCAAAATGACAAAAGAAATTAAATGGCCGAAGAGTTTTTTGAAAATTGACGTATGAATGCAAAATTTTAGATACGGGGGTGTGTGCGGACGCTGATCACAAATCCAAAGTCAAAATGTCAAAAAAAACAAAATGGCGAAAGATTTTTTGAAAACTGACGTACGAATGCGAAATTTTAGATACGGGGGTGTGTGTGGACGCCGATCACAAATCCAAAGTCAAAATGTCAAAAAAAAACAAAATGGCGGAAGATTTTTTGAAAATTGAAGTACGAATGTGAAATTTTAGATACGGGGGTGTCTTAGGTAGCCGATCAAGAATCCAAAGTCAAAATGTCAAAAAAAAACAAAATGGCGGAAGTTTTTTTGAAAATTGGCGTATGAATGTGAAATTTTAGATACGGGGGTGTCTCAGGTCGCCGATTACGAATCCAAAGTCAAAATGTCAAAAAAAAACAAAATGGCGGAAGTTTTTTTGAAAATTGACGTATGAATGTGAAATTTTAGATACGGGGGTGTCTCAGGTCGCCGATTACGAATCCAAAGTCAAAATGTCAAAAAAAAACAAAATGGCGGAAGTTTTTTTGAAAATTGACGTATGAATGTGAAATTTTAGATACGGGGGTGTCTCAGGTCGCCGATCACGAATCCAAAATCAAAATGTCAAAAAAAAACAAAATGGCGGAAGTTTTTTTGAAAATTGACGTATGAATGTGAAATTTTAGATACGGGGGTGTTTTAGGTCGCCGATCACGAATCCAAAGTCGAAATGTCAAAAAAAACAAAATGGCGGAAGTTTTTTGAAAAATTGACGTATTAATGTGAAATTTTAGATACGGGGGTGTCTCAGGTCGCGGATCACGAATCCAAAGTCAAAATGTTAAAAAAAACAACATGGCAAATGTAATATGTCGGAAAGGTTCGTCGAAAAGTACTTGGATCTGAGCACATTCTTCCTTGCTAACTTTAACATGATTTATGTTTAACATTAAATTATCCTTCTCGCTCTTCAGTGTTCAGTGTAACGGTTTGTGTAAAGAAGTAAAGAAAAGTTCTAAATAATATATACGATTGGCATCACTAAATTTATGAATATACAGGACTGGTTCAAAAGTTTGTAAAATCGGACTTTCTAAAAAGCGTCGTGACAGTGATCGCGTTCTACGGGAAACGGTAATTGCAGACAAATTTGTGTTGCTTGGATGACAAACTTCAAAAGGTTATTATGATTTATTTCAAAAGGTGTATTTATAAGTCTCGAAATGGCATGTGTAGGTAGGATACTTGACAGGTAAAATTTTGCAATATCTCAAATTTAATGTCCTTAAATTATTGGCGCATGTTTATTTAAAGTTGACATAATATTTGAATGTAACCTTCAACATTAAAACGCGCTAACAACTACAACGGCAAATTTAGATGTATTTTTAATTGTTCATATTATTGCACTGTATTAGTTGATTAAGTTCAATAAAGGGCCGGTTTTCCCAATTCCGATTAAAATGCCGATGAGCGAATTCATTAGATAAAATACGCGATAGTACGTTTTTGCAAAAACCGGTTGACGCTAATCATTGATTAAAATACCGGTTGGTATGTTTTTCCAACACCGGTTAGCGCTAATCATTGATTAAGAACGTTATTAAATGAAGATATTTTAACCGCTGTTTTACCAAACCTAATAAAATATTAAACAGTATTTACGATTACTTACACATGCGCGTAACCAAGGAGATTTGGATTTTTATTAGTATTGACTGCGATTATGTTTTCTTATCCATTTGTAATTAATAATTATTTTTATTAGTGATTTAGTAATCGTATTGCTTCTTCTATACATGAAATTAACAGTATAATTAAAAATAAAATATAATATTGAATATGTGTAACTTTTAGCTTACTAGGGAAATATTTGTATTTTGGAAGCTTTTTAATTCTGTTACATTTCTGGGACTTTATCTCAGTTGCTAAAAATCCTAAATATTTGTGAAAATTTATGCCTGCGCTTGGTCTTTTTTTCTTTGTAATTGCTTTTAACAGCATCTTATTAAAACTAATCATTTATATGTTTGCGAGCTGTATGTTTGAAGTTCATCATTTTTAATTGACTTGCGAACTCATTTTGAGTATGTGACAGACGAATATTTCAAATCTGCTGACCAAAATTTCATAATGAAAGCGCTGTTCCACTTCAAATAATTCAGGTGAAAAATATCTCAGTGTCAAATGATTTTTGGGTTATTTTTTATTAATATTGTGCGTGCCTATTTTAAATCGTTTCTGAGCAATTGACATACTTTTTGTTAATATACTAAATGTTTCCACTGTTATTTCAAGAGCGTATTATCCCGATTGTCTCAATGAAAATGATGCGCTTATTGAGGATATTGTTTCTTCGGATAGTTTAACATCATTCTTATATTTAATATTAAATTATCTTTCTCGCTCTTGAGTGTGAAAAATTTTAAATAAAATATACAATTGGCTTCACAAAATTTATGTATGTACAGGGGTGCTTCAAAAGTTTATTAAAGTGAACATTCTAAAAAGCGTCATGCCAGTGATCGCTTTTTACAGGAAAGGCGCTTCATAGGGCTTTAGATTTAAAACTTGGGCTTTCTACCTTTATTATTATTTTGTGCTCTTTTATTGACGATAGTGGATTTCGAAAAGGTTGAAAAGCTTTTACACTTTCGCATCACAATAGTATTGTAAACTGTCTTAATAAAAATGTTGCGCTTTTTGTTTTTATTGTCTTTAGATACTTTAACATTAAACTACCTTTCTCGCTCTTGAGTGTGTACCGGTTTGTGTAAAAAGCAATTCGAGAAGAATTTTAAATAAAACATACAATTGGCTTCACAAAATTTATCTATGTACAGCCGTGCTTCAAAAGTTTATAAAAGTGGACACTCTAAAAATCGTCATGCCAGTGATCGCTTTTTCAAGGAAAGGCGCTTCAATTGGGCTTCAAATTTAAAACTTGGGCTTTCTACTTTTATTAATTTGTGCTCTTTTATTAACGATAGTGGATTTCTAAGAGGTTGACAGGCTTTTACACTTTCGGATCAAAATAGTTTTGTAAACTATCTTAATAAAAATGTTATGCTTTTTGATCTTATTGAGTCTTTGGATACTTTAACATTAAATTACCTTTCTCGCTCTTGAATGTGTACCGGTTTGTGCCGAAAACAGTTCGAGAAGAATTTTAGATAAAATATTCGATTGGCTTAACAAAATATATGTATATACAGGGGTGCTTCAAAAGTTTATAAAAGTGGGCATTCTAAAAAGCGTCATGCCAGTTATCGCCTTTTACAGGAGAGGCGCTTTAATAGCGCTTACATTTAAAACTCGGGCTTTCTATTTTTATTATTGTTTTGTGTTCTTTTATTAACGATAGTGGACTTCGAAAAGTTTGAAAGGCTTTTACACTTTCACATCAAAATAGTATTGTAAACTGTCTTAATACAAATGTTGCGTTTTTAGAGCTCATTGTGTCTTTGGATACTTTAACATGACTTATGTTTAACATTAAATTACCTTTCTCGCTCTTGAGTGTGTACCGGTTTGTATAGAAAACAATTCGAGAAGAATTTTAAATAAAATATACAATTGGTTTCACAAAATTTATGTGTGTACAGGGGTACTTCAAAAGTTTATAAAATTGGACATTCTAAAAAGCGTCATCAGATTGATCGCTTTTTACAGAAAATGAGCTTCAATAGGGCTCCATGGCTTCAATTTAAAACTTGGGCTTTTTACTTTTATTATTATTTTGTGCTCCTTTATTAACGATAGTGGATTTTGAAAAGGTTCACAGACCTTTACACTTTCACATCAAAACAGTATTGTAAACTGTCTTAATGAACATCTTGACCTTTTTGATCTTATTGAGTCTTTGGATATTTTAACATTAAATTACCTTTCTCGCTCTTGAATGTGTACCGGTTTGTGCCGAAAACAGTTCGAGAAGAATTTTAAATAATATATCCTATTGGCTTAACAAAATATATGTATATACAGGGGTGCCTCAAAGGTTTATAAAAGTGGGCATTCTAAAAAGCGTCATGCCAGTTATCGCCTTTTACAGGAGAGGCGCTTTAATAGCGCTTACATTTAAAACTTGAGCTTTCTATTTTTATTATTGTTTTGTGCTCTTTTATTAACGATAGTGGACTTCGAAAAGGTTGAAAGGCTTTTACACTTTCGCATCAAAATAGTATTGTAAACAGTCTTGATAAAAATGTTGATCTTTTTGATCTTATTGTGTCTTTGGATACTTTAACGTTAAATTACCTTTCTCGCTCTTGACTGTGTACCGGTTTGTGTCAAAAACAGTTCGAGAAGAATTTTAAATAAAATATCCTATTGCCTTAACAAAATATATGTTTATACATGGGTGTTTCAATAGGGTTTCAATTTAAAACTTGTACTTTTTACTTTTATTATTATTTTGTACTCCTTGATTAACGATAGTGGATTTCGAAAAGGTTGACGGGCTTTTACACTTTCACATCAAGAGAGTATTGAAAACTGTCTTAATGAACATGTTGACCTTTTTGATCTTATTGTGTCTTTGGATACTTTAACATTAAATTACCTTACTCGCTCTTGAGTGTGTACCAGTTTGCGCCAAAAACAGTTCGAGAAGAATTTTAAATAAAATATCCTACTGACTTCACAAAATTTATGTACAGGGGTGTTTCAAAAGTTTATAAAAGTGGACATTCTAAAAGGCGTCATGCCAGTGATCGCCTTTTACAGGCAAGGTGCTTCAATAGGGCTTCAATTTAAAACTTGGGCTTTTTACTTTTATTATTATTTTGTGCTCCTTTATTAACGATAGTGGATTTCGAAAAGGTTGACAGGCTTTTACACTTTCACATCAAAATAGTATTGTAAACTGTCTTAATGAACATGTTGACCTTTTTGATCTTATTGTGTCTTTGGATACTTTAATATTAGATTACCTTTCTCTCTCTTGAGTGTGTACCGATTTGTGTCAAAAACAGTTCGAGAAGAATTTTAAATAAAATATTCTATTGGCTTAACAAAATATATGTATATACAGGGGTGTTTCGAAAGTTTATAAAAGTAGACATTCTAAAAAGCGTGATGCCAGTGATCGCCTTTTACAGGAAAGCGCTTTGGCTTACATTTAAAACTTGGGCTTTCTACTTTTATTATTGTTTTGTGCTCTTTTATTAACGATAGTTGATTTCGAAAAGATTGACAGACTTTTACACTTTCACATCAAAATAGTATTGTAAACTGTCTTAATGAACATGTTGACCTGTTTGATCTTATTGTGTCTCTGGATACTTTAACATTAAATTACCTTTCTCGCTCTTGAGTGCGTACCGATTTGTGTCAAAAACAGTTCGAAAAGAATTTTAAATAAAATATCCTATTGGCTTAACAAAATATATGTATATACGGGGGTGCTTCAAAAGTTTATAAAAGTGGACATTCTAAAAAGTCTCTTTTTACAGGAAAGGCGCTTCAATAGGGCTTAAATTTAAAACTTTGGCTTTTTACTTTTATTATTACTTCGTGCTCCTTTATTAACGATCGTGGATTTTGAAAAGGTTGACAGGCTTTACACTTTCACATCAAAATAGTATTGTAAATTGTCTTAATGAACATGTTGGGCTTTTTGATCTGATTGTGCTTTTGGATACCTTAACATGACTTATGTTTAAAATTAAATTACTTTTCGCGCTCTTGAGTTTGTACCGATTTGTGTTAAAAACAGTTCGAGAAGAATTTTAAATAAAATATACAATTGGCTTCACAAAATATATGTATTTACACGGGTGCTTCAAAGGTGTATAAAACTGGACATTCTAAAAAGCGTCATGCCAGTGATCACTTTTTAATGGAAAGGCGCTTCAATTTAAAACTTAGGCTTTTTACTTTTATTATTATTTTGTGCTCCTTTATTAACGATAGTGGATTTCAAAAAGGTTGACAGGCTTTTGCACTTTCACATCAAAATAGTATTGTACACTGTCTTAATAAAAATGTTGCGCTTTTTGATCTCATTGTGACTTTGACCTTTCTCGCTCGTGAGTGTGTACCGATTTATTTCAAAAACAATTCGACAAGAATTTTATATAAAATATCCTATTGGCTTAACAAAATATATGTATATATAGGCGTGCTTCAAACGTTTATAAAAGTAGACATTCTAAAAAGCGTTCTTTACAGGAAAGGCGCTTCAATAGGGCTTAAATTTAAAACTTGAGATTCTTACTTTTATTATTATTTTGTGCTTTTTTCTTAACGACAGTAGACTTCGAAAAGGTTGACATGCTTTTTCACTATCACATCAAAATAGTATTGTAAACTGTCTCGATGAAAATGTTGTGCTCTTTGAGTTCATTGTTTCTTTGGATACATTAACATGACTTATGTTTAACATAAATTTACCTTTCTCGCTCTTGAGTGTGTACCGGTTTGTGTAAAAAACCTTCCCAGAAGAATTTTAAAGAAAATATACTATTGGCTTCACAAAATATATGTATATACAGGGGTGCGTCAAAAGTTAATAAAACCGGACATTCTAAAAGACGTCATGACAGTGATTGCTTTTTACAGGACACTGAAAAAGCTGTAAGCGGACGCGAAAAAAGCGATTCCAACTAAAAGAGATTGACGGACCCGCTGTAAGCGGAGGACCCGCTGTAAGCGGAGGACCCGTTGTAAGCGGAGGACCCGCTGTAAGCGGACGTTAGAGCTAGTTATATATACTAAAAGCGCACAGGACCCTTCACCGCTCTCACGGATTTAGTAGAGGAGGGGAAATGCGGGTAAAATGCGAAAACGACCTTTGAGTGTTTGACGAATTGAGGCTTTTGAGGGGAAATTTCAGAGTTTCGTGTGGTCGGGTGTACAATTCTACTTTGTATAGGCGTATTTTCATCGCTTCGAACGGTCGTTAAGGCGGCGAAAGGAATTTTTGAAAATTTTAGAACGTGAAGGAAATCACGCTGCATCAATTTTTTCGCCCATAAGGAGGACGTGGGAAACAAAAATTACTCTGGAGCCTTTTATACTCAAAATCCCGACAAACGTCAAAGTGACAGCCGATTCGAAATGTATGCAAACATTCACTTTTAGGGCTGAAATTACAAATTTTAAAGCTTTCGGGGGCGCAACAAGATTCAAAATTTTAAAGTACTGACATTTCAGGACCCTTTAGTTGCATATTTCCAGTTTAAAGTGGTGCAGATACAAAGGTACGAACACTTTAAATATCATCTGCAGACGGATACGGTTTAGCGAAATGGATGAAAAATCCCGGCAAACGTCAAACTGACAGCCGGTCTCATACGCATTCACATTTTCACTTTTAAGCTTGAAATTCCAAATTTTGAAAGTTTCGAGGACACAACAAGATTCAGAAACGTAAACAAGTGACATTTCGGAAACGTTCACTTGCGCATTCCCAGTTTACAGAGGTACCTAGACGAAGGTACGAGTAATTCCAAGTTCGTTTTCAGAGGGATTTGGTCAGAAAAATGGCCGATTCAATTTGCACTGATACCAATGCATTCCGGACGGGCGAAAAATAAAATCAGATTATCATGTGCACTGCCGGTCAATACATTACGGTCCGGCGAACGTTCGGCATGTCCACATAATACGTAACGGTCCCGCTTGATTTCATATTTTCATCTAAACAGGCGTTGTCGATTAATATTTTAATAATGATTTGAATTAAAATACGATAATTTCGGAACGCGTATTTCCTCAGAAGGGGAAACGGAGGAGGATTGCTTTCGACATTTATGTGCCCCTACGAAATAATTTTACTTAAACGATTACGCAAACGTGCACGGTGGGCGGAGTTGGCTGAAATCAATTTCTCTCTATTCTGATTAAAAGTAAAACTGGGAGTTTTTACGGTCGCCCGTCACTAATTCTAAATTGACGTACGAATGTGAAATTTCAGATACGGGGGTGTCTTATGTCGCCGATCACAAATCCAAAGTCAAAATGTCAAAAAAAAAAATGGCCGAAGATTTTTTGAAAATTGACGTATCAATGCGAAATTTTAGATACGGGTATGTCTGCGGACGCCGATCACCAATCCATAGTCAAAATGTCAAATAAAACAAAATGGAGGAAGATTTTTTGAAAATTGACTTACGAATGTCAAATTTTATATACGGGGGTGTGTGCGAACGCCGATCTCGAATCCAAAGTCAAAATGTCAAAAAAAAAAAGAAAATGGCGGAATTTTATTGAAAATTGACGTATGAATATGAAATTTTAGATACGGCGCTGTGTGCGGATGCCGATCACAAATCCAAAGTCAAAATGTCAAAAAAAAACAAAATGGCGGAAGTTTTTTTGAAAATTGACGTATGAATGTGAAATTTTAGATACTGGGGTGTCTCAGGTCGCCGATCACGAATCCAAAGTCAAAATGTCAAAAAAAACAAAATGGCGGAAGTTTTTTTGAAAATTGACGTACGAATGTGAAATTTTAGATACAGGGGTGTCTCAGGTCGCCGATCACGAATCCAAAGTCAAAATGTC
The DNA here is from genome assembly GCA_963170755.1 of Amphimallon solstitiale. Taxonomy (NCBI): domain Eukaryota; kingdom Metazoa; phylum Arthropoda; class Insecta; order Coleoptera; family Scarabaeidae; genus Amphimallon; species Amphimallon solstitiale. The sequence continues at coordinate 112,392,939 of OY720679.1, read as the reverse complement.
AAAAAAAAACAAAATGGCGGAAGTTTTTTTGAAAATTGACGTATGAATGTGAAATTTTAGATACGGGGGTGTCTCAGGTGGCCGATCACGAATCCAAAGTCAAAATGTCAAAAAAAAAAACAAATGGCGGAAGTTTTTTTGAAAATTGACGTATGAATGTGAAATTTTAGATACTGGGGTGTCTCAAGTCGCCGATCACGAATCCAAAGTCAAAATGTCAAAAAAAACAAAATGGCGGAAGTTTTTTTGAAAATTGACGTACGAATGTGAAATATTAGATACATGGCAAATGTAATATGTTGGAAAGGTTCGTCGAAAAGTACTTGGATCTGAGCACATTCTTTCTTGCTAACTTTAGATGATTTATGTTTAACATTAAATTATCCTTCTCGCTCTTCAGTGTTCAGTGTAACGGTTTGTGTAAAGAAGTAAAGAAAAGTTCTAAATAATATATACGATTGGCATCACAAAATTTATGTCTATACAGGAGTGGTTCAAAAGTTTATAAAATCGGCCTTTCTAAAAAGCCTCATGACAATGATCGCGTTCTACGGGAAACGGTAATTGCAGACAAATTTGTGTTGCTTGGATGACAAACTTCAAAAGGTTATTATGATTTATGTCAAAAGGTGTATTTATAAGTCTCGAAATGGAATGTGTAGGTAGGATACTTGACAGGTAAAATTTTGCAATATCTCAAATTTAATATCCTTAAATTATTGGCGCATGTTTATTTAAAGTTGACATAATATTTAAATGTAACCTTCAACATTAAAACGCCCTAACTACAACGGCAAATTTAGACGTATTTTTAATTATTCATATTATTGCACTGTATTAGTTGATTAAGTTCAGTAAAGGGCCGGTTTTCCCAATTCCGATTAAAATTCCGATGAGCGTATTCAATAGATAAAATACGTGATTGTACGCTTTTGTAAAAACCGGGTGGCGCTAATCATTGATTAAAATACCGGTTGGTATGTTTTTCCAACACCGGTTAGCGCTAATCATTGATTAAGAACGTTATTAAATGAAGATATTTAACCGCTGTTTTACCAAACCTGATAAAATATTAAACAGTAATTACGATTACTTACACATGCGCGTAACCTAGGGGATTTGGATTTTTATTAGTATTGACTGCGATTATGTTTTCTTATCCATTTGTAATTAATAATTATTTTTATTAGTGTTTTAGTAATTGTATTGCTTCTTCTATACATGAAATTAACAGTATAATTAAAAATAAAATATAATATTGAATATGTGTAACTTTTAGCTTACTAGGGAAATATTTGTGTTTTGGAAGCTTTTTAATTCTGTTACATTTCTGGGACATTATCTCAGTTGCTAAATATCCTAAATATTTGTGAAAATTTATGCCTGCGCCTGGTCTTTTCTTCTTTGTAATTGCTTTTAACAGCATCTTATTAAAACTAATCATTTATATGTTTGCGAGCTGTATGTTTGAAGTTCATCATTTTTAATTAACTTGCGAACTAATTTTGAGTATGTGACAGACGAATATTTCAAACCTGCTGACCAAAATTTCATAATGAAAGCGCTATTCCACTTCAAATAATTGAGGTAAAAATATCTGTGTCAAACTGATTTTTAGGTTATTTTTTATTAATATTGTGCGTGCCTATTTTAAATTGTTTCTGAGCAATTGACATACTTTTTGTTAATATACTAAATGTTTCCACTGTTATTTCAAGAGCGTATTATCCCGATTGTCTCAATGAAAATGATGCGCTTATTGAGCATATTGTTTCTTCGGATACTTTAACATCATTCTTATATTTAATATTAAATTATCTTTCTCGCTTTTGAGTGTGAAAAATTTTAAATAAAATATACAATTGGCTTCACAAAATTTATGTATGTACAGGGGTGCTTCAAAAGTTTATTAAAGTGGACATTCTAAAAAGCGTCATGCCAGTGATCGCTTTTTACAGGAAAGGCGCTTTAGATTTAAAACCTGGGCTTCCTACCTTTATTATTACTTTGTGCTCTTTTATTGACGATAGTGGATTTCGATAAGGTTGAAAAGCTTTTACACTTTCGCATCACAATAGTATTGTAAACTGTCTTAATAAAAATGTTGCACTTTTTGATTTTATTGTCTTTAGATACTTTAACTTTAAACTACCTTTCTCGCTCTTGAGTGTGTACCGGTTTGTGTAAAAAGCAATTCGAGAAGAATTTTAAATAAAACATACAATTGGCTTCACAAAATTTATCTATGTACAGCCGTGCTTCAAAAGTTTATAAAACTGGACATTCTAAAAATCGTCATGCCAGTTATCGCTTTTTACAGGAAAGGCGCTTATATTGGGCTTCAAATTTAAAACTTGGGCTTTTTACTTTTATTAATTTGTGCTCTTTTATTAACGATAATGGATTTCTAAAAGATTGGCAGGCTTTTACACTTTTGGATCAAAACAGTATTGTAAACTATCTTAATAAAAATGTTATGCTTTTTGATCTTATTGTGTCGTTGTATACTTTAACATTAAATTACCTTTCTCGATCTTAAGTGTGTACCGGTTTGTGTCAAAAACAGTTCGAGGAGAATTTTAAATAAAATATCCTATTGGCTTATCAAAATATATGTATATACAGGGGTGCTTCAAAAGTTTATAAAAGTGGATATTCTAAAAAGCGTCATGCCAGTGATCGCCCTTTACAGGAAAGGCGTTACAATAGGGCTTCAATTTAAAACTTGGGCTTTTTATATTTATTATTAACGATAGTGGATTTCGAAAAGTTTGTGAGGCTTTTACACTTTCACATCAAAATAGTATTGTAAACTGTCTTAAGACAAATGTTGCGTTTTTAGAGCTCATTGTATCTTTGGATACTTTAACATTACTTATGTTTAATATTAAATTACCTTTCTCGCTCTTGAGTGTGTACCGGTTTGTATAGAAAACAATTCGAGAAGAATTTTAAATAAAATATACAATTAGTTTCACAAAATTTATGTGTGTACAGGGGTACTTCAAAAGTTTATAGAATTGGACATTCTAAAAAGCGTCATGAGATTGATCGCTTTTTACAGAAAAGGACCTTCAATAGGGCTCCAGGGCTTCAATTTAAAACTTGGGCTTTTTACTTTTATTATTATTTTGTGCTCCTTTAATAACGATAGTGGATTTTGAAAAGGTTCACAGACTTTTACACTTTCACATCAAAATAGTATTGTAAACTGTCTTAATGAACATCTTGACCTTTTTGATCTTATTGAGTCTTTGGAGACTTTAACATTAAATTACCTTTCTCGCTCTTGAATGTGTACCGGTTTGTGACGAAAACAGTTCGAGAAGAATTTTAAATAAAATATCCTATGGGCTTCACAAAATATATGTATATACAGGGGTGCTTCAAAAGTTTATAAAAGTGGACATTCTAAAAAACGTCATGCCAGTTATCGCCTTTTACAGGAGAGGCGCTTTAATAGCGCTTACATTTAAAACTTGGACTTTCTATTTTTATTATTGTTTTGTGCTCTTTTATTAACGATAGTGGACTTCGAAAAGGTTGAAAGGCTTTTATACTTTCGCATCAAAATAGTATTGTAAACAGTCTTGATAAAAATGTTGATCTTATTGATCTTATTGTGTCATTGGATACTTTAATATTAAATTACCTTTCTCGCTCTTGAGTGTGTACCGGTTTGTGTCAAAAACAGTTCGAGAAGAATTTTAAATAAAATATCCTATTGGCTTCACAAAATTTATTTATGTATAGGGGTGTTTTAAACGTTTCTAAAAGTGGACATTCTAAAAAGAGTCATGCCAGTAATCGCCTTTTACAGGCAAGGCGCTTCAATAGGGCTTCAATTTAAAACTTGGGCTTTTTACTTTTATTATTATTTTGTGCTCCTTCATTAACGATAGTGGATTTCGAAGAGGTTGACAGGCTTTTACACTTTCACATCAAAATAGTATTGTAAACTGTCTTAATGAACATGTTGACCTTTTTGATCTTATTGTGTCTTTGGATACTTTAACATTAGATTACCTTTCTCTCTGTTGAGTGTGTACCGACTTGTGTCAGAAACAGTTCGAGAAGAATTTTAAATAAAATATTCTATTGGATTAACAAAATATATGTATATACAGGGGTGTCTCAAAAGTTTATAAAAGTAGACATTCTGAAAAGCGTGATGCCAGTGATCGCCTTTTACAGGAAGGCGCTTTGGCTTACATTTAAAACTTGGGCTTTCTACTTTTATTAATGTTTTGTGCTCTTTTATTAACGATAGTTGATTTCGAAAAGATTGACAGACTTTTACACTTTCACATCAAAATAGTATTGTAAACTGTCTTAATGAACATGTTGAACTTTTTGATCTTATTGTGTCTCTGGATACTTTAACATTAAATTACCTTTCTCGCTCTTGAGTGCGTACCGGTTTATGTCAAAAACAGTTCGAACAGAATTTTAAATAAAATATCCTATTGGCTTAACAAAATATATGTATATACGGGGGTGCTTCAAAAGTTTATAAAAGTGAACATTCTAAAAAGTCTTTTTTTTAAAGGAAAGGCGCTTCAATAGGGCTTAAATTTAAAACTTGGGCTTTTTACTTTTATTATTACTTCGTGCTCATTTATTAACGATCGTGGATTTTGAAAAGGTTGACAGGCTTTACACTTTCACATCAAAATAGTATTGTACATTGTCTTAATGAACATGTTGGGCTTTTTGATCTCATTGTGCTTTTGGATACCTTAACATGAATTATGTTTAAAATTAAATTATCTATCTCGCTCTTGAGTGTGTACCGGTTTGTGTTAAAAACAGTTCGAGCAGAATTTTAAATAAAATATACAATTGGCTTCACAAAATATATGTATATACAGGGGTGCTTCAAAGGTGTATAAAACTGGACATTCTAAAAAGCGTCATGCCAGTGATCACTTTTTAATGGAAAGGCGTTTCAATTTAAAACTTAGGCTTTTTACTTTTATTATTATTTTGTGTTCCTTTATTAACGATAGTGGATTTCAAAAAGGTTGACAGGCTTTTACACTTTCACATCAAAATAGTATTGTACACTGTCTTAATAAAAAGTTGCGCTTTTTGATATTATTGTGTCTTTGGATACTTTAACATGACTTATGTTTAACATTAAATTACCTTTCTCGCTCTTGAGTGTGTACCGATTTATTTCAAAAACAGTTCGACAAGAATTTTAAATAAAATATCCTATTGGCTTAACAAAATATATGTATATACAGGCGTGCTTCAAACGTTTATAAAAGTGGACATTCTAAAGAGCGTTTTTTACAGGAAAGACGCTTCAATAGGGCTTAAATTTAAAACTTGGGATTCTTACTTTTATTATTATTTTGTGCTTTTTTCTTAACGACAGTAGACTTCGAAAAGGTTGACATGCTTTTCCACTATCATATCAAAATAGTATTGTAAACTGTCTCGATGAAAATGTTGTGCTCTTTGAGCTCATTGTTTCTTTGGATACATTAACATGACTTATGTTTAACATAAATTTACCTTTCTCGCTCTTGAGTGTGTACCGGTTTGTGTAAAAAACCTTTCGAGAGGAATTTTAAAGAAAATATACTATTGACTTCACAAAATATATGTTTATACAGGGGTGCGTCAAAAGTTAATAGAACCGGACATTCTAAAAGGCGTCATGACAGTGATTGCATTTTACAGGAGACTGAAAAAGCTGTAAGCGGACGCGAAAAAAGCGATTCCAACTAAAAGAGATTGATGGACCCGCTGTAAGCGGAGGACCCGCTGTAAGCTGAGGACCCGCTGTAAGCGGAGGACCCGCTGTAAGCGGACGTTAGAGCTAGTTATATATACTAAAAGCCAATTGTCTCGCTCTTTTTAACACGAACGATTAAAACGGCAAAGCTATACCCCAAAATTGACGAATTGGGGAGACAGTTTTCTGAGAACCTGGCGCATCTACGGTGGGAACGAAAGTGTCACGCGACGGGGACCACGGTCCCACGTGCCTTAGGCCATTTTTCACGTCTCCGAAGAGAGAACGAGCGCCCGAAAGGAGTTTTTGAAAATTTTAGAACGTGCAGAAAAAGAGTATGAATCATAGTATTTTGCCATAAGGCCTACGTGTAAAATAAAAAATATGGACTAGGTTCGATTTTAAAATGGCGGTGGATCGATACAGATGACCGTGACACATCAAACTTCGGATAAGGTTAAGTTAAACGCACGAAAAATTCAATTTCAGGTTATAAATTATCAAAACCGTCAAATCAGTTTGAGTTCGCGATATGGCATTTGCCGGGAAACGTCAAAATTGGCGGAAAGCACCAGTCGTGTAATACACAACACATAATGACTATCTATTCACGTTTATCGATCGGTTGTCAAGTTTAAATGTCAGAAGGCCGACAAATAAAGGGATTATGAAGAGAAAGTGGTACCTTTCAGATACGTATTAGTATTATTATTATCAATTGTTACTATTTCTTTTCTATTTATGAATATATTAACAATGCCGACGGATATGATAAAATAAACTTAAGTGTATTATCGCACGTAAGTACAGTGACAAATATAACGATCTTTCTATATTTTATTAAGATATATTATACACAAATTATATATGTCATCGAAATGTCGTCACTTCTCGCGAAAGAAGTACCGAAGCAAGCCTAAATAAAGAATCATCTGAGTTTTCTTTATTTGTCAGATGTGTCCGAAACACTTCGAAATAACATAAATACATCAAATATGTAAAATTCCCATAAGCATTTATGTAATTTCGTTTATCAATTCAGTTATAAAAGCAAGCATTTAAAGTATGCGACTATGCGGGTTGGCACAAACTAATCAGAAGTACATTTTCGGTTAAATGGTATTAGGAGCCAGCAAGATTTTTGATTGGGTTTTACAAAGTACATATATATACTATTAAAGCGTAATATGAAAATTAATTAATTCTCTCAATGACCTGTAAGTTTAAAACATGTTTTGTTAAAGTTCATCATGTTATGTTGTTAATTTCATTTGACAATTGGAAAGACAACTTGGTTAAGCACTATCAGTCTGACATTTCGTTCTCACAAGTTTATGTGTGAACGAATACACTACAACGAAGTATTGTCACGATGACAGGTGGAACGACAATTTGGTTAAACATCAACTTTTCATTGTCGTATAAGTGTCTCGATGACAGTCTGTCAAAAAATTTGAAGTATACACTATTTTTATCGTAAGCTTGACACAAGGCATGGTACTACCAATTTTATAGAACAAATAACATGAAACAACATTTAATTGCCGAACTGTCTTGGTTTTTTTTTTTTTGGTCTGTCGACGTTCACCTTGGGCTAGATGCACACAATTAGACAATTAGACATAGCAATCAGTAAAAACAGTAACAAAACCATAAACATAGAAACTGAAAGTGTCATGAGCTCTGATCACATTCCAATTATAATAACTTGGAACGAAGACATAACCGAAAGAACATATCACACCTTCAAGACAGACTGGGCCGGCTACAAAACAGAACTAGAACAAACCATCACTGCAGTTCCTAAAATACAAAACACTGCAGAATTAGAACAGAACATAAAATCACTACAAGATAAAATAACAAACGCTGTTGAAAATAACACCATCAAAATAGAAAGGATATATAAATCAGGTAGTCTACCACATCATATTAAAGAACTAATAAAGGAAAAGAACAGAGCTAGGAGAAGACAAAACTATACTAAACAACCTTCAACATCAAGTACATAAGGAATTACTGGAACTGAAAAATGTAGAATGGCAAAGAACACTCGAAGAAATAGGTGCAGACCCGTCTAAGACATGGAAAATAATCAAGGCAATCAAAAGAGAACAAACACAAATCCCACCACTTCAATTCAATAACTCCACACAAGTCACAGCAGAAGAAAAAGCAGAAGCTCTAGCGGAATCACTAGAAGAGCAATTCACTCCGAACTTGGATAAAGTAGACATGCAACACGTAGTGCAGATTCACAAAGTAGTAAGCAGAGAAATACGTGGTGAACCCCACTAGGCCCCCTAGCAACGACCCAGTCACAGCCGAGAACCTAAAAGCAATCCTTAAAGCATGAAATCCCAAAAAAGCTCCTGGTATAGACAACATCACCAACAGATCACTACAAAACCTCCCCCCAAAAGCAATAATGTCAATTCTAGCAATAGCAAACTCCGTTATCAGACTCCAAACATTCCCAAAGATATGGAAACATGCCAAAGTAATAGCAGCTACAGGCCCATAAGCCTGTTACCATCCATTAGCAAAGTGATAGAAAAAATAATCCTACAGAAGATAAAGTACCACTCTGACAATCAAGACATAATACCAGAAGATCAACATGGGTTTTTAGAGAAGAACATTCAACGATAACACAACTTTCAAGAGTCACTGAGATTATCCAAAACGGATTCAACAAAAATCAAGTGACAGCAGCTGTATTTCTCGACATAGCAAAGGTATTTGATAAAGTCTGGAGGCAGGGACTGATATATAAAATGATAATACACAATTACCCAACACACGTCATAAAAATCACGAACAGTTTTCTCTAAGGACGCTGCTTTCAAGTTAGCATCCAGAACACACTTTCCTCAATAAAACATCCAACAGCGGGAGTCCCCCAGGGCTCATGCCTGTCACCTCACCTATATACAATATTTACAGCAGACATACCAGAATCAAATCCTACAAGATACTTAAATACGGCCACCTTTGCAGATGATTCGGCACTGCTCTCAACATCAAGATGTCCGACGAACGCGGTACAGGAACTCCAAACGCACCTAGACAACACGATAAAATGGTTCAAACAATGGAGGACAACAATAAACGAAGACAAATCCCAAGCAATAATCTTTCAAAGGAATCTGAAAACAACAGGCAACGAAATAACCATCAACAACAACACTATACCATGGAGTAGAGAAATTAAATACCTGGGAATATACCTGGATATAAAGCTCAATTATAACACACACATAGCAAAAACGATAACCAAAACCAAACAAACAAGATGTCAACTATGGCCTCTTATAGGCAGAAAAAGCCAGCTGAACACGAACAACAAAATTCTACTTTACAAACAAGTATTAGGTCCAATATTCACATATGCATGGGTGCATATGTGCAAGACCAACATCAAAAAACACCAGTCTTAGAATGATACTAAATGCTCCATGGTATATGAGAAATAATCAAATAATGAATGAAACAAATACCCCAACCATTATTGACTACATCAAGGAAAGAGCGCTCAGTTTCTATAACCAGATGGAAAACCACTCAAATCAAAATCTTAAAAGAGCACTTGCTCATCAATTATCATCAATTATTATTATTATTACTATTGTATCGGTCATTTATCGTATCTTTAATGTCTTGGACACATCTCTGTCATCTTTCTACATACAAATATACTTACTGCGTCTTTAATTTAAATTTAGAGTAGCTTATGATATCAATATTAATTTGGGAATACTGTGCTATAGTAATGTTTTTCATTTTGACTACCTACTGTCATAGTTAAGTCAATTTATTGAAAAGTTCCACAGTGTTTTCAAATTAATATTGAAATCGTAGGTTATTCCAAAAAAAATTAATTGAAGGCACGGTATGTCTACAGTGACATTCAATTTGACAATTCATTCTCGCAATAGATCGAACTGTCACCACCATGACAGTTTGCAAGATAATTTAACGTATGGGCAACGTTTATCATAAAACTTGAGACAAATAAAGTTAGAGTACTACCAAATTTAAAAAACAAAGAAATTTATATATGATACAACAAATCTTGATCATACAACCATCTTAGGTTTACCTGTTCGGCCTACTTACATTCAACTTAGACTAGGTGCACACGCATTATATCAAACTTGAATGTCAACGAAATGTTCCAAGTAATCAGCTTTCAGTAAATTCTATAGAAATGTTAAACATTTTATGGGAAATTTTTTAGTTAATAAATCCATTTGTCTATAATTATAGATGCCACAATAATGTATAATTAATTTCTAGAGATATTTCATTTAATTTGCATCTTCATTCATAAACTAATTAAAAGAAAATTTATAACCATTAAAATTCAAGTGCCTCTGCGACTGGCAGTAGTCACGTTCCAAAGAAGCAATTCAAACTCGAAGAGTTTCATGGAATAACAAAAAGAGCAAGTATTCTATTAAATTAATGTGTCCTAAATAAAAAAAAGGTGGAAAGAGTAAATTGAATAATCAGCACTTGATGACTTATATCGACATTTTATGACAAACATTATGGAGCACTGATGAGCTTGATTATTTGCAACCAACGTCATATAAATTTATTTCTATTGACTATTGTCCCGGAAGCCCTACGTTAATTGTAATTCAAAGAAACGAATACATCATGCTGATCAAAATTGGTGAACATAGTATATTATTAAACTAAAATTAAGTAACAGTTAAAGGGTGTAGCCATCTTTACTCATCTATTATTATTTTAACACCGATATATTTAACTAGAGCATACGCGAAATGTTGGTCAGCTCAACATTCACGTTAGGTGGCTTAAATGTTACAGGAAACGTCAGAATTGTCAGAAAAAGTCCATCTGACTTTTGATTAATGTTGGCAATTTCACAAAAATTTAATTGCAGGTTATAAAACGTCAAAACGATCAATCGATTTCAGTTCGTGATGAAATCTGAACTGCTTTCATGATTTATTTGAATTATTTCAAAAAAAAAAGGTTAAACACCCTGACATCTGTCTGATATTTCATGGTTCATGTTTTTAAGCTTCATCGATATTTATTTTAGACCTTGACACAAAAAGATATGAAATTACAAATTTTAAACAGCGAAATGACTAAAATATTAATGAGAAAAGTGCTATCAGATCCATTTTAGTTTTGCCTATATACCGTGCCTTCAAATACCTACTTTCCGCATTAGAGACGGCCATGCTTTTTTTTTAATGGTTGGTGACAGTGCATAATTTTAATAGTTTGGTTATGTCATATAAATAATAATAGGCGTCTATAATTTGAATTTAAGTATGACAACTGTCAGAATTTGAAGTTTTCAAAAAATTAGCATGTACACCAACATTGATTAAAAACTTCAAAAACAGCCTACTCTAATGCGAAAAGTATTTGACGGCACGGTATTAGACAATTACCTTAAAATATGATTTATATTATTATTACTAGGTGACAGACGAATCAAATTCCAATGTAATGACAATTGTTTTGTAACTATTCAATTTACTAAAGTAAATATTCCAGTCTAATTCAACAATTACTTCTACTAAATAGTTTGATTGTCAGTAGAAAGTTTGAAGTATGGGCAGCGTTCAATCATTTAATGCGATATGTTTGAAAATACACCATTAAATCAAATTGTTAATCAAACATTCTGATGATGGTTGATGATGATCGTGTCCCAGGCTGGTGGCTCTTATTTCGATGGATTGGTTGTAATCATGAACTACCTTTTTGTGTTATTTTTCCTTAAATACTTAATAAAAATCACAAAATGATCCAACAATTACAAATTATATTCTTTTTACAGTGTGTGTAAGCAAAATGTTTACACAGATATTCCAACGTCGGTCAGTATTATTTTTGGTTATTGTTTTTAGTTCAACTACCAGCGTCACTACTAAATATTTAAATTATAATAGGATCGTCTCAGCAACCGACATAGCCAGAGCACGATCTACAGGCGACGACTCAATGCCACTGCAAACTCACTTTGACAGGAACAATTTCAGAGCAGACAAATGAAACTAATTATTAATATGGAAGCCAGTTATAAATTCACTATTATAAATAAAAGTAATAAGTCATACTTATTCTATACCAACATTTTATTTAAAACAAAAGGTATGTCAAAAGTATGTTTGCGGGCTATGATAATTGGCAGGTTAAATTATGCAAAATTAAAATAAATCTGATATTACATTTTCAATAATGATTTAGTCCTTTCATTGTGTAAAACTATTAAAACTATGAATCTTTTAGTGTCAAGTCTTAGTATTACGCTAAATAGCATCTAAATTTCAAACTCCAACAACAAAAAGTCAGACTGACGTTAAGATGCTTTAAATTGTCGTTCCACCTGTCACCGTGACAGTACTTCGTGGACAAAAATATACGTCTATACAAGGTGTGCCAAAAGTTTAGAAAATCAAAAATGATTTCTTTTGCGTTTTACAGCGAACTATAATAAAACTGTAAGCGGACGCGAAAAGCGATTCAAGCTCGAAGAGATTGATGGACAGCTAGTTCTCCTTAATATTAGCCGACGGCCGTTTCGTGTTAATTTCTTGGGAAAAGACGGCTTAACCGAATCACCATGGTTACCGCCCGAACCGTCAAAATCGACGAAAATTGGTTGCACGGGGCGCGCTTTGTCACCTTTGAGAGGGAATAGAGGGTGTCGTGCGCATCGGTTAAGCTTAGAACGCACCTTCCTTTTTCAAGTAGGCTATTTTTCGGCCCTCCTGGCGGACGGGTTCCCGAGAATCGAGGCTCTCAAGAGGAGCCCGCAAATATTTTGTAACATAAAAATGGCTTACGTACTTAAAAATGCAGTAGTGGTCATCAAAAAGAGACATTTCGCTAATCTGACAGCTCCAACGAAAAATTTTGCATGTTTGACTTTTAAGCCTTATATTCCGAATTTTGAAGGTTTTGACGGCCCAACAAGGTACATAATCGAAAAGTCAGACATTTTTGAACCGATCGCATTCCTATTCCAACTTCATCGACATACGATATCGATAGGACGAGTGATTTAAAATCCTCATGCAGACGGACATCGTAGAAAAATGGCCGAAATACGCCAGAAATACATGTACACAATAAATCAAGTGCAATGCTCATAACATGTAATGTACACACACATACATTCATGTGCACTTTCCGTGAATATATTATATATCGGTAGCTTGACTTAACATTTTTACATACAGGCTGATATCTTTTAATTACTATAAATTTGAATTTTAAAATACGATAATTCCAGAACGCGTATGCCCAGTTTCCTTAATGTAATTATTAACGTCAGAATAGGTTCATGGCATATAAACACACATAATATATTTAGTTTTAGGACACGGACAAGGCACTATATTAATTATCTGAACACAATTAAAACGTTTTTTATAACCTTTTAAAGATTACACGTCTATTTTCTCTGAGATTTAAAAAAAAATTGCAGATTTCAACATAGAGTCAAGCCTACATATAAATATGGCAGTTGAACAAACTATTTACATTAGGTCGATAGCCCAATGGCAAGATTGACGGCTTCTTAATACAATGACTTTGCCGGGTCGGGTTCGAACCCAGGCCGGGGCAAAACATTTTTTTTTCGAATGCGATATTGTGTATTTATTTCGTGTATTTTACCGGCAATTTATAAGAGTAGACGCCGGACTTCTCGACATAATTTTCCCGGTCGATGAAATAATCATTCACATATACAGCATGATTTTTTTTTATAATTTTTATAAATTCCATTTAAAATACAATAATTCTAAAACGGGTATGCCGTTTTCTTAAGGGTAAAAATAATGCTTTTAACATTTATGTGCCCCTACGAAATAATTATTTAAATAATTACGCACTGCGCAGTGGGTGGAGCCAAATCAACTTTTTCTTCTGATTAAGGTAAAACTCGGTACTCGGGGGCTCTTGGTGTCGGTGATCTCAAGCCCAATGTCAAAATTTCAAAAAAAAAAATGGTGCATCTAATATGGCGGAAGGGTTTTTTGAAAACTGACGTATGAATGTGAAATTTTAGATACGGGGGTGTCTTAGGTCGCCGATCACGAATCCAAAGTCAAAATGTCAAAAAAAAAACAAAATGGCCGAAGTTTTTTGAAAATTGACGTATGAATGTGAAATTTTAGATACGGGGGTGTCTTAGGTCGCCGATCACGAATCCAAAGTCAAAATGTCAAAAAAAAAACAAAATGGCGGAAGGTTTTTGAAAATTGACGTATGAATGTGAAATTTTAGGTACGGGGGTGTCTTAGATCGCCGATCACAAATCGAAAGTCAAAATGTCAAAAAAAAACAAAATGGCGGAAGTTTTTTCAAAATTGACGTATGAATGTGAAATTTTAGATACAGGGGTGTCTTAGGTCGCCGATCACGAATCCAAAGTCAAAATGTCAAAAAAAAAATGGCGGACGAGTTTTTTAAAAATTGACGTATGAATGTGAAATTTTAGATACGGGGGTTTTGGGGGTCGCCGATCATGACTCCAAAGTCAAAATGTCAAAAAAATCAAAATGGCGGACCAGTTTTTTGTAAACTGACGAATGAATGTGAAATTTTAGATGCGGGGGTGTCTTAGGTCGCCCATCACCAATCCATAGTCAAAATGTCAAAAAAAGAAAATGGCGGACGGGTTTTTTTGAAAATTGACGTATGAATGTGAAATTTTAGATACGGGGGTATGTGCGGACGCCGATCACAAATCCAAAGTCAAAATGTCAAAAAAAAAAAAACGGCGGAGGAATTTTTTGAAAATTGTCGTATGAATGTGAAATTTTAGATACGAGGGTGTGTGCGGACGCCGATTACAAATCCAAAGTCAAAATGTCAAAAACAATAAAATGTCGGAAAAGTTTTTTGAAAATTGACGTATAAATGCGAAATTTTAGATGCGGGGGTGTCTGCGGACGCCGATCACCAATCCATAGTCAAAATGTCAAAAAATAGAAAACGGCGGAAAAGTTTTTTGAAAATTGACGTATAAATGCGAAATTTTAGATACGGGGGTGTCTGCGGACGCCGATCACCAATCTATAGTCAAAATGTCAAAAAAAAAACAAAATGGCGGCAGAATTTTTGAAAATTGACGTATGAATATAAAATTTTAGATACGGGGGTGTGTGCGGACGCCGATTACAAATCCAAAGTCAAAATGTCAAAGAACAAAATGGCGGACGGGTTTTTTGAAAATTGACGTATGAATGTGAAATTTTAGATACGGCGGTGTGTGCGGACGCCGATTATAAATCCAAAGTCAAAATCTCAAATAAAACAAAATGGCGCAAGAGTTTTTTGAAAATTGATGAATGTGACTGGATACGGGGGTGCTTGTAGTCGTTTATTACGTCTTCAATTTGGCGATTCTTCGAAACGTGATTGAACAGGGCTTAAATTTAATACTTCATTTTTTCTTAACGACAGTAGATTCGAAAACATCAGAATGGTATTGTACACTGTCTCAATGAAAATGTTGCGCTTTTTGAGCTCATTGTTTCTTTCGATACTTTAACATGACATGTTTAACAATAAATTACCTTTCTTGCTCTTGAGTGGGTACCAGTTTGTGTCAAAATAGTTTTTAATATACGATTGGCTTCACAAAATTTATGTATGTACAGGGGTGTTTCAAAAGTTTATAAAAGTGGACATTCTAAAAAGCGTCATGCCAGTGATCGCTTTTTACAGGAAAGGCGCTTCAATAGGGCTTCACGTTAAAACTTGGGCTTTTTCCTTTTATTATTATTTCGTGCTCCTTTATTAACGATAGTTGATTTTGAAAAGGTTAACAGGCTTTTACACTTTCACATCAAAGTAGTATTGTAAACTGTCTTAATCAACATGTTGGACTTTTTGATGTCATTGTGCTTTTGGATACCTTAACATGACATGTTAAACATTAATTTGCCTTTCTCGCTCTTGAGTGTGTACCGCTTTGTGTAAAAAACCATTCGAGGAGAATTTTAAATAAAATATACTATTGGCTTCACGTAATATATGTATATACAGGGATGCGTCAAAAGTTAATAAAATCAGACATTCTAAAAGGCGTCATGACAGTGATTGCTGTTTACACGAAACTATGAAAAAGCTGTAAGCGGACGCGAAAAAGGCGATTCAAACTAAAAGAAATTGACGAACCCGCTGTAAGCGGACGGACCCGCTGTAAGCGGACGGACCCGCTGTAAGCGGACGTTATAGCTAGTTATATATACTAAAAGCCAATTGTCTCGCTCTTTTTAACACGAACGATTAAAACGGCAAAGCTATACCCCAAAATTGACGAATTGGGGAGACAGTTTTCTGAGAACCTGGCGCATCTACGGTGGGAACGAAAGTGTCACGCGACGGGGACCACGGTCCCACGTGCCTTAGGCCATTTTTCACGTCTCCGAAGAGAGAACGAGGGCCCGAAAGGAGTTTTTGAAAATTTTAGAACGTGCAGAAAAAGAGTATGAATCATAGTATTTTGCCATAAGGCCTACGTGTAAAATAAAAAATATGGACTAGGTTCGATTTTAAAATGGCGGTGGATCGATACAGATGACCGTGACACATCAAACTTCGGATAAGGTTAAGTTAAACGCACGAAAAATTCAATTTCAGGTTATAAATTATCAAAACCGTCAAATCAGTTTGAGTTCGCGATATGGCATTTGCCGGGAAACGTCAAAATTGGCGGAAAGCACCAGTCGTGTAATACACAACACATAATGACTATCTATTCACGTTTATCGATCGGTTGTCAAGTTTAAATGTCAGAAGGCCGACAAATAAAGGGATTATGAAGGGAAAGTGGTACCTTTCAGATACGTATTAGTGTTATTATTATCAATTGTTACTATTTCTTTTCTATTTATGAATATATGAACAATGCCGACGGATATGATAAAATAAACTTAAAGTGTATTATCGCACGTAAGTACAGTGACAAATATAACGATCTTTCTATATTTTATTAAGATATATTAAACACAAATTATATATGTCATCGAAATGTCGTCACTTCTCGCGAAAGAAGTACCGAAGCAAGCCTAAATAAAGAATCATCTGAGTTTTCTTTATTTGTCAGATGTGTCCGAAACACTTCGAAATAACATAAATACATCAAATATGTAAAATTCCCATAAGCATTTATGTAATTTCGTTTATCAATTCAGTTATAAAAGAAAGCATTTAAAGTACGCGACTATGCGGGTTGGCACAAACTAATCAGAAGTACATTTTCGGTTAAATGGTATTAGGAGCCAGCAAGATTTTTGATTGGGTTTTACAAAGTACATATATATACAACTATTAAAGCGTAATATGAAAATTAATTAATTCTCTCAATGACCTGTAAGTTTAAAACATGTTTTGTTAAAGTTCATCATGTTATGTTGTTAATTTCATTTGACAATTGGAAAGACAATGTTGTTAAGCACTCTCAGTCTGACATTTCGTTCTCACAAGTTTATGTGTGAACGAATACACAACAACGAAGTATTGTCACGATGACAGGTGGAACGACAATTTGGTTAAACATCAACTTTTTATTGTCGTATAAGTGTCACGATGACAGTCTGTCAAAAAATTTGAAGTATACACTATTTCTATCGTAAACTTGACACAAGGCATGGTACTACCAATTTTATATATAACATGAAACAACATTTCATTGCCGAACCGTCTTGGTTTTTTTTTTTTTTTTGGTCTGTCGACGTTCGCCTTGGGCTAGATGCACACAATTAGACAATTAGACTTAGCAATCAGTAAAAACATTAACAAAACCATAAAGATAGAAACTGAAAGTGTCATGAGCTCTGATCACATTCCAATTATAATAACTTGGAACGAAGACATAACCGAAAGAACATATCACACCTTCAAGACAGACTGGGCCGGCTACAAAACAGAACTAGAACAAACCATCACTGCAGTTCCTAAAATACAAAACACTGCAGAATTAGAACAGAACATAAAATCACTACAAGATAAAATAACAAACGCTGTAGAAAATAACACCATCAAAATAGAAAGGATATATAAATCAGGTAGTCTACCACATCATATTAAAGAACTAATAAAGGAAAAGAACAGAGCTAGGAGAAGACAAAACTATACTAAACAACCCTCAACATCAAGTACATAAGGAATTACTGGAACCGAAAAATGTAGAATGGCAAAGAACACTCGAAGAAATAGGTGCAGAGCCCTCTAAGACATGGAAAATAATCAAGGCAATCAAAAGAGAACAAATACAAATCCCACCACTTCAATTCAATAACTCCACACAAGTCACAGCAGAAGAAAAACCAGAAGCTCTAGCGGAATCACTAGAAGAGCAATTCACTCCGAACTTGGATGAAGTAGACATGCAACACGTAATGCAGATTCACAAAGTAGTAAGCAGAGAAATACGTGAACCCCACTCCCCTAGCAACGACCCAGTCACAGCCGAGAACCTAAAAGCAATCCTTAAAGCATGAAATCCCAAAAAAGCTCCTGGTATAGACAACATCACCAACAGATCACTACAACCCCCCCCCCCCCCCCAAGCAATAATGTCAATTCTAGCAATAGCAAACTCCGTTATCAGACTCCAAACATTCCCAAAGATATGGAAACATGCCACAGTAATAGTTATACCTAAACCAGGAAAACCAAAAACAATACCAAGCAGCTACAGGCCCATAAGCCTGTTACCATCCATTAGCAAAGTGGTAGAAAAAATAATCCTACAGAAGATAAAGTACCACTCTGACAATCAAGACATAATACCAGAAGATCAACATGGGTTTTTAGAGAAGAACATTCAACGATAACACAACTTTCAAGAGTCACTGAGATTATCCAAGACGGATTCAACAAAAATCAAGTGACAGCAGCTGTATTTCTCGACATAGCAAAGGCATTTGATAAAGTCTGGAGGCAGGGACTCATATATAAAATGATAATACACAATTACCCAACACACGTCATAAAAATCACGAACAGTTTTCTCTAAGGACGCTGCTTTCAAGTTAGCATCCAGAACACACTTTCCTCAATAAAACATCCAACAGCGGGAGTCCCTCAGGGCTCATGCCTGTCACCTCACCTATATACAATATTTACAGCAGACATACCAGTATCAAATCCTACAAGATACTTAAATACGGCCACCTTTGCAGATGATTCGGCACTGCTCTCAACATCAAGATGTCCGACGAACGCGGTACAGGAACTCCAAACGCACCTAGACAACACGATAAAATGGTTCAAACAATGGAGGACAACAATAAACGAAGACAAATCCCAAGCAATAATCTTTCAAAGGAATCTGAAAACAACAGGCAACGAAATAACCATCAACAACAACACTATACCATGGAGTAGAGAAATTAAATACCTGGGAATATACCTGGATATAAAGCTCAATTATAACACACACATAGCAAAAACGATAACCAAAACCAAACAAACAAGATGTCAACTATGGCCTCTTATAGGCAGAAAAAGCCAGCTGAACACGAACAACAAAATTCTACTTTACAAACAAGTATTAGGTCCAATATTCACATATGCATGGGTGCATATGTGCAAGACCAACATCAAAAAACACCAGTCTTAGAATGATACTAAATGCTCCATGGTATATGAGAAATAATCAAATAATGAATGAAACAAATACCCCAACCATTATTGACTACATCAAGGAAAGAGCGCTCAGTTTCTATAACCAGATGGAAAACCACTCAAATCAAAATCTTAAAAGAGCACTTGCTCATCAATTATCATCAATTATTATTATTATTACTATTGTATCGGTCATTTATCGTATCTTTAATGTCTTGGACACATCTCTGTCATCTTTCTACATACAAATATACATACAGCGTCTTTAATTTAAATTTAGAGTAGCTTATGATATCAATATTAATTTGGGAATACTGTGCTATAGTAATGTTTTTCATTTTGACTACCTACTGTCATAGTTAAGTCAATTTATTGAAAAGTTCCACAGTGTTTTCAAATTAATATTGAAATCGTAGGTTATTCCAAAAAAAATTAATTGAAGGCACGGTATGTCTACAGTGACATTCAATTTGACAATTCATTCTCGCAATAGATCGAACTGTCACCACCATGACAGTTTGCAAGATAATTTAACGTATGGGCAACGTTTATCATAAAACTTGAGACAAATAAAGTTAGAGTACTACCAAATTTAAAAAACAAAGAAATTTATATATGATACAACAAATCTTGATCATACAACCATCTTAGGTTTACCTGTTCGGCCTACTTACATTCAACTTAGACTAGGTGCACACGCATTATATCAAACTTGAATGTCAACGAAATGTTCCAAGTAATCAGCTTTCAGTAAATTCTATAGAAATGTTAAACATTTTATGGGAAATTTTTTAGTTAATAAATCCATTTGTCTATAATTATAGATGCCACAATAATGTATAATTAATTTCTAGAGATATTTCATCTAATTTGCATCTTCATTCATAAACTAATTAAAAGAAAATTTATAACCGTTAAAATTCAAGTGCCTCTGCGACTGGCAGTAGTCACGTTCCAAAGAAGCAATTCAAACTCGAAGAGTTTCATGGAATAACAAAAATAGCAAGTATTCTATTAAATTAATGTGTCCTAAATAAAAAAAAGGTGGAAAGAGTAAATTGAATAATCAGCACTTGATGACTTATATCGACATTTTATGACAAACATTATGGAGCACTGATGAGCTTGATTATTTGCAACCAACGTCATATAAATTTATTTCTATTGACTATTGTCCCGGAAGCCCTACGTTAATTGTAATTCAAAGAAACGAATACATCATGCTGATCAAAATTGGTGAACATAGTATATTATTAAACTAAAATTAAGTAACAGTTAAAGGGTGTAGCCATCTTTACTCATCTATTATTATTTTAACACCGATATATTTAACTAGAGCATACGCGAAATGTTGGTCAGCTCAACATTCACGTTAGGTGGCTTAAATGTTACAGGAAACGTCAGAATTGTCAGAAAAAGTCCATCTGACTTTTGATTAATGTTGGCAATTTCACAAAAATTTAATTGCAGGTTATAAAACGTCAAAACGATCAATCGATTTCAGTTCGTGATGAAATCTGAACTGCTTTCATGATTTATTTGAATTATTTCAAAAAAAAAAGGTTAAACACCCTGACATCTGTCTGATATTTCATGGTTCATGTTTTTAAGCTTCATCGATATTTATTGTAGACCTTGACACAAAAAGATATGAAATTACAAATTTTATACAGCGAAATGACTAAAATATTAATGAGAAAAGTGCTATCAGATCCATTTTAGTTTTGCCTATATATCGTGCCTTCAAATACCTACTTTCCGCATTAGAGACGGCCATGCTTTTTTTTAATGGTTGGTGACAGTGCATAATTTTAATAGTTTGGTTATGTCATATAAATAATAATAGGCGTCTATAATTTGAATTTAAGTATGACAACTGTCAGAATTTGAAGTTTTCAAAAAATTAGCATGTACACCAACATTGATTAAAAACTTCAAAAACAGCCTACTCTAATGCGAAAAGTATTTGACGGCACGGTATTAGACAATTACCTTAAAATATGATTTATATTATTATTACTAGGTGACAGACGAATCAAATTCCAATGTAATGACAATTGTTTTGTAACTATTCAATTTACTAAAGTAAATATTCCAGTCTAATTCAACAATTACTTCTACTAAATAGTTTGATTGTCAGTAGAAAGTTTGAAGTATGGGCAGCGTTCAATCATTTAATGCGATATGTTTGAAAATACACCATTAAATCAAATTGTTAATCAAACATTCTGATGATGGTTGATGATGATCGCGTCCCAGGCTGGTGGCTCTTATTTCGATGGATTGGTTGTAATCATGAACTACCTTTTTGTGTTATTTTTCCTTAAATACTTAATAAAAATCACAAAATGATCCAACAATTACAAATTATATTCTTTTTACAGTGTGTGTAAGCAAAATGTTTACACAGATATTCCAACGTCGGTCAGTATTATTTTTGGTTATTGTTTTTAGTTCAACTACCAGCGTCACTACTAAATATTTAAATTATAATAGGATCGTCTCAGCAACCGACATAGCCAGAGCACGATCTACAGGCGACGACTCAATGCCACTGCAAACTCACTTTGACAGGAACAATTTCAGAGCAGACAAATGAAACTAATTATTAATATGGAAGCCAGTTATAAATTCACTATTATAAATAAAAGTAATAAGTCATACTTATTCTATACCAACATTTTATTTAAAACTTGATTCTTCTGTGTAATGGGCATGCATTGTTCACAAATTTGCATTATAACAAAAGGTATGTCAAAAGTATGTTTGCGGGCTATGATAATTGGCAGGTTAAATTATGCAAAATTAAAATAAATCTGATATTACATTTTCAATAATGATTTAGTCCTTTCATTGTGTAAAACTAATAAAACTATGAATCTTTTAGTGTCAAGTCTTAGTATTACGCTAAATAGCATCTAAATTTCAAACTCCAACAACGAAAAGTCAGACTGACGTTAAGATGCTTTAAATTGTCGTTCCACCTGTCACCGTGACAGTACTTCGTGGACAAAAATATACGTCTATACAAGGTGTGCCAAAAGTTTAGAAAATCAAAAATGATTTTTTTTGCGTTTTACAGCGAACTATAATAAAACTGTAAGCGGACGCGAAAAGCGATTCAAGCTCGAAGAGATTGATGGACAGCTAGTTTATGTTTCTAAACAACTAACTCTTCGTGGAATTCCTGTCGGTTTAATAAAACTTATTGGCGGCAACTGACGAAACGGCTAAACATCGGATACAGATAATTAGACGTATGGTTAAAAAAGTATAACCATATACATTCAACGGGAAAGTATAATAAAACGTGCACTAGAACGTATATTTGTGTCGCCGCACGTTCGGATGTCTTTTTACCATTTTCGTTTTTACATTGGCGTAAATAAAACGTAAAGAAAACTTTATAAATAAATGTACACAATGTCCACTACTAGATCTCAATCTCAAAGGCAAAAGAGTACTACAAATAAAACGGAGGAAAAGAAAAATATGAACAGCAGTTACATCACTTTGTCACATTATTCATCGCAAAATAACGACGACGACGGGAAAAAAAGTAGTACTGATATAATAGAAGAACTAAGAAATAAATTAGCAAAAAGTAATTATGAGGTGACGGAACTAAAAGAACAAGTTGAAAGATATAAAAATGAAGTTATGGGGTTGAGTAATAAGAAGAAATACTATGTAGATAAGATCCAAAGTCAAGCAAAATTAATAAATCATTTAGAAGGTAATGTTATTAAGGAATTAAATGATAAACGTAAGACTTGCATATGCACGTCAGTTCAAACTGAAGAAGTTCTAACAAAAAGCACAGAAACTCAAACAGTAGAGTACCCAAAAATGGAAAACAAGTTGTTACAGACCGATACTACACACGGAGCTGCACCGTCAATCATGATGATTGATGGTTACATCATGAATACGAAACAGAATATAATGAAAGACAACGTAAACGCACATCGTGGTTTGGTGATGGAGGAAAATAAAAACATGGAAAAACCATTACTAGTCGATGAAAATAGAGAACCGAAAATCGTATTGCCCATTGATGAAAATAGTAAGTCAACTATTATATTACCTTCCGAAAAAAATAGAAAACCAAAAATTCTATTGTTAACTGATAGTAATGGTAGAGGTACACTAGACGCTATAAAAAGTATGAAGGGAGTTAATGATTATAATGTACTATCTATTTTTAAGCCGAATGCGACTTTTGATCAAGTATTACAGAATCTAGACCGCACTATTGCGGCCCTGGACAAGAAAGATTTTCTGATAATAATGGCGGGTACAAATAATGCACTGCAAGGCAAACAATTGGTTAGTGATAACACCATTACTAATATAAAAAAATACAGTGAAACGACGAATGTGATAGTGTTGGCGGTACCATATATTTGCAATAGGCCCATATTAAATAATTTTATTTGCTGTATAAACCGTACATTGTATGCGCACCTATTTCAAAATAGCCCGCAAATTATGTTCATTGACACAAACTTGTTGCTTAATGAGCACGATTTTATTAAACATAGCATACATATGAATAAGAAGGGCAAACAAAAATTATATGGATACATAATGGATAGGATAAACCAAGAATCGATGCAATATTTATGTGAAAATAAATATGTTGTCACTGAAAATTTAATTTATGTTGATATAGTTGACCATTACCCTTTACCTGAAGAAGACAAGACAGGGCAAAATGCTTCAAAAAAAGGAAAGTCATCGACGTTGTAAATGGGATCCATAGAGTGAGTGCGAGTTTACATGAACCAAAGGCAAATTATAGAGTGGTAAATGAAGTCTCGATAATACATCAAAATGTTCAGTGTTTAAATAATAAAATTGGGGAAATGGAGGTATTTTTGGATAACGAAGATTGTGACATATTGTGTTTGACTGAGCACTGGTTTACGGGTGACAGTATAAAAAATGTCAATTTTGGGGACTTTGTTCTTGTGAATCATTTTAGTAGAAGTGCAGCGATACATGGAGGAGTAGCACTATTTGTGAATAGGAAAAGACAGAGTAGCCTTAGTATGTCTGTCATTAATGTTGATAAGATCAATAGTATATCAGAGGAGTTTATTTTTGAGTGTGCAGCAAGTAAGTTTGTATATGTAAATTTAAAATTGATAGTTGTGGTAATTTATAGAAGTAATAGTCGGGGCAAATATTCCGCATTTATTGATAAGTTGAATGAGTTATTGGAGATCTTAATTAAATTTAAACACTATAAAATTGTTATATGTGGGGATTTCAATATCAATTTTCTGTGTTCTTCGAATGAACTAAACTCTTTTGTGGACCTACTAGATTCGTACAATATTGACGTGACAATAAATGAACCGACACGGAAGCGTAGCTGCTTGGATAATATATGTATTGGAAGAACGCTTGAAAGGTGTAGGAGCAGCGTCATTCATAATGGAATTTCTGACCACTCGGCCCAAAAATTGTTGATCGGTGGTGTGAGTGAGATACGTAAGGCGGGGAAATGCTCGTTTAGAAATTTTAAAAATGTTGAAAATATAAGTTATTTTAAATATTTGCTTGTCAATGCGGACTGGGCACTTGCTGAACGACATACTAATATTATTAGTCAATTCGTAAGTTTTAGCAATATTATTAAATACAATATGGAATTGGCTTTTCCACTAGTCTCGAAACATACGGTGGGTCGTGCCACTAATCTGTGGATTACTAACGGTATACGTATATCATCCCGGAGACTCAAAGATTTATATGTTTTCTCTCTGAGGGGTGATGATAACATCAAGAGATATTATCGTAAGTATAAGTCTATTTATAAAGACGTGATCAAACAAGCGAAATTAATGCATAATAACACAGTTTTTCAAACTGCGCCTAACTCATCGAGGGCAGCATGGCAGATAATAAATAAGAACACTAAGAATAAATCAAATTTACATAATTACTCGTTAAGTGTTGAGGATGAATTAATTACTGATTCTAAAACTTTAGCAAACATTTTCAATAATTATTTCAATACAGTAACAGATAAACTGTCTTTGCAGGGGAGGCCTATTTTTGATGATTCGAATATTGTTGTAAATACAAATTCGTTTTTTCTTGATCCTGTTGATGAATATGAGGTGACTGAGATTGTAAAAAATCTCAAACATACTGATTCCTTTGGATATGATGGTATTAGTACTAATATATTAAAGCAATGCATCCAGGAGTTAGTAACTCCATTGACCACTGTAATAAATAACTCATTTAAAGAAGGTATATTTTACACGGAGTTTAAGATCGCTAGGATTAGGCCTCTGCTAAAAGGAGGATCAAGTTTAGTAATCGATAACTATCGGCCGTTATCTGTTTTAAGTGCTTTCTCCAAAGTACTGGAAAAGGCTATCGCAAAAAGGTTAATTTTATTTTTAGAAAGGTGTCACATTTTGAATCCGTCTCAGTTTGGTTTTAGGCAGGGACGATGTACGGCGGACGCGATAGTGGAGTTTCTAAATAGTCTGTACGATAAGTTGGACGGGGGCAATACATGTGTGGGGGTTTTTCTTGATCTTAGTAAGGCCTTTGACTTGGTGGAGCATTCAATCTTGCTGGAAAAATTGAATTGTTACGGTATTAGGGGTTTGGCATTACGGTGGTTTGAGAGTTATTTGTCGGACAGGACACACTATGTAGAGTTGGAGGGAAACAAATCTAGCTGTCTTACTCTTAAACGGGGTGTGCCACAGGGAAGTATACTTGGACCGCTTCTTTACATTATATATGTAAACGATTTAAGAATGCAGGGTTCCGTTATGTATGCTGATGACACGACGCTATTGGTAAATTCAATTTCTAGACAGATGATCAACTGTAAGATTAGTGGTGCTGTAAGCGAAGTAAATAATTATTATGTGAGTAATGGACTCTTTCTGAATTGTCAGAAATCAAAGTTTATAGAGTTCAAAAGATCAAAGACGGAAAGAGAAACCTCCCGTTATGTCGCTATAAAGGGGAAGAGCATCCCTCAGGTGGAGGCCACGACTTTTTTGGGGGTAAGGGTTGACTGCAACTGCAGTTGGACTCAACATATAGGGGAATTATCCAAAAGATTAGCTTCATTGTGTTACCTGTTTAATAGATTGGTGGGGGAGTTGAATCCCTCTTTGATTAAAATGTTTTATTTCTCAAATTTCCACTCACTCATTTCTTATTGTACAATTGCTTGGGGAGTTTCGGGTGATATGATAAGAGTTTTTAGAATACAAAAACGAGTTATCAGAATTATGAGTGGTGTCAATCGACAAACAAGTTGTAGGGATATATTCATAAGGATGCACATAATGACGCTGCCCTGCATTTACATATTTCAACTATTGTTATATGCAAAGAAAAATGAAAACAAGTATATTAAATTGAGCAGCTTTCATGCATATAGTACACGTAATAATCTATTATTAGAGATACCAAGGCACAGATGCGCTTTCAGTGAGAAAAGTCCGATGTACGTGTCTATAAGAGTCTACAATAAATTACCACATAAATATAAAGTGATGCCATGCAGAAAGTTTAGAAGTGAGATTAAAAAACTTCTGCTTTTAAAAGGTTACTACTCTGTGGATGAGTACCTCAATGACTCCTCCATGTAATCAAATTTGTAATATACTGACGTATCCCATACCGAAAGGTTACCGGGACAAAATGATTGTCCCATTTAATTTGTATATTTATATTTATTGTATAAATTATATGCTGTTTTTGATGTGTTATTGTTGTCGCTGTTGGTTGCTTATGTTTAACTTTGTGTTTTGTATTATTTAATTTTATGTTTATGATTATATTATTGACTTGTTCTATACCATTTTTATGGTCACATGAACTAATAAAATATTATTATTATTATTATTATTAATATTTCCGAATACATGTGTTTGTAAATGATAATATTTGTCATATTTCTATACCGGGTGTTTCGGAATTGGACAGCACTATTGTAGATATGTGTTCTCTAGCATAAAATAAACAAAAAAGTCCATATAAACATATGTTTCAAATTAAAGCATAAATATATTTATTTAACAATACAACATTCGAAGGAATTGTTCAAAGTGGCCACTGTTTTGTTGAAAGCAGCATTCAGCACGACGAATCCATGCTTCTCTGGCACTTAGTATCAGGACGATCCTTAATACTTGCTGCGGCTTCCGCGATCCGATTCCTAACCTCTTCTTGTGTGTCAATAGACGAAGAATAAACCATAGACTTCATCAAACCCCCCCCCCCCAAAATCCAACGGCGTTATATCGGGAGATAGTGGTGGCCATTGGACAGGTTCATTTCGACCATCGGTTACCATATTCGTGTTTAAATAATCAACGACAATATGAGAATAGTGAGCTACAGTACCCTGATGCATATATCAGAGCCCATCCAAATTGGCAAGTAGAATATCTTCTAGAAGCTCATAAAGATTGTTTTGCAAAAAATGCAAATAGGATATTCCTGAAAGGCTAGGTGGCAAAGAAAGGTCCAATGAGATTGTCGCCAAGAAGACCACACCAGGTGAATGAAGAGGTATGTCGGTAATGAGTAGTCAAAGTCGTATGAGGGTTTTCTGTGGCTCAAGTATGGGAGTTTCGAAAATTTGTAATTCCATTTCTTGTAAAGCAAGTTTCATCGGTAACCAGCAGGCAGTTCAGGAAATTTGGATGTCGTGTGCATCGTGTAATTCACCACTGGGAGAATTTTTTGCGTTTGTTATATTCTTATGATAATAAATCTTGCACATGCGTAACGTGAAATGGATGCAATTGTTGTTCGCGCAATGTTCGCCGTACACTGGTCGAGGAAACATCAAAATGAAGTGACAATCTTCTGCTGCTAGTAGTAGGAGATAACTGTAAAGCTTCGAGTATTTCTTCTTCAACGTTTACAGTTCGTCGAAATCTTTGTCGACCGGCATTTACTCGTACAGGTTTTAGCGTTCCACTGTTCCCAAGAAATCTTTCAATGGCTTCAAAAGTTTTATGATTTGGTATTCTTCAACACCATTTCCATTTACCTCACCATAAGTTAAAAGCATGTTTGTTTGTTCTGCAAAAGTGAACAAATTTGTGGTGTCTGCAATATATAATTTAAAATTGGACACTCTTACAGTTTTCACTCACACGAAAATGCATAGAACTAATAACACAGATGAGTAACTTTCATAAACAGTGTAAAATACTAATTGACAGATTTTTAATCGTCTGTCACCTAAATAAACGATATTCCATTGTTTCAAAACATCTAATAGCACGGCTGCATGATTAACATCTTTAACCCACAATATTTTGGAAATACATTCATTTGAGACATATGGACTTTTTCAATTATTTTGTGCTA
Source organism: Amphimallon solstitiale (assembly GCA_963170755.1). NCBI lineage: Eukaryota > Metazoa > Arthropoda > Insecta > Coleoptera > Scarabaeidae > Amphimallon > Amphimallon solstitiale. The sequence continues at coordinate 112,364,180 of OY720679.1, read as the reverse complement.
GCGAACACATATCTACAATAGTGCCATGTAATTCTGAAACCCCCTATATAGACTCTGTACTCTCTTATTTATCTTTTTACTTACACATTTTTACTCTAATATGTTCTACGCCATTGTTCTTGGCACTTTTTCAAAAGCTTTTTCTAGACTAATTAATTATCATAATATCAAACATGGAAAAAAGTAATAAATAAGAAAATTTATATATCTATTGAAATATTATAAAAACAGTTTATAAAATTTTTATTTTCAAAAATAAATATATACAAATCAAATCTACGTACAAGCGTATTTTTTATATCACTCAGTTGGATGATTGCCTTCGCGCATACGACTAAAACAGACAAAGATAGGAAATGATTCTATAAATACCTTTACTCACAAACCATTTTAGCTGTTTCATATAAATTATCCGCCATTGTCGTTCCAGTTTGGTGCACCATCTCATAAAAAACACCTTCATTTTTTAATAGTACATATGGATGGTCAAATTCTCTTACCATTCCCGCATCCATAACTAACACTCTATCGCTGTCAATAATCGTGTGAAGTCTGTGTGCAATTGTTAAAACTGTGCAGGTACTAAATTTCTTTCTAATCGTAGCTTGGATTAGAGCATCCGTGTTGGGGTCAACGTTGGCCGTAGCTTCATCCATTACAAGAATTTTATTTCTTTTAATTATTGCCCGAGCTAAACAAACTAATTGTCTTTGACCCACGCTAAAGTTAGATCCACCTTCTGACATTTTAGTTAAGAGACCTTTGGGCAGATCAGAAGCAACATTCTTTAATTCCACTTCTTCTAATGCCTTCCATAGTTCCACATCTTCGTAGTTATCAAAAGGGTCCAAATTTTTTCTTAAAGTGCCCGAAAATAAAACAGGCTCTTGGGGGATTATGGAGATTTTGGAACGCAAATTTTGGAAAAGTACAGTTTCTATATTGAGAGTATCTATTAAAATTTCTCCTTCTGTAGGAGCTAATTGAAACAGGGCTGTTATGATCGACGATTTTCCAGCACCTGTTCTACCAACAATACCAATTTTCTCCCCTGAATTTATACAAAAATTTAAATCATTTAAGACGTAAGGTAGGTTTTTTGCGTATCTCATTTTTACATTCTTAAATTCTATAGCCCCTCTTTGAGGCCATTCCTTATCTGGAATACATAGTCTAAATTGATGGTCTGTTTCATTTTCAATTTGTGTGTATTCAACAATTCTCTCTACTGATGTCATTTGATTTTCGACCTCGCACCATTGTCTCATGCCCCACTGTAATATTTCCGTCATGGCTAATGCTTGAGTTATGGCTAGACCAACGTCGGCACCTGATGGACCTAAAAATAGTAATTAATAGTGATTACGATTATTAATCTATATAAACTAATGCCTTTATCCTTTAAAAGAATAAAATTAAATGTCACGACACAAATATATACTACACAAATTGTGTCTAAAAGGAAACCAAAAGTATGAGAACTGGCTAGAAACATATACCAAGATGAGCTATGAACATCCTGCAGATCATCGAAAGTGTTTCTTAAAGCTTGTTGCTCACCGAACGCTCTAATCGTGGTTAGGCCTTGCAAGGAAGAGTTCATGTGAGTGAAAACTGGACTTCTTGCTAGAAGAAAAAAGAAGTATTTTATAATGCTACTTAAGGTCGTATAATATGGTAGGTCTTTGTGGTGTATATATGACTATATAATATGCCAAAATAATTATCGCAAGTATTTAGTCTAATAAAAAAGTTGCGATAAAATCCAGTGAAATTGAGGCCTTATTATACATACATTTCTCTAGTAATAATAACCACCTTGTCTGGGACACAAAAAAAAACATTAATAAAAAATCGGATGTTGGCCCTGTAAATTCTATTTACAGTTTATTTTACATCCTAAAACGCAGATACAGTCACTAGGTGCTTTGACTCGGTTGCCTTATACACCCCCTTGTAGTCAAACCGATATATTTATTGTACAAACTTATTTTATTAAACAGTGAGGACGCGCGGGTTGGAATAAATTCATTTAAAATTTTTGGTTTTGTTTTATGGAAAAACGCTCGGATAGTTCGATTTTTATTTTTAGCTGCGGCTTTTTTGATGGTAAATTTATGTACAAAGGCTGGTCCAAAAATAAGTTACGACCATCAATTTTCTTTTCAAATGGAAACATATATTTTTTATTTAATTTGTTAATTCTGCATCGATTTCTAGGTATATTTCATGTACCATGTTCTATACCCAAACTCAACAGTTATCGAGAAATTTTTTACACGTTAAAATTATTAACTGCTGCATTTAGTGGTAGTGGTTGCATAGTATACGTCTATTTCATGTCATACATAATCACTGACTGTGAATTGATTTGATGATATTATTGTGTCCGTGTTCTGTTTCACCTTCTTCAAACGGCATGCGCGTCATTTCTGTATTGTTTCTCTAAGTGATACATGCGGTTGTGTTGTAAATGATTGACATGTTACTTTAAAAGTTGTTTTTCATGCTGCTCGTGTTTTGTTTTATTTTAATATTTAAGGTTAAAGTAAATAACTCTGGCTGAAATTTAAATATAGTATGGAACATTTCACAATTGAGAAAGAATATCTAAAAAAGAAGAGTATGTTGCAATAATTGTCTGAACTCATAGTTATAATTATTGCAAATAAAAAATATATTTTCCAATCATAGTATAATAAATAAAACTAAAACACCCATATCTATGTTTTTTAAGGTATAAAAGTGTGGTGTTAATTTATATTCGCTGTGTGAGGAAAATAATTAACATGTCTACGGAAAAGAACCAATAAATATGTTATTGCAACGTATAATTTGGACTTGTATTTCCGTTATATCATTGTTCTTATACGTCACCATGAAAAGATTATTTACTTTATATATATATATGAGCAATTGTGCTGAAAACGTCGTTTTGTCAGATCTGTTTTCCAAATGTACAGATGTCTTGTATCGGCTGTCCTGACAAATTATTCGAGCATGTTACAATCTTTATTTCTTTGCGTATTATTGATGTTATGTCCTATGGTTTATTATTGCTAGTATAGCAAAGACGTTTTCACTTTCTTGGTAACTAAATTTATATATTCCTCTAGTCTCTTTGTTCAGTGTTGCCAGCAATGCACATTTTGCAGCTTATTTTGTAAACTATTTGTTTTTCTGAGATTTTTTTTATAGGTGCTTTGGGCACTATGCGATCTTGCCGACAGTTTTTTGAAACTACATATTCTCTTGGCAATTCTGTTAGTCGCCCTTCATTACGTATGGTAAATATATTATTGGCCAATTATTGTCTTGTTTGGTGTTACGTGTTCCTGTGCCCCGCAGTCTGTTTAATTTTGCCACTATTCAAAGAGCAACATAAATTTGGAAGAACAAGGAGTTTACAAAACACCCACCAAAGTGTGCATCTACATCTGGCAAATAAACATACGACATAGGCGATGGTGATGCATTGATATTAAGTTCCGAGCATGTTATATAATAAATAGATTCCAATCTTTTCAAATGGCTTAACAAATGTCTACAAACTAGCAAATTTATGAACTGTATTGCTTCACCAAAATCGGACAGTATTTGTCTAAAATCAGCAAACCACACATTTCTTTGATTACTTCTACTATACCTACTTAAAGATTGGTCAAATCGCTGGTACAAATACACACAATTTAATAAAGCTGAAGTTAGAAATTAATAGAGGTATTTACTCCAATCTAGCAATTCGTAAATGCTTTAGGAAAAGTTTCACTTCCATGTGTGGTAAGTAAGTAATTTTGATGGTGATTGTTATGTGAAATATTAATGTTCTTTTTAGTGTCTCTTTATTTGATGTACAGATTCAATTAATTTTCGAAGAATTTTTCTGCCATATTGGATCCAACATTTTCTTTTCTTAAATTTCATCTTGCTAAAGAAATGTGGTGTACAATTTGTATAAAATAAGACAGATACCTGAAAAAATACTGATAGATATTATATAAAATATCTCAATTTCGTTTTATTTTTTCCAGTTATTATCTCAATTAGTTACTGCTATACTTACTAACTCCTTCGAGTCGTTTAATATCCACACTGGTCGCTAAATATACAATTCTCAATAAATAAAACCCAGCAAAAATAATGCCACCAATAATGAGCAACCAATAATTTACGATAGTAACGATAATTATAATGCCTAAGATCACCAGTCCAATCTACAATAGAGGAAATTGAGGAAACTTATAGCGAATTAAAGGTATATGTTGCTGTATGTTACCTCGACAGCGTCAATAAACACAGATGGGAGGTAATCATCAACTATCCCCATATCCTTTGAAAATCTATTTAATATTCTCCCTGATGGGTTTACGTGAAAGAAGCTCATTGGTGCGATTACGATTCGTCCAAATATATCATTGTGAAGATGCTTTGAACAACGAACGCAAAAGAGAAAACAAAGAATTGAACATGTAAATGCTGATAATATTAGTATCACTATTAATACTGTATACACTATCAATGCTTTGCCATTTTCAATTGTATGCTTGTTTTCATATTCATCTTTTGACCTGAAAAAGAAATTTAATTAGATTGATGGCAGTGGAGTTAAATAAATTATTCACCAATAACCAATAAAGTAATCGCCTGCACTTGTGCTTGCTTGCAATATGAGCAACGCCAAAGCTAGACTGACGTAAATATATTTATTGCCACCTGCTTTGAAATATTCTTTATATATAGATAATCCAACTGATCCTTTACTACGAGTTTCTTTACTTGCTGGTGATTCGTCGTTATTATTTTCTTCAGAAGAATATTCAATAACTTGCAAAGTTTTATGAGTTGTTTCTTCATGACCCACTTCTTCAAGAATTTTAACAAAGTCTAATCCCGTTTTCTGTAAATCTTGATAGGTCCCTTGTGCTACCATACATCCCTTTTGTAATAAACAGATATGGTCAACGAATTTAAGAAATTGTAATTGATTTGTCACTAGAATGGTACATTTATCCTTTAGGAGTGTATCAATACATTCCTCAAAAATATGTTTTGCAACATGAGTATCAACAGCTGACAATGGATCGTCCAATAAATATATATCAGCGTCTATATAAACAGCACGTGCCAAATTGATTCTAGCTCGTTGACCACCACTTAAGGTTGTTCCCTTTTCACCAACAATTGTTAAATCTCCATTTGGAAGTAAGGTAAAATCCTTCTCCAAAGCACATGCTTTTATAATTTGTTTGTATTTCTCCTCATTCCATAACTGTCCAAACAAAATATTCTCGCGCACTGTTCCAACAAATAGCCAAGGTTCTTGAGCTGCATAAGATGTTCTGCCCACTACTCTCAGCTCACCACTTTGTAGAGGTAATTCCTTTAAGATAACATTAAGAAAACTTGTCTTGCCGCTACCAACTGGACCAATAATTGCTACTAAACAAGCATTATCGAATTGAACGGTAATATTTTCCAGAGTATATTCATTAACATTTTCAAGCCATCTACATGTTACTTCTGTCATTTCAACTCCAAATTTATATCTAGTATTTTCTTGAGGCACAACTTTGCCTTTTGGTGGTTCTATAGTAAATACTTCCTTACGTGACAAGAATTTTTCAAGTCTCTTGACCGATACATTAGCTTCAGCTGTTTGAGTTATACCTTGAGGAAAATATATATTCATCGAGAGCTTTAGGACATTATAAAAAGCTGTAATTGTGAAAACATATTCAGGATTTATTTTTCCACCCATTGATGTGTATGTTACTACTCCAGCGAATAAACCTACTTTTGGTAAAATGCCAATGAAAGCTAATATAATAGCTTTTATTAAGGCTGTGTATCTTAATTTTGCTATTTCTGTCCTAAAATAAATCCATTGAAATAAGAAATATTCTGCAATGTAATAAATACCCACTTTCTAATATCAGATATAACTTTGACAAAAGGTGTTTCCCAAGTGTACATTTTTATTACTTGAATTCCAGATACAATTTCACTCATTACACGAACCCGTTCATCAGTTTTAATTGCAGTTTCTAACCGTAATATTGAAGATTTATTGCCTAAATATACTGAAATATTAAAAGAATAAACAGAATAAAAGAGTAAATGCTGTAAAAATGAAACAAATATTGTTTTATATAATTATAAACTAATTTATCCATTATTCTACTGAAACACATATTATTGAAAGTCTACTAATAAATTTACTTCGTCATTTGACCATAAAAGAGACTTAGAAAAACCAATCTAAAGATATGTGTAAGTTCTCTTTAAAAGTATTAACTTGAACTTATATTTTATCAAAACTGTATTCATTTGAATATTTGCAATACAACTATATTCACTAAAATTATATACATGTGAGCACAAGGATTAAATGTGTTCTTATTAACTGAATCCATCAACATAAATTCGTTTTAATTACGGTATACATTGTTATGGGTACCAAAATATTGCCCGAAAGAAAAGTTGCTCGAAAGGATAAATTGTCCGAAAGAAAAATTGCCCCAACGGAACGTTGCCTAAATAACTATTACTATTTAACTTATAATTGCGAAAAGTAATTTGTTTTTATCATTTGTTATCACATAGTGGTATTACAAGTATGTACAAGCTTAACTCGTTCGAATTGATATTTTGAATAAACACGATTACTTATAACTTGTTGAAAAGGATTTTTTATGGACTTTTGAGTAAAGCATTGCTTAACTCAGTGGTTCCCAAACTGTGCGCCGTGACCTCTTCACAGGGGCGCCGCGAAATATTGTAAAAGCTTCATAATTAATTGAACCAATCTAACTAAACAAAAAACAAAATAAGAAACTAACAATATCTAGATTAGCAAACCTCATTATTTTTTTGCCATTTAAGTAGTAGTAGTTAGTAAGTTAAAAAAAATGAGGTGTGGCCACCACACGACTTTCTTATACGTATGAGCGTTTCAAACTATACAATTTTAAGAATTTTTTTATACAAAACTTATTCAAAATCCTATTCTAGGTACTTTCATTCGCTTAATAAATCGCTATAGAATGCATACTTTGCAAGATATCAAAAAAGTGCTCCTCGCTAAGAGTAAAAGTGCTACTTCGGGTCCGAATTTTGAAATTTCATATATACAAAAAATATTGCAAATCCAGTTCTAAATACTTTTTTACTCTTGATAAATATATATAGAATGCATAACTTACGACATATTTGCAAAAAATCGCTATTCGATAAGAGTAAAAGTGGTACGGTCTGAATTTTGAAATCTTTTTTATACAAAAGATATTGAAAATTATGTTTTAAATACTTTTATACCCGTAACGTACTTGTCTAAAAAGCATGACTTGCGAAATATTCGCAAAAAACTGATTTTCGATAAGAGTAAAAGACCTACTTCCGGTAGGAATTTCGAAAAACTTTTTAAATAAAATTATTCTCAATTTTAATTTTAAGTATATATGAATTCTTTATAAATCTGTTTAAACTTAGTAGTTGACGAAATATTCGCAAAATTCGATTTTTTCGCTGAAGTAAACTGCTACTTCCGGTCTACCGATTTTACTAAAAAACTAATCGGATCTCAAGAGGGAGATTATACACGTAAATACAAAATTTGGAATTGATATCTACAGCGGTTTGGCCGCTATCGTGGTCACACACACACAGAGAGAGAGAGAGAGAGAGAGAGAGAGAGAGAGAGAGAGAGAGAGAGAGAGAGAGAGAGAGAGAGAGAGAGAGAGAGAGAGAGAGACATTTTTTAAAAACCACTTTTTCGGTATCAGGGGACTTAAAAACGTGGACATCTGCAAAAATCCCGAGGTCGAAAATTTTCATCATCACAATACTTCCTTATACTACGTATAAGAAAGTAAAACAGAAACAACAACCAAATACATTTTGGAAGACTGCATCTATACTAAAAAACGCTTTACTAGCATCTTACAAGATGGCTTACAGAATCGCGAAATGTAAGAAGGCTCATACCATCGCAGAAAACTTATTCATCCGGCTGCTGTAAATATGGTGAACGTCATGGTTGGTGAACCTGCTGGGAAGTTGTTTTTAAAAGTACCTTTGTCCAATAACACAATTGGTCGGAGAATACAACATATGACGGAAGATATCAACCATCAATTGATTGAAAAAAATTAAGGAGGGGAATTGAGATTACAGCTAGATGAAGCTAAGGATAATAATAAAGATGCTCATTTGATATGACATGTACGGTTTATAGATGGTAATAACATTAAAGAAGACCCTCCGTTTTGTAAAAATATCATTGCAGGAGCGGAGGCTCAGGACCTGTTCGAGATTCTTGATACATTTATATCTGAAAATAATTTGAATTGGCCTAAGTGAGTTGGTGTCTGATCTCAATGTCTGGCTCCTATGGAGGATTACAGGCACATATTCGAAGCAAATCATCAAATGCGCTGTGGGTCCATTGTATTCATAGACAAGCGCTTGCATCAAAGCATCTGAGTCCTGCACTGAATTAGGTGTTAGAATGTGTGGTGAATGTGGTAAATTTTATAAAATCTCGTCTATTGAAAGCACGGTTTTTTAAAAAGCTGTGTGAGAATATGGGAGCCGAGCACTCGTCTTTGTTGTTCTATCGCAGTGCACGATGACTCTCTCGTGGTAATGTTTTATTACGTACCCTTAAATTGCGGTAAAGAGGAAGGATACAGAGATGCAGAAGATTTTGCTGATGACGATTTTTTTAATAAAACTGGCATATTTATGCGACATTTTTGAAAAGCTGAATTCCCCTAATCTCTTCTCTGCAAGGAAAAAGCATGGCCCTTTTTGAAGTCAACTTAAAAAATATCAACTTTTATAATAAAACTCAAACTATGGAGAATAAAATTGAATGAAAATGCAGGAAAAGATTGTTTTTTAATTTTGCAGCATTTTTAACGTCAATTGCATTTGATCTGTCTCAAGATATAAAAAACATGTTTGAAGGGCACTTATCACAGCTAATTATGTGGTTTAAGAAATACTTTCAAAATGAGAATTTCGGTAGGTTTGCATGGATTCAAGATCCATTTAACACTCCGTCTGAATTTACTTCTGCGGAAGAAGAGCATTTTATGGAGTTATCTTGCGACAACACTTTGAAAGCAAAATGTGGCAATATGGATTGACAGAATGTTGGGTTTCAATAAAAGATGAATATACCCTTCTAGATAATAAGGCTCTGCGGATTCCTTTTTCGACGTCGTATTTGTGCGAAGCTGGGTTTTCGGCGGTCGCTGTGATAAAAAGCAAGTATAGAGCCAAAATTAACCCGGAAAAAGAAAGTGTCCAGTTTAATTCCACTATTTGAGAAAATGGTGCATCCATCACATTAATTATTAGTTTAATACTAATAAATTAAACAGAATGTTAAACAATGAAGATACACGAGTTTTATTTATATTTATTTTTTACTTAGGACCAGTCACACTTTTACTTAGGGTAGGGCGCCATGGAAAATTTTTAATTGAAAAAGGGCGCCGCGATTCGGAAAAGTTTGGGAACCCCTGGCTTAACTAATTTTTACTGAATGCCCATTAGAGATTAGTTAGGATTACGAGACTTATAATGTAGAAAACATTTACGGGTTGTTGAGAGGCGTAACACAAATTTTTAAAATATTTGTTTACATATTGCCGTGGTCCTTGCATATTTAAAAATAAGAGTAATATTAAGAATTAGTTTAAGTGTTAAAAAGAATAGAAATCGTAATATCAAACTTGTTTATATTAAAATTTGAACATCATGCAATACAAATAACACAAGAGTATGATGGGTTGCATATATTTAAATATGGAGAATTCAAATATCAAATGATTTTATTGTTACATTATAGGTTAGACAAGTATTAAAATTAAGTATTATATAGGTACAAAATAAAGACAAAATAAGTCTAAGCAATATATATTTATTTTGTAGAAAAGATAAACAGGAGGTATGGTTTGTGTACACTAGAAAGCAACCTAACTTTTCACAAGGCGTGAAAATAACATTGAATATTTTAAATAATGGACCTTTGTTTAAAGACAAAAAAGTACTTAAAGCAAACAATAGAGAAAAAGTTATGTTGAGGGATGGAACGGTAAAGAGAGTGAGTCATTTAAACGCCATCAAACTATATGAACAAGGTCAAATTCGTTATTCACGAGTCGAAAATATGGCAGAACAAATAATGTGAATTTAAACGTGCATAATGTGACTAATTTCTAAGAGAGATTTTGATAAATTTCGAAACCTGCAAAGAGAAATATAGTATAAACATTGTTTACAGTTTCTTGCAGATAAATGTGTTACCATGGCAATAGTCCTGGATAGAAATTCGAGACAACGTAGCAGGTCCGACTAATCGTTTTAATGTGAGTGATATGGGAAGAAGAATTCCTGTCATCTGCAATGTGTTTCCGATTTTGCCTAGTTCAGAAATTTCTAAAAGAAAATTAAGGATTGTGTTAGCGAATAGGAGAAGTAAATATGTAACAAATAATAAGAAAGGCAATAAGTTTATAAACAAATACAAGGAGGGACTGTATTAAGAAAAGTACACCTACCGTTGGAGATATAGAACAATTTAGTGAAAGACTTTTAAATAAGCAAACGGTTCGAAGTGTTGACATTTGGTGGATGAACTGTCAAAGACAATATGTGCGTGTGTGTTAGTGTGACAACGACAACTTGCAGAAAATGAACAGCAGAGATTTCACCGAAGATGCTTCAATACCAACCCAAAATTTAGTTAGAAGGAGGGCGCGATCGATTGCAGTTGTTCTTTTGTTTCTAGTATAAATTTCAAAAGCAGGAATGAACATGAATTAATTCTTATTTCGACTTCGAAGGATAAAGACAAATTTTAAAAGCTAACAAAGATTTTGAACGTAGGGTTGAATACACTACGATTAGACGCATAATTATTTAGTTTGTATTAGTACATAAATTCAATTTTCATTGTCATTTTATTTAGAGTAATTTTCTTTTGATAATTTTTATATTTGAATATGGAGATGCCTAAGACAGAGTTTGAAGAAATATTTGATGAAACAAAGTAGTTGTTCAATTGTAAAGGATTATTAATGCTGCAATGCGTTTCTAAGAATACAACGTGAAAATGTTTATTCTAGAATAACGTTGAGCAGTAAGAGTTAAATAGATATTATCCTGTTAAATATTAATTCATTTTTTTTTATAACTCAGAAAGGATCATTTATGGTGTTGGGTGTTTTCGGAGAATACAACGTGCGAATGTTTATTCTCAAATACATTATCAGGCATCATTAATTCTCGCATTTTATCACTGATTTAAAATTTCAAAATATAATGAAATATTTAAAAAGGGGAATGTTTCTGTGTGGCAGGTATTGAAACGCTAGCAACAATACGTGCGAATGGTTGCGGCTAGTGATCAATTCAGGCTAATCTTCGAACATTAACCATTGTGAACTTCTAGATTATCAGGGCATTACGTGCAAATATAATGTTTCTGGTAAAATGGAATTAGCTCAATATTATACATGTATTATAAATTTTAATGTGGATATAGTATAGCGATGCTATCTATAATTGATATTCAAATAAAAATATACAAATATGATTTTTATATAAACTTAGACTTTTCTTTAACAAAAAATTATAACCTTATCCCAGAATAATACTAAGCAAGAGATTTATGAGGAGACAAAGGGGCTAAATACACTGCTCACAAGTACTTACAAAGTGCATGCTGTTGAGAAATAAGTTCATACATCGAATATAAATTATATTAACTATTAGCATTCAGTAAAAGTCACTGAACCTACAGCATAAACATTATAGTGCCCAACGTGTGGCTATGGTCATTATATTTATAATTATGCTGAACTGAGCTACCACAGCAATATGTAAGCAATATGACAAAGGAAGTTATTCCTACTTTTAAATATGTATTTTGTTGTCAGTTCCTATATAAAACGTGACGGAAAGATCGAGAAATTTACCATTACATTAAACTCTATACTAGTTTAATTGCATATTTGTAGATATTTAAACACATTCGATTAACCAAGTGCCTATGCAATCCTGTCTAATCTATAATGGCTGCATTCATTAAGAATTAAGTAGGTAACGCCTTACTCAAAAATCCATAAAAAAATATATTTTAACAAGATATTGTTACTTAGGGATCGGAAATTAATGGTACATGACGTCAGAGCCAGGGAAGCATCGAGAACATCATGAACCCCGATTTGATATTTTTCACAGATGAATCACAATACGTATAAAGAAACAAGTGCTTACCAACTAACAATAAATACATCCTCTCCAGAAGCAATATTGCAGAGTTTATAAAACATATCACACATGCTGACTATTCACTGTTCATGTTGAGGATTCAAATTAAAGTTAATCACTATTAATTGTTCCATATGCTCAAGTGTTAATAATTAAAAACGACCGTTCTCTATGTACCTTTATAATAAAAGTATATTTAAAGTACATAAAGTTAGTTCTGAGTTATTTACGATTAATTTAATGTTAACCTGAGTAAGTGAGTTTGTAGTTATGCACAATATTTTATTTACTTACTTTGTAAAGGGATTACCAAGGCTAAAATTATTATACCAATTATGCCTGTCCAACCGACATAGGTGCATAAAATTATGATTATCAAGCACGTTTGAAGTGGAGATAGCCATAAACTATGCATAAAGACAGCAGCAAAATCGAATCTGTTCACATCATTTGACAATAAGTTGACCAGTTGACCAATTGTTGTTTCGCCAAAAACTGTTTTGCTAATCTTCAAAGATTTTCTGTATATTATTGAACAACAAGCAACACGCACTTTCATACCCAGATGTTGCAAGCCCATCATATACAAATGAGTACCCATTGATACTGCTAAGGGGCAAATAACCAACGCTACTCCACATATAATCGGTGTAACATTAGACGTGTTTTTAGCGTTGTTTTGTAAAAACTGCTCTAGAAGTATAATGAAGGCCATGTTTTGACCTATTCTATAACGAATAAAAATTAATGGTGATATAGGCACTCTTTTTACGCAATACAAACAGACTTAAAGATAAGCTCAACACAAGTTGCTAACAAGCCCAAATATATAAAACTTAAGCCGAACACTTTCCACAATGCTCTCCAAAGGGATGGATTGGTGTTCACTCTTTCTAATTCCCATGCTTCTTCCAACAAGTCTCCTAAATAATTTGATTTTTGCTCATGTAAGGTCTCAAATAAATCTTCTTCATTCAAAGTTTTTCTAAATCCCTTAATAAAAGTCGGCATAAACCATCTGAAAAAAGAAAATAAAAAGCTATTAATACATTTACATCTATTTAACTAAATTCATAAATGAACAACCAATAGCTAATGCAAATTACATTATTAGGAAAGTTAATACGAATATACCTTACTGTGTTTACATAATTAGTGTAAAGATTCGATAATACTGATATTGTTTTTGTCGATTAATAAACATTAACTAATAAAACATTAAAATATTAACAAACTATTAATAAAACTATGTAATATATTTGACAAATATTGGCGGTATAAATAGAATAGAAAAGAAAATAGTATTGGTGCGTATTATTATTATTGCCAAATTTTGAATTTCGGTACGGTTACTTACTGCATTATTGTGTTCCTTTATTTGTATTAGTTCCAGAACATTTCTAGTTTTGTTATTTTGTTCATTTTATGAAGTTTTAATTTGATCAAATTTAATGTTATGTGTTGTATTATTGATGTGTTTTTTAGAGCAGTGACGTATTTAGCATATTTGTGGCCATATAGTCTATCTGATAAATATTGTCTAATACTGGTGAAAAAAAAGTAAGATTTGTATGGCAAACTTTTATATTCCAAGGGAGCAATACTTGATTATTTTTACTGATACATTTTAAATTTAAATTGGTTGCACACCAGATAATTTAATAGTACGTTCAGCGAAATTTGGACAGCTTAAATATTGCGTTTCTTTTTCAGCATTTTGCTTAATGAGACCAACAAAATTACTTAATAACAAGTATCCTTTAAATGTTATAAATTCTATTATTAAAAATGACTTTCTTATACGTATCAGCGTTTCATATTAAAATTGTTTTATATAGTTTTATCTTTTTTGAACAGTAAGGCAAATTTTAAGATTTTTTTACATAAAAATTATTCAAAATCGTATTATAAGTACTTCTATTCTCTTAATAAATCTCTATAGAATGTATACTTTGCGAGATATTCGAAAAAAAGTGCTACTCCCTAAGAGTAAAAGTGTTACTTCCGGTCCGCATTTTGAAATTTCATTTATACAAGAAAATCCCGCTGTAAATACTTTTGTACTCGTGATAAATATGTATACAATGCATAATTTACGACATATTTGCAAAGAATCGCAATTCGATAAGAGTAAAAGTGTTTTGATTTTTTTTTATACAATTTGGAAGTCGTGGCTTAAAGAGAATAACTCTCTTTACAACGAAAAATACAACTTTTTAATAAGCAACTGCTACATGTGTATGGAGTTGGATGCGCATGCGTTACTATTGCAATTATTCCTTATCACCAACGAGTTGGATCCAGCATGTTTTTACCTTAGCTGTACAGCAGTCAAATGTGTGAAAAAATATTTTGAGCTACAGGTTGGTCACGTCCACATTTAACATTGTCGTATGTTGGATATCTTACATCGCCTAAACCACAAAAAAATTGATACCATTAACTTCCCAAGAAAGAAAGAAAAATTTTAAATCAAGATGTTAACACATTCCTCTCTTCTTGTTCCGAGAAAGATCTCCAAAACAATGTAGAAAAGATTCTAAAATCTGCTTTAGACGACGCAATCTCAGATATAAGTAACTTGGAATTAGGGTTGAGGAGGGATCTTGCAATAAAATTTTTGTTCCAGCAAATAATGAGAAAAAAGAGATTCAGAAAACAAGGCAAAAGCGATTTGAGAAAAATCAAGGCATCGTGGCACATCACATGCAAGCGAGGCTGCAAGCTCAAATCAATTTTCTGACGAAGAAACAATTGAACTAGATGAACAATTGAATAAATGAAAAAGAATATATTCAGAACATCACCTTTGACGGAAACTTGCACTCCTTCTAACTTTAACTATGCCAAATCTCATACTTCTCCGTGATCGCAATTTACTTAAAAAGAGGTACACAGTTTTTTCTTCATGTATTAATTAATATATAGTATACCCACAGGTGTAATAATATTAATTTTTTATGTATAAAATGTAAATCAGTAATTTAATTCTTAATATTTTCTTAGATGCTCATTTAATTTAAGGAATACATTGTATCTGTTGTTTTACTCAGTACGCTATGCGCATCCCATACATAAGAAAAATGTTTTGTATGGAAGACATTAATAGATAAATATGCTAATAAGTTAGAGTTATATTATTTTGACTTCATAGCATATTTATTAAAATATGCATCTCACGTATATACCATACATATCAACTTTCAAGCAGGTTTTGTGTAATGTAATACGAATTTGAATAAATTAATAATAAAAATTACAGATACTCAGAATATATTACTTACTATATTAAAAATGGCTAGATTTAACCAGAAAATAATATGGGGATACTATACAACTTTCTTGCACACACGATATTGATGTCCGAATTTTTTATACAAAACTTTTTCTAAATTAAATTTTAAATACTTATAGTTTTATGCTATTAATATATCCTTTTGCATCCTTTTACTACATGATTGCTTTTTTGATAAAAGTAAACGTAATATTTCTTTCAATGTTTTTTATACCAAATCAATCTCTAAATACTTCTATTTTTCAATAAATCTGCCTAGATTTCATAACTTACAAAATATTCGCAAACCGTGCTTTTCTAGTTACCACGAATCATCAACACGAGAAAATGCACAAAAATATCTATTTCAATCAATTCCATCATCACAATACTTAAAGTTATAACTATAACCTAAACCTCTTCCCAAATGTGTTTAAATGTTTGGTAATGTGTAAATTAGTTACTAGGATTGTTTACTATCTAGTTTAAAGCAATATGTCAAATAGTTTGCGCTCTATATACCCTATGAATGTTTGCCGTGTTACCTTTTTGGTGTTGTCGCAGTAATATAATCACATAAGGCAATAAGTTACTAAAATTAGAATTTGTATCTGTTTCAGAAAACAATTGACTGTTTTTAGTATGAGGCCACGTACAGAGTCCGCAGTGACGGTATAGGGATGGATGAAATATATTGCAAGATAATCTGTTTAAAATTGAAGCTTGAATAAACTACGAATTTTAGAGATTTTATTTATTAAATAATCCTTCGATTTTAAATCGTAATCAATGCTAGGCATATAATTTTTTCATTGTATGTCATTTATCACCGTGAATTCAAATTCCATTCATGCAAGAACTTGTCAATTATAACTACTACTCATGGAATTATAAAAGAAAATTTAATACACTACACAGGGTAGATATCAATCAGTGAATCGTAATTTATTGCAAATTTCAAATATTTCGTTTTACAACTAATTTATCATGATTTGATCCTGAAAGGAAGCATACATTTTCCCTAACGTATTTCTTACATTAGACGATGATGTGATACAAAATTATTGATAGCAAAACTACCTATATTGATTAACATTTTATATGGAAATCCGGATCTACTTTATTTTGGTCAATGATCAATGTAAGAACACTGATTTAATAACGCGATGTTTTTTTACACACCATTATTATTCTTTACGGATTTTGCGTTCATTCACCTTGAAAAAATGAGCATAATCCATAGTAGTACTACAAGTAGTTCATTTAATTTAATTATCATAGCTTGTGTTTATCAAATAGGTTAATGACACCCAGCATCCTTCAAAGAAGTATGTTTAATGTAAATATGTTCTTATACAATCTGAAAATCTATGAAAATTTCCCTGAAACATGTAAGAAGTATTATCGTGGGTGCCATTTCTTGATGTAACAATTGACTCACTAGCTTTAACCCCCTGCCCGCGGGAGCTTAAAAATCTTAAATGGAAAGGGGTATCGAGTAATACGTCATTTTAAAGGTCTTTTGAAATAGTACATTTTGACGTTATTTTTTTTTTAAATTGATCGATTTGTTTTGAAGATTTTTCAGAAAAAATTTTTGGTTTTTACTGTCTTATACGTAGTATAAGGAAGTATTATGATAATGAAAATTTTAGACCTCGAGATTTTTGCAGATGTCACATTCTGAAGTCCCTTGATACCGAAAAAGTGGTTTTTAATAAATGTCTGTGTGCCTGTGACCCCGATAGCGGTCAAACCGCTATAGCTATCAATTCCAAATTTTGTATTTGCGTATATAATCTCCCTCTTGAGATCTTATTAGCTTTTCAGTAAAATCGGTAGACCGAAAGTAGCAGTTTACTTCAGTAAATATTGGCAAATCGAATTTTGCCAATATTTCATCAACTACTAAGTTTAAACAAATTTTTAAAGAATTCATATGTACTTAAAATTAAGTTTGAGACAAGTTATCTTAAAAAAGTTTTTTAAAATTCCAACCGGAAGTAGGTCTTTTACTTTTATCGAAAATCAGTTTTTTGCGAATATCTCGCAAGTGTTGCTTTTTAGACAAGTACGTTACGAGTATAAAAGTATTTAAAACATAATTTTCAATATCTTTTGTATAAAAAAAAATTCAAAATTCAGACCGAAAGTACCCCCTATACTCTTATCGAATAGCGATTTTTTGCAAATATGTTGTAAGTTATGCATTCTATATATGTATTTATCAAGAATACAAAAGTATTTCGAACTGGATTTGCAATATTTTTTGTATATATGAAATTTCAAAATTCGGACCGGAAGTAGTACTTTTACTCTTAACAAGTAGCACTTTCTTGATAATATCTTGCAAAGTATGCATTCTATAGAGATTTATTAAGAGAATAGACGTACTTAGAATAGGATTTTGAATAATTTTTGTATAAAAAAATTCTTAAAATTGTATAGTTTGAAATGCTCATACGTATAAGAAAGTCGTGTGGTGGCCACACCTCATTTTTATTTTTTAGTGTTTTAATGCAAATTATCTTTATAACCGTTGTGTATACTTACGCAAATGTACAATAAGAGAAAATATTTGCATTTTCCCTTGGATTTTTTGTCTTTGGTACTAATGTGAGCTTCATCTGCAACAAAAATAAATCAAAATATTAAATTGTTTTGACAATTATTTAGTGTAGTTATATTTACATTCAGTTTAATTAAACATAGATTATTTAGATATACATTTGTTAGCAATATTACAGATATTTGCGATTTCTATATGGCTGATAATATTGATAAAAACTCAAAATTATACTTATATGTTTATAATTATTTTTTACATAGAGGCTTGGCGTTGTTACTATCTCCTGCCAAAGCTCCGAACTATAATTATAACTTAAGCATAGAAGTATATTATTTAATTTACAAAAACTAACATGAGTAGCTACCGTGCTTCAGAGGGCACCTAAAGTAACAATACAGATCTCGAATAATACAAGAAGAAAAGATCTCACCTCCAATATATAAGGAATAAAGAAAAAGGAATTGTAACCGCAGAGGGTCATTTTTAAAGTAAGAACCGTTTTTAAATGGAGTGACAGCAACTTTATTTATGAACATAAATTGTATCAAAAACTGTAGTATGAACATATTTTTACTTTTCTACATAGTCACCAGGAATATCTAAGCATTTGTTAAGTCGTGACACTAGCTTTTGGATCCCCTCACCATAGAACTCTGCCGCCTGAGCATTTAACCAGTTAGTAACAGTTTCTTTCAACACGTCATCATTTTCAAATCGCTTTCCACCAAGATATTCTTTGAGTTTAGGAAAAACATGAAAGTCTGATGGTGCCAGGTCAGGGCTGTAGGGGGTATGATCCAGTAATTCCCATCGAAATTTGTCCAGTTGCGTCTTTGTCATTGCTGCAGTGTGAGGTCGAGCGTCATCGTGAAGCAGCACACAATTTTTTGTAATGAAGTTTGCCGGAAACAATGTGATAAACAACCGATCTTGAAACTTGTGGAAATTTCCCATGAAGCTCGTCAATCGTAATGCGCCGGTTTTGGCGAATTCCTCATCAACTTTTCTTTTCAAGTCTTCATCAATGACAGTTGGTCGCCCAGATCGTTCTTCATCATGAACATTTGTTCTTCCTTCATTGAAAAGCCTGCACCGTTTACGCACATTACTGTCATTCATTACACCTTCACCATAAACTTCAACAAGCTGAGGCTGAATTTCGGCGGGATGAGCTTGAAACTAAAGACGCAACAATACACGTGCAATTGGACGAGAGAAGATCCCAAGTTAAATACTGATTGCAGCAAATCAAAAATTCTGGACAGACTCTGGAGCAAAAATGTCAAAAAGGCAATTTGAACCTGCTGTACAAATCATTGAAAACCTTACGTAAGACAGATGGAACACACCTACAACATATAAAGAATAAAAAAGGAAGAATTCTAACCTCAGAGCAGAATATAAACAATAAATAGATTGTACGAATATTTGTACGATTTGTTTGAGTCTGAAATAGACGGAGAGGTCGACCAAAGGGAACTTTTGACTGAAGAAACTGAAGAGGCAACAACAAACATACAACTGAGCCAGATTGCAGATGCAGTGGAAAAGATAAAGCTAGGCGGGTGCTACTCAGAATAATAAACTATAATAATAAGCATGAGGAAGTAAATCAATCCCCGTGGACTGTAAATTGACAATTATCCTCCCTTTACACAAAGCAGGAGACTAGACGGCATTCTCTAATTACCGAGGTCTCTCATTGTTATCAGTAGCTGAAAAGATATACGAAAGGATAAGAGAGTAGAATTAAAATCAAATTTAGACTAAACTCCCCAAGAAAATCAGGCAGGTATCAGGCCGGGCAGAAGCACCCAGAAATGGTTATTATGCTTAAAGCAAATTTCAGTCAGAATTCTAAGTGGTAACAACTTGAAGATGTGCAATTGATCTAGAAAAAGCATTTGATGCACTTCCCAGACATAGAATATAGACATCGTTGGAACACAGAAGGACCAAAAATGAACTATTCAAGACAGTCAAAAGTATATACACCAACACCAGCAATATAATAAGAGGGCTGAAAGCGGTTTTACAGGATGCCAGAAATCTTCAATCAGTAGCTAAGGAACTTTTGCATGCCGACTGCTTGATAATTGCAACTCGTAATATAAATGTCCTGCAAAAAAGAAATATGGCATGAAACTTTAGATAACTTTGAAATGATATCAATAAAGAACAACTGAAATATTCAGTCTCCAAAGAAGAAGAAGAAATAAATATCACAATAGATGGTTATCCAATAAAAGTGAGAGAAAATTTAAAATATCTTGGAACCATAATAAACCACAAAGAAGATATACTCGTAGAGACAGATGTGATTAATAGAATAAAAATTGTAAACTGTTTAGATCATGTAATGAAGTACATATTTTTTAATAAGATACAGACTAAGAGTTTAAAATCAAGAAAAACAGCTGCTGAAATGAGGATTTAAGGAGAATAGAGGATATTATCAGACTGGATGTAATTAGAAATGAGAATTTACAAGAAAAATTAGGTGTTATCAGGAATAGAAAAAATCGGGGAAAGACAACTTAGTTGGTTTGGACAGGAATGAGCAACAGAAACCCTGCAAAATCCCGCCTCTACTTCTCCTCTCCTCTTCTCTTCTCCTCTTGCTCCAGCCGGCCGGCTGGAGCAAAAGGAGAAGTAGAGGTGAATCCAGAAGAACATGGAATCAGAAAATATCTAAAGATAGACCAAGATTGAAAAAAATCTGCAAAGCAGTACGCCTCGATGCCTAACGGTAAAGAATGTTATAGACAAGTAATTAAATAAATACCGTAAATTAATATACCATATTCTGTAGTTTACTGTAATTTGAATAACAGTTAAATTTTTGACATCCTAATGATAATCAAATGTCTACCTTTCAAATAATACTAAAAACTACACGAAATGTTCTAATAAATTATTAAACACAAGTTTTGGAATTTGTAGAAAATATAAATACGTCTGTTATTATAATAATCACAATTTATTATTTTGTGTTTGCATATAATATTTAGTGGTGTGTTTTTCCATTTTGCCATATAATGCATTTCACGATTTAATTATTTGTTAAACACAGAAAGTTTTGAAAATGGGTTTATTAAATTTTGGCAGTTACTTTTCAGCAATCTATTACGACTTTCAAGCAATTTTGAAGAATTTTAGTATTACGTTTCACTTTATATATTAACTGTAAAACATATATATATTTCAAATATTAAATAAGAAATAGAGATCCAATAAAATATAAATGACTCTATAGGTTTTATATGGTAGACCTGTACATATTGGTTTTAGCCAAAAAGATGTCCAATGCAAAATAAAAATTGAACTGTCCGAGCATTTGCTCTACAAATAATTTCCTATTTCGTCTAAGAAAGTTATTTCAAAAGTGAAATGTGCATACATTTTTGGTGGTAATGATTATCAAGAAAACAAGTGAATTTAGGTAATATTTATTAATAATCAAACGTTTGGCATATATGATCACTCTCCACGAATTAGATCGATTAATTATCAGTAGTACCTAAGTTTATAAGAATAGCTAAAAGGATGTAGTTTTGGTGTCCTATTGACGTCTAGTGTCGTGTCCAATGTTCGGAATTCCACTGCTGATTATAAAATTAAAAAGTTTGCCAAATTCTTCATACAATGTACAATTGCATAAATCCATATTCTAATCTCGCAGATAAATACCTTGCATTGTCATTTTACTTAGTATTAAATATTTCACTTTAAACTACAAATTTTAATAAATTAACTGAAAGATATCTGTCAAAATTTTACTTGGAAAATGTGTTTAATATTTTTTAATGTTGGCAACTTTATATAGGTATTGTATTACAACAAAAAAAAACGCAATAATTACTAATGTATTTATTTTTTGAGCAAAGTTGGTACAATCGTTTTCTATATTGAGAATAACAACTGATTAAAAAGTAACAATTAAACAAGAAAACTTTGTGTTGATCGTTGCTGAACTCTAACGAAAAAATGTGTTTCATTTTAGATTCGTTCTCCGACTATAATAGTCTATAGCTGTTTACAAAAATGTTATGACTTCGTAAACAATCAAATTAGTTCTAGTTACGCACTTTTATAAAGATCATTTTGATAAACTACATTTTTTGAAATCGCTAGGCGGTTGTAAAGAAATATATAGATAGATATATATTATATATTAGAAAATCTATCGAAGTAGAGATGATGCAGATTGCTTGCCGATAGGAATAGACGTATTACCCTGTTGTGTGTAGAAAATAACGTCTTTTGGAAAAGATAAGCCAGCGAACTGGAATTCGTTTCATATATGGCCGTATTCTATCCCTTAGTTTGATTTTCTGTTGGCCAAGAAATTTTTTTTTAAAACATGGAACTGCACCCCTAAAACATTGATAATTTGGGAGGAGAGAGTAGCATAGAAATCAGGATCTTTAGAGTATTCCTTTAAGGGTATTTAAATATTCAAAAATACCAATTACGAATTTCTGGAAACATTCACTTTATCAAAGATATACTTAAGCAAGACAGTGTTCGTTCTCATGTTGTAGCTATTAAAATACGATGCTTACAAATTACGAAGGGGATTAGTATAGAAAGTAGTGCGCTAGAGTATTCCTTTAAAACCACCTTAATGCTCAAAGATACATTTACCAATATCTGGAACCATTCGCTTTATGAGATATTTCAGGGCTAAATAAAACCATATTTTAGCAAGATAGCTTCCACCTGAAGTCCATAGATCATTAAAACCATGCCCAGGCAAATTACTTTAAGTAGAGCGTTAATTGATTATTAAAATTTTGAATAAAAATATAAACTAATCATTGTTTTCAATGCAGTAAATATTTGTATAAACTCTAAGTTAAAAAATATACTTTTACTGGGTGATTTTGTATTATTTTCTGGCATAGTGTATCATAAGCTACACTAAATAAGATCTTTGTTGAAGGCAATGTATATAATAAATATGCTAGCAAAAGAATATGAAGTTATTTCTGCAACAACACAATTACAAAAACTAATTAGAGCTAGAAATGAATATTAGCAAGATGAAAATGTTTGAGCTCGAAATTTTTGCAGATGTCCATGTCTTGAAGTTTTCTGATGCCGATAAAGTGGCGTTTGAAAACATTTTTCTCTCCTCTCTCTCTCCTCTCTTCCTCTCTTCCTCCCCCCCTCTTCCCCCTCGGTCCCCCTCTCACTCCCCCCTCTCTCTTTCTCAACTCTCTTTGTATGTGTGTGTGTGGCCACAATATCGGCCAAACAACTACAACTGTCAATACCAAACTTTATATTTAGATTTTCAGTGAAATCGGGAGATACATGTAATAGTTTACTCCAGTGAAAAAATCAAAATTTACCAATATCTCGTCAAGGGTAGGCCAATTTGTAAAGCATACAAAAGTACAAAAAAGTTTTTTTTCGGAAAATATTTCGAAAATTATTTATTCTATACAGATTTATTTAGAATACAAAATATTTAGAGGTCTAATTGAAACAATTTTTGTATATAAAAAATTCGTAATTTGGAGCGAAAGTAAAACTTTTACTTTCATCGATTTTTTGCAAATATGTATATGGCAAATTATGCATTCTATATAAATTTATTGTATAAGTGCCAAGTATTTAGAGCTAGACTTAAATCAAATTCGAACCGGAAGTTACACTTCTGTTCACATATTTGTCAATAGACTGAAAGTATTTAAAACTTAATTTGGAATAATTCTTGTATAAAATATTAGGAACGTACATACGTATAAGAAAGTCGTGTGGAGCTCACACCTCATTTCTTCGATATACGTTGAAAATAACCAAAAAGAAAGACAATAATGTCATTAAATACCTACTTAGTATAACCTTGGTACTTGATATCCACGTTAATATATTAAATTATGTTGAACGATTCTATAAAAATCATGATATAAAAACATATTACTTACTGTCTTCGTCGATTGCTGGCAATCCAAATATCACGTCTACTACCTATCTAATTATTCTAATTCTTCATATTCATGGAATACAGCGCAGAGAAACACTGTTAAACACTAACAAGCAAACACATGCTAATATCAATTATTCTTACTAGTGCATGCTTGAACACTGAATTTTATATGCACATTTCTTCTCGAATGTTAATATTAAATTTCATTTATATGTAATCTATAGAAAGTAATTCCTAAGGAAGGGCTACATGTATGATACTAGTATATAATTAATATTATTTATTTCTTAATGTATTCGTGTTATAATACGTGTGTTTACACAGGTCAAATAGATACGAGTATACAAAACAGACATATATTATTTACATCAGGGTAACGTACATAATTATAAAATAGTGACTATGCGGGATCAATAACCACTACCAAATACTCTTCAGCTGAG
This sequence comes from Amphimallon solstitiale, assembly GCA_963170755.1. Classification (NCBI taxonomy): domain Eukaryota; kingdom Metazoa; phylum Arthropoda; class Insecta; order Coleoptera; family Scarabaeidae; genus Amphimallon; species Amphimallon solstitiale. The sequence goes on along the minus strand of OY720679.1, from coordinate 112,339,674 downwards.
TAGAAAGCGATCTCAATTACTATACTTTTCATTTAACTACCAAGTGAGTTAAGGTTCATTTCTTTAACATGATTAAGCTAAATGTACAATTTTGTGCCGTACCTCATAAGTGGTACTCATGCAACAACGCACACGTTCCGATTAAAATACAAAGCATTTTTTTGTGTCTGGTGGCATAAGAGGTGGTGAGTAGAATATTAATTTAAGATATTGTTGTTTATTTAGTTTATCGTAAAATATATTTGTCAATAGGCACGAAATTTTTAGAATATTAAATTTTTTCTAGGTTTTCCGATACCATCAATGCTTGCTAATATACATATGGCTATGATTTGAAAAAAATATTGTTGAAATCAACTAAATGTAAAAATCATTAATTAGTTATTAAATTTCTTTTATGAATACCCGTAGATGTCGCGTTGGAATTGGGATTTAAGTATGGGATGCAAGGTCAACATTTTTGTGCATACACGTCGAGTTGTGTGGAAATCAGCGAGCAGCATGCTGAAAAGGGAATCCCTAGTGAATTAAACGAATTCTCAGTTTGAGATCCAATAAATATTTTTCACTTCTTAGCTTTGAAAGCAAACGGTGGAGTTGAATCTTAATTTATATATTAGGAGAATGTTCTTATACACTACACGATCTCGTAATTAAATCAGATGTTTTATGAATTCTATACACTTGATTTATAATTTTACATATACATTTAAATAAATGTAAGACTTACTTTTTGAATCTTTAAAGGTTAAACACATTAAAGATATTCAGGTACTAAATATTTCTTCTTATTAAGATAAATTTAAAGAAAAAATTTTTGCTTGGTTTAAAGCCACTTTTCTAATCATTTAAATTGATGAAAAAATTATATTTAGCCTCTTGAATTTCTTTCAATCTAAATGTAGATCTGATTTGAATTCAAGTGAATTTTTCTTGAGTAAAATTTTTTGTAAATCTGTATTATTTGTAGGTTCAATTTATTTAAATTACGAGGGCGTATTTTTATGTCATGGCTAGGTAAGCCATGGGACAAAAGAGTGACGATGTCAAACAAATTATTGAAAAATTGCTGGTCACTGTTAGAAGGACATGTGCTAAGTTGTGTTTAGTTTATGCTGTGTATAGAGATTTGAAACGGTCCATTTCTCGATAAAATGAGTGAAACTAAAATTCAACATCGCAGCGTAATAAAGTTCCTGACAAAGAAAGGCAATGGTCCAAAAGCAATTCATGAAAGAATGGTTGCTGTATATGGGAAAGATACGCCATCTTATTTCCAAGAAAAATGTTGGTCTAAACTCTTTCGATGGGGCCGAGAGTCAATCAATGATGACCCAAAGCTCGAACTGAAAACATTGTGCGAAAAGTCGAAAATTTGGTACTGAAAAATCGGTGTGTAAAGATCTCTGTCATTGCCAATAAAGTCTGTATATCCGAAACAAGTGTTCTCATAATTTTGCATGACGATTTGGGTATGAAAAAGGTGTCTGCACGGTGGATACGCAGATTGCTTACACCTGAACAAAAACTGTGCAGAAAAGATGTTTCTCAAGAAAATTTGGTCAAGCTGGAGAGGGACAAAACATTTATATCTCGAATTATTACCGGGGATGAGACTTGGGTATATTACTGGGACCATCCTACTAAACAAGAATCCATGCAGTGGGTTCCGAAGGGCTCTCCACCACCAAAAAAGGCCAAGACACAATTTTCTAGAAAAAAACTGACGGCAACTGTTTTCTGGGATGCTGAAGGAGTTTTGCTTATTGAATATATACCGAGAGGGTCTACCATAAATGGAGAGGTCTACGGAAATACAATTAAAAATTTAAAAACTGCTCTGGAGGAAAAACGCCCTCATTCTTATCCACAAAAAAACTTGTTGCTGCAAAGTGTTGGACTGTTTCTTAACCTTACGGTTTATTAAAATATTCTCTAGTTTTCTAGTTTAAGTTACTTTGTTTTATTAAACTTTTCAGAATCTAAGACCTTTTCAATAACAATAATAATAATAATAATAATAATAATAATAATAATAATAATAATAATAATAATAAAAATAATAGTAATAAAACAAACAGTTATAAATACTGTGTCTAATCTTAGAAACAGTACTAAAGCATTTTGTAATTTTTTTTGCAGATGCGAACAGTTGATGCTGTTTTTAGTCACGCTCAAAGTCGCCGAGCCAGTAAAGACTCAGCAGCATTATAAAAATACTCACAAAATGCTCTGCTGATCATCCCATTGCATTGTATTTAAGAACCCTGGTATCTGGTTGCATAACAATCTGCTTGTCAGTTCTTTTCTTGTTAACTTTTTTATTTACAATTTGCTTTATTGTGTGGTTTGCTGATCTTTTTGTATTATTAATTGCCTATAATTTTGTTTTGCTTGTTTATATAATTTCAGAATTTCTAGATCTTCAACCTGGCAAGCAAATAGAACATGTCAATATTCAATACAAAACAACTTAATTTATGTTCTCAGTCACTTTAAGATCAAACTACAGTTATCATACAGCACTGAAACATTGTTATGTTATTACCAGAATAATGGCAATTTCTATATCTTATTAATTGCATAAAAATTACATTGACTGACGCTAGGTTATAATAATCTAACTTCAATAGAATCGGATTGCTATAGCGCTAATCTAAATCGTAAAAGTAAAAATAGGAAAAATAGGCAATCCTTTAATCTTATGGCACGAGGAAATAAAATAAATAATAATTACAATTAATACTAATATATAAGATCTGTAAATTTCAATTTACCCAAAAAATTATTCCAAATCTAGCTCTAAATACTTTATACTCATAATGTACATGCCTAGAAAGCGAGATATTCCCAAAAAACTGATTTTCAATAAAAGACCTACTTGGGGTAAGAATTTCGAAATTTTTTTTTACTAAAATTCTTCCCAAATTTAATTTTGAGTACATTTAAATTCTCTTTAAATTCATTTCAACTTAGTAGTTGACGAAGTATTGGTAACATTCGTTTTCTTCACTGAAGTAAACTACTACTTTCAGTCTACGGTCAAAAGGGAGATTATACTCGTAAATACAAAATTTGGAATTAATAGCTATAGCCGTTTATCCGTTATTGTGGTCACACACACACTGACAGAGAGCGAGAGAGAGAGAGAGAGAGAGAGAGAGAGAGCCGTTTTTAAAATCAATTTTTCTTTGTCAGGGGACTTCAAAACGTGGACATCTGCAAAAATCTCGAGGTTGAAAATTCTCATTACAATGCTTTCTTTTATGTAGTACAAGAAATCGGCATTTATTGACCTTCCGGATCATACTACCAAAAATAAGCGTCTTTTTTTATTGTTCTGAAATGCATTACACATACAAAATCCTAATCCTTTTGAATTTGTAATGTATTTCATTATAACATGATCCGATACACTAATAGTAGCATTAGGAAGCTAACCCTGATATGAAAAGAGGATAAATAAAAACCCGAATACTTCCCATTCCAGATACCCGGATATTGTCTTGTTAGCAATTTCAGTTCATGTAAAAGTCAGCAGTGTACGAATTTATATGTGTATATCAAGGATAGCGGCAATTGCTTACCGTCGAGTCAAGTTCAAACTAGCCCTAAAGCTACTAGATACATACATCTACATTCATACATAGGTGTAATCAACATTGAAATGTCTATGGACTAAGTATGTACATATTTTAATATGAAGCACGTGGAGCATTGCATCTATTCTTGTCAATTTAGTTTTGTTTAAAATGATATTGAACCATCTATTTTACATACTTCGGAGTTTGTAAACAAGAAATGTGCAAGAAATATACTGCCATAAATGATTTTCTTTGCATACAGTCATAAAAAATGCGGAGAGGTCATCATACGACTTTCTTATGCGTATGTTGTGTCCCTAATTTTTTGTACGAACATTGTTCCAAATTAAGTTTCAAGTAATTAAATGAAGTGATTGAAATCTCTTAGCGAAACGTCAAAATATAAGCAAGTAATAACAAATAAAACACTTGGTATTGTTTCAAAAATATATGTAATTAAACACTCAATGTACATTTCGCCTTGCGGCATCATCGGGAGTTCTAGAGAAACTAAAGTAAAATTCACTATACTTATAATTTTAAATTCCACCCCGTTTTCAAATTAAGGTTTTCAGAACACATAAATTAAATTATGAAAATTCAAGTGCAGCTAACCATATTTTAGACACGGGACATCATTTTTCAATAGACAATTTAGAAGTACTGTTTAGTTTAAATAAAAGGAAAAAAATGTTCTAGAAGGTTATTTTATAAAAGAAAGTTTACTTTTACAACCAGGCAATGTTCTTAATGACCAAACCGAACTCATAAATTCACCGTTAATAAATCCTAACATTGTAAAAACGGTCTTTCCACATAAGTCATGACTTTTTCGTAATTTTCTATTTTATTGTATTTACATTTTTGTCTGAAATAGGTAGTTATAGTATATTGAATTTTACTTTAGTTTCCCTAGGACTTCTGATGATGCCGCAAGGCGAAATATACATTGAGTGTTTGATTATATATATTTGTGGAACAATACCACACTTGCTTATAAGTTTCAAGTACCGCTATTCTCTTAATAAGTTGTGAGTACAATTGCTATTCCCGGTCCTAATCTTGACTTCGTTTTTTATGCACAAATTACTTTAAATCCAGCTTATCTTTATACTATTAATAAGCTTGTCTAGAATGCTTAGTTTGTGAGATATCTCTAGAAAAAGCTTTTCCACAAAAATATTACTTTCAGTCCAATTTTGAAAATCTTTGTATACTAAAATTGATCCAACTATAGCTCCAAATACCTATTCTTTTGCAATAAATCTGTATAAAATGTTTAATTTACGATATATTTGGGAAACACCGTTGTTCGATGAATATAAAAGTGTTTGGAATTTTTAATTTTTTCTAAACAAAAGTTTTTCAAATCCTCTTATAGATATATGTGTACAGAAAGCGTGATATTCGCAAAAACAGTTTTCCGATAGGAGTAAAAGACCTATATCCGGTAAGAATTTTGAAAATCCTTTCCTTTTAATAATAATCAGAGAGAGATACATTATTCAAAAATACTTAGAAAAAGGTCACACTCAGATGGAGTGTTTTCAGTAAAATCGTTACACCAGAAGTAGTAGTTCACTTCGATGGAAATATAAATTTTACCAATAATTCGTACCTACTAAGTTTAAACAAATTTATAAAGAATTCAAAATTTATAAAGATATGTACTCAAAATTAAATTTGAATGAAATTTTATTAAAAAAAATTTTGAAATTCCTACCGGAAGTAACACTTTTACTTTTATCGAATAGGGATTTTTTGCAAATATGGAAACTTAATATCATGCAAGGGAATGATACGAAAGCCTGTATTTTGTATTCTAGTGCTTTACAAATCGAGCCATAGAATTGATGCCGTCGGTTGTCAAAGAACTCAATGTTTATTAAAACATATAAGCTACCTATTTATAAGTAATACAACCAATGTATGCAATAGATTTAGTTGATAGAATAATCATCTATTATCAAATGTGAACCACAAATAAGAAGTGGACAGTTAGAACATGTTTTATATATTTGATATTGGAATTTACAATATTTGTCTTATGTCCATGCGACAACCTAATTCCAGAAAAAAAATTATTATACAGTTATAAAATTTCATGAGATTTATTGACCTAATAATCATCAATATTAACTAAAAATGCTGCTAGTCCAAAAACTTTGATTCAAAGTTCTATACTTACAATCAAAGGACACGATACAGCATCTTCCTCTTATGTCATCTACACAAAAAAATTCCACATATTCTAAAAACTCTCGTTGAAAGGGGAAAATTGAAGATTGGTTGAAGCATGTATTTTAATTTTATGATTTATAAGAAGCAGTAACTGTTTTAAAGAATTAAAAATACATTAGTTGCGTATGAAAAGCACTTGCACTATTTTAAATAAATATTTATTAATTAATTTGGAAAACTTCAAAACTGGTGTTCATTTTAATGGACATTTTTCTGTATGTATTAACGAATAAAATTTTACTAAAAATTATCATTTCTTTGTGCCAAAATGAAAAAAAAAATTAGACTTTCTTTCAATAAGTACTGATATTGTTGGTTCAGCTCTCAGGAGGTGAACTATCCAATGCTGTTCTCTTATGATTAACAATTTTTGCAACATATTTACTGATTCAAACTTCGTTATATTATACTGAACTTTGTAGAACACCGAAAGACATACCTGGTTGTTATTAAATGTTTGGAATAATAAATGTCATACATAAATTTCTAACGAAAATGATATATACAATAAAACATTCTGTATAAGAATGTTAAAATCCATGCTGAACCTACCTTGAATTACAAGTTATGTACACTACACATAAATTAACAAATTACTCTTGTAATTCGCACGCACTTTTCTCAATCACAATACTACATCATCGTTTGCAAATGAAATGGTTAGTGTTGAGACAATGAAGAAAATAAGAAGCTAATTCTCTAACGAAATATACATATTCAAGGTCAACCAGATATCCAAGCCCAGATGCAAGAAATGCCTTTTACATATGCTTTCCTGGGTCAAACTTACCACATAGGTATGTATGTATGTAACATACATGTACGTAGATTAATAGTATTTCAAAAATACGATTATTTTTAATTGACTTCATTCATTCATGAGCTTTTTAATATAGGACCTTGTTTATGATACACTGTGTGATTACTACAAAAATCTCATTTGTATTTAAATACTGCATTCTATAATAATTACTTATAATGAGCCTACGGATATTTATTGAGTTAATATTTATTATCATGATTTTTAAGGAATTTGCAGAGAATATGTAACAAACAAACCTACTTAGTTGAGATTTAACCAAACTGCAACAAATATTTTGACATTTTATTTTTTCTATAATATTTGCATATACTTTTTATTTATTTTCTAATAATCCTAATTATATTGTTATAAATAAATTATGTGCCGAATTTTAGTTTTTATAAAATAAACTACATAGGTGTTCTGTATAACGGAAAAGGAAAGCAATCTATGCTGTAATACTAGTACTAATCCAGTATTACAGCATAGAATGCTTTCCTTTTCCGTTTATTTTGGTACGGGGTTGAAGAACTTCCTGTATTACAATTTACATTACCTCTTTTAAAATTAAACTATTTTTAAATGGTTTCCTTTTAAATTGATTTTAAAAAGTTTCTATACGTTGTGTTCATAACGAACTTTCTAAAGAAGAAACTCTTTTGTTCAAAGAAAAATAATCGAAAATGTTACTGTTGACCGAATATTACAATTTAATGAAACAAACAATATACATACTATCCACTCATCAATGTAGCTTTTGACGCGGCAAAGCTGCCGTATCTGCGTTATGTGACGTGATAAGCACAATACACAGGCGACTGGGCATGGGTTTTAGGGTATAAACGCCATTATTATTATTACTAGTATTACGTTTCTTAAAAAAGTTCAAACAAAATTAAATATTTTTTATATCGAAGGCCTATATTTTGATGAGATTGTTCCTGCATGTTTCAAAATCATAAGTTGAAGTAAATCGAAATAAAAATCAGCTAATTACATATGAAAAAGACGTATAATTCTCATTAAACCACTAAAAGTTTAAAATAAAGAAACGCATACTTCATTATTTTAATAAGTTTTTGATCCCATTGTAGTAGCCAAATTTTTCCTTGTTTCTGTACTCAAACCTTATAGACCTTTATATTTTTCACGTCTACCTTGACGTCACCAGAGTAACCTTTCTACCAGTTGCGCTCACTGTCGGCCGTTAATTACGTTAACTACAACATTTTAAATATAACCTCAACGCTGAAAATAAAAATTTAACTAACCTTGCAAGGATGCAATGGTGGTATCGACAACCGCAAATTTTAAAATTGTACTAAATTACCTACTACTTTCACTTATTCCCAAATATCATTGTTGTTTCTCAACCGCGAAAAATATAAAGGTCTATATATATAACGCTTGATATGCTGTCCAAGTATTGATTGCTCGAATCCGAGAGATCCCGTAGAGCTGTTCAAAACCAGAGCCATAGTCTTCCGCTAGATTCTTTGTAATGCCATTTGAAATCCTTACCACTTAGAAGCAGTCCCTTATAAATAATCCGACAAGTATTCATAGTAAATTCATTATGAATTTTTACCGTAGCATGTGTCACTGATTTAAATCATAATTAATAAATAATTTGTTACGATTATCCTCGATATAAACGACCTACTGTAAACCTCCTAAGTAATAAGTCTAAAGCGGTTTGGTCAATAATTAAAAAGACAACAACTGCCAAGTCTGACGAACGTTCAACCTTGCCGCATTGTCCTTCCACTAAATCTGAATTGGTAGTAGGTTTAATGAACATTTTCTTTCACTCCCCTATAAATTATTAAATGATAAGACGAGTGATAAGCTTTCTGGTATGGATTTGACTAATACTAACGACTCCATTAGAACACCTTCGTCTTCACCGTCTTTTTTTGTGTCGCCAATTACTGAGAGTGATATTGAGAGCGCCATGGCTGACGTGAGGTCGTCTTTTTCGACTGGTCATGACAATATATCTAGTTTTGTTGTTAAATACTCCTTATCGAGTATTACTTCAGTATTGGTCTACCTCCATAATTTTTCTTTCAACAAAGGCGTTTTCCCTTCTGCATTGAAACTGGCAATTGTGAAGCCACTATTTAAGAAAGGTAATGTTGATGTAATATCAAACTACCGTCCCATTAGTTTACTATCTGTTTTTTCTAAAATATACGAAAAACTCATGAACAAAAAGTTAAATAACTTTTTTAACAGCTTTAACTTACTGCATTCTAATCAACACGGTTTTTGTACAAATAAATCTACGAATACGGCGTTATTTAACTTTTTAAAGCAAATTTACATAAACTTGGACCAAAGTCACTACTGTTTGGGTATTTTTATAGATTTATCTAGGGCTTTTGATCTCGTTAATCACGAAATTTTGCTGCACAAGTTAGAGCAATATGGCGTTAACGGTGTTTCCCTTAAGTGGTTCAGTTCATATCTTTCTGGCGGTAAACAGTGTGTTAAGATTGATAACTACCAATCCTCCTATGAACCGGTTGATATTGGCGTGCCTCAAGGTTCAGTTTTAGGACCTACTTTATTTTTAATTTATATTAATGATTTACTCACAGTTTTTGACGAAGCAATTCATATAGTATTATATGCTGATGATATCAATGTCATTTTAAGTTCACCTTCTCCATCAGAAGTGAGTCGGAAGGCTGATTTGTTCCTTGATCAAATCAAAAATTGGATGTCACTCAATAAATTAGTTATCAACTTAGACAAGTGCAAATTTGTTTATTTCGGTAATAAAATAGCGAACTTACACCCGTCTGCTGGCGTGGGCGATGGTTTTGAATCGGTGTCTTCTATTAAGGTGCTGGGTCTCATTATAGAAAGCAACCTTGGTTGGAGTTTGCACATTAACGAATTGTGCCAAACTCTGTCAAAAACGTGCTATGCTCTAAGGCAACTAAAGCTGTGCTGTAGTGTTGATACCCTAAAAACATTCTATAGCTCAAATTTTCTATCCTGCATGCGGTATGGTGTTGTTCATTGGGGCGCATCGTCCGAGGCTCGTAGGATCTTTTTGATGCAGAAGCGAGCAATTCGAATTATATACAATATTAGTTATGGAAACTCTTGTAGGGACGTTTTTAGGAATAACTCTCTTTTAATTTTTTATGACCCGTACATTCTTGAGGTACTTTGTTTTGTATATCGGTACAAGTCTGAGTTTTCCATAGGAAATAGTACTCATTCCTATGATACTCGTAGTAATGATTACTTGCTGTTCATATGACATGTTTCAAACTTGTACCTACTTTTCTGTTTTGTACTCGTTTTTGAAATAAATATTATTATTATTATTATTATTATTATTATTATTATTATTATTATTATAAATTCATTCTAAAAATATATCAAGTTAAATTGTATTAGTAAGCGATCATAACAACACAACACCATTGATATTGAACCACTTCTCTTAATTTTTTTCCTATATTATCTAGTTGCAAATCTAAAACATAAATAATAGTAGTTTATACAACAAGTCAATAATGACTGTTATTATTTCCGAGAGCCGAATTTACGAACCGAGCCGCGAAGCGGCGAGGGAGTAACTCGGCTCAATTAAACAATAATAGTGACATCTTGCATTTAAAACTATACAAATACATGAAATGGCAGACCTAGTAAAAGAAAAAATTAAAATAAGAATATTTATGATCCGACATAGAAGATAGATGATATTAGATAGATAAATGCAATGAAAAGTAAATGACCAGAGAATTTAAAAAGTATTCGTGTTATTTAAGTAAATAGTGGACCACGTAATATAAAAGTACAAGCGGGTCATTTTTACCAATTGAAATATCATAAACAGGTAGTAAGCATTAGCAGCAATTCATAATTTTGAGAGGTTATTTTTCAAATAAGTAATTTTAAAATTACTTTTATTTGCAAATCCCGACTAACATAAGTAGTAAATCTGCAATTAAGAATGTAATCAGACTTCAACATGTGAAGAGAATATTTCTTTCAAATAATCTCATTTAATGCAGTGTACTTTTTAACCAAAACTGTACTCACTATCGATTTAGTTATTATCAATTGTCATTTATACTCGTTTCCACACCAACTCAAGGTAAAGTACATATTTGCTATAAGTTGATTGCTGTTTATACCTTCTTTCGTTTCGACATCCTGGATGGGCCAGGTGTGCTCACGTCTGTGTCTGTAGTGTTTTGCTGAGTGGTGTTCTCCTCTTCTGTAATCTCTTCTTCAGAATACTTTTCCTTATTGTCTTCGTAAGCTGACAGTTTATTGAAAACCGATTCAATTTCTTCAAATTCCTCTTCGTCTTCGAAGTTGTTCAAAATTTCAGCGTTTTCGCAGGAACCTTCGTTGCAATAAATGCATATGATGAAGCGTTTTAAACTTGCTTTTCAGCAGCCCCATGCTGAGCCAATCTTTTTCTGCATATACAGTACAGGAATTTGAGAAGTACCTCAAGAGCTGGAGCTTCAGTTGTTCTGAGCAAGTCCAATATTACTTCTCCTCCATCTCCATTCTTTCATTTTTGGAAACACCATACCATGTCAACCTATCGTGAACTTTATGGTAGGTTCGGTGTCAATGCTGGCGTGCTGCTGCGTTTGTGAGTGGGAGTGAAACGAGATTCATCTTACTTTTTGTCGCCGATCTGGTTAAATGTTGGTACCGGAGAATGTCCAAAGGCATGTTCTTTTGAGAAGCTCCGTAGAGTGGAATTAAGATTTTTTCTCCTGCAGCAGCATTTGGGTCGGAATTTACACTTTCTTGCTTGAACATTTGCATAACCTGATTTAATTCCTCGGAATTTTAATACATATTTAGGAACTTCTTCTTTCTATGGCCTTCCTGCTTTCTGCGGAACTACAATAAAAAAATATTATGGGGAATTTACTCATCTACAATTTCTATAATAAGTATTTTTTGTCTCAGATATTTTGGAAAGGCCATATTGTCAAAAAACCGTATTTTGGGCGCCATTTTTCAATATGGCGTAGTCAACGGCAGCCCGCCAAGGTCGCCAATCTACAACATTGTTTATTTCATGAAACTGAGTAAAATTGCGAATTTTCAAAACTCCTCAATTTTTTTCAGGGCGCGGCCTCTTTTTGCTCTTGTTGCTTGGCCTATAAGAAACCAGTCATATGATACATCTAAAGTTTAAAAGTTTTTGCCCGATTACTATTTTTCTTCAGTAATTTTAAATACATTTATTTTAAAGTTAAACATACACCAATATGAATCACTAATAAAATTGGTTGAAGTTCGAAAGAGAATTTAACAACAAGTAATTCTTAAAATGTTACAGACATGTATTGAGTAATATTGAAATAATTTGGTGTATAGTTGCAGTTATTCATGTTTATTCACGAAAGCATACTATTAAATATGAAAAATACCTTTACTATTGAATAAACATTACTGCAATTGTAATGCAATATATATTGAATCAAACGCAAGTGTCTCGAATTGCATATTATGAATGTGGGTAGGGATTAGTATTACATGTTAATAACGCCTATTTAATATGTATGTTAAGGTGACGCAAGATAGGGATATAATAGATTGGTTATGCCTATTATTTTAATCTTTTAGATGCACGTAATACAAGAAAACATTTATAACCTAATAATAATATTGAAACTAACTTTATATAAGCTTGGAAATACTAAAGATTTGTTCCGCTAAGTTTACATTATGTATCACCATCCCTACACAAAAATTCAGGCCATCAGTTCAATTCTTTCCAGTGCCGGTGCAGTTTTCCTAAATAATATTTTTCCGTTTATATGCAGAATTTTTCATAATTTTTGAAATCCTATCAACTAAACGAATAATATTAGCCTCTAAAAGTAACGATAATTTTGCCATATTAGGATCAAATTAGTAAAATGACGTATTGAATAAAAAATTATAATAGTAGAAGGAAAATGAAAAAGTCTATATAATTAAATTGTTACATGTAATTTTTTTATTCATCTTGATTGTACAATTTATCTAAGTTAAAAGCTTCAAACATTATTTCTCATTATATTGTACAATTTTAATGATGAATAGATCTAGAAAGAAATAAAAATAAAAAAAATCTTATAGAAAAATAATTTCAGAAAGGATGAAGTTACTTTATTACAAATACCTGATAGATATACAAATATATACATGTGTATAACTTATGATAATATATAACAAATTATGTACAAAATCAAGTATTCCTAATTTTTATGGAGAACTTCTTGTGTTTAATATATTGTTCTCGCACAAGTATTTTAGATGGATCTGTTGGATTCACTGTGAGTATTTTACCTTTCAATATTTTGTTTACGTTTTTTGTGTAGGTAAATAAATGAAATTGAATAAGTAATTTTATAAAAGTATTTCCGGTATCATGCACCACACATTTGAAATTACTTATATCAGCTTTTGATTTTATTTCATACAGCAACATAATAGAATAAAATCATACCTTCAATGATATATGGCAAATGTAGAGATGGTACACTGTTTCTTCAAATGTGCACCATGGCGACCATTTAGTCTATCTTGCTCAGCAAAATGTATATCACATACTCTATAGTTCTTTCGGACTTTAGTAGGTGCTTGCAATTCTAGCTTCAGATTTTTTATAGCTTGCATCCATAAATTGAATAACTAAAATATATTATACCATTTTACAATTCTATTAATTTAATGAATGAAATTAATTTAATAACTTACATTGGCATCCTTTGGAAACATATGCCTTTTTATGCTTTTATTGTTGTTATGACATGACGGTAAAGAATAAAAACCCATTATTAATTAGGTACCTCATTAGCTGCCAAACAGTGAAATATACCTTTATGATAAAAACAATGAAAAACAAAATACAACAATTGATTAAAGTAAAACAATAAATGATGAACACAAACATATAACTTACCCAAGCTATAGTAGGCAAATGGACGAAAAAGGAAAATGCAAAACAACTTGGTAAGTATACAGGGTAGCACTTAAAACTCCCAGGTCAAATATCTCGGAAACGGATAAAGATATTTGAATTTTCTAAAAAGTAGTTACCAAAGAATGTGATCGACTCTAGTTTGCTTTCACAATTGTGTTTTATTATGTGAAGATATAGATGGCGCTGTGATGAAAAGAATTTTTTTGATAGCCACAATCTTCATTTGTTTTTTATTTGAAAGAGTATTAAAATTAATGTTAATTTTATTAATCGTGTTAGTTTCCAAAATTTCACGGTTTCATAAATATTCGTGTTTAAAGAAAGTAAGAGTAATTTTAAAATATTGTCTTTATTTTGTTTAAATATTTAATTTGTAGGGAAAAATAGCAGTAAACATATTCACAATTCTTGCTATTATAGTTACTTGACAATTTAAATTTTATAGTTAGTTCCTTTTTATAAATTCCACATCATAAGCACCCATACGTATTGCTATGGTTTTTTTATATATTATGGATAAGTAAAATTAAATAAATTGATTTATTTCAAATTTATTTTTCTGTGGGGCAAATGTTTTGGTACACACTGTATTTTGGTTTCTGTTTAAGAATTTGGGAGGTATAGTAGTCTTTTGGTAATCTGTGTATATTAATATTTATTTTGTTGTTATTTGAATTTAAAAGAAAAGATGCCAGAAAGATTATTTACGCTCAACTTGATATTATAATATAGTATAGATATGCGGAATTTTATTTAGACGTGGTAGGGAAGCGTGACTTTCACTTGTCCTGTGGTGAATATTGAAGGACATTAAATTTTGGTCTCCCGTCAAGTGCAGTTTTATTAGAGATATTTGATGTTTGAATAAAATTTGTTATAAGTTTCATTTTTATTTTAAGGAGCCAAGATTTAATCAAGTTTGTGTACTAGTTTTATTGCTGTTATACAAGTTAAGTATTTACTTTTAAGAAAGAGAATGCATTCTTTAATATAATAAGAGAAAATTTTAATATTGTAAAAGTAGACTCGTATCCTTCATTTTGTTTCTCTGCACGTGTTTGAAAATATTTTATATTTATTGAGAAGCTATGAAATTAGATAATTTTCTTTACTGTATCAGTTTGCTATAATTTGATGTATTTTAATTATAGGTATTTAATTTATTTATTTTAAGTAATTATTATTTTGTATGGACTTTGTGAATAATTTTCAGTATTTAATTAGGTACATTTTGTCGCGTTTGTCAGTACAAGTTTTTTTTATCCTATCTGGTCAATTAGTGGGTAGGGTTTTTTCTTGAGTATTTGTTAACTAAAGTTTTTTTTTTTTGTTTTTTTGTAATAAATAAATTATATCTGATCTGTTTTTCACTTTTATTACAAATTTTAGAATAGATAATTAAATAATTATTTCATTTTTTTTGTCTTCATGTAATTTGTTGTTTTTTTATACTGTTTCCTAAGATCACGATTCCTGACGTGAACATTGTACAGTTTCGCCGAGGGAACCTGAGAGAGAGAGAATTTTGTTTTCTGAGCTATATCGCGGCAACCCTATAACAATTGTACTAATATCATAGCAGTATGTAGGCAGAAAAGCATTCATGTCTGTGTTATATGTATGTATGCTTGCTTTAATTATTTAGGAAATATTTTGACATTAGCACACATTAGTGACTTTTGCTTGATTATTAATTGTCTTTCTAATTAGCTTCATTCAAACATTTACAAACTTTGCGTTAAGATTGTGTTAAAAATATGGTTTTACACACAAATGAAGACAAACTGAATATGGCTTTAATTTATGGAGAATCCCGTAGAAATGCATCTGAAGCAATGCTATACCCTTTCCAAAGAGGCCTTTACCAGATCACAAAACATTTATGTCTGTGTGGAAATCTCAGAAATTACGGTAGCTTCAAAAAAGAAACACAATTAAGGCAGAAAAGAGTAAGAGATAATGAAATTACGGCAGCGGTAC
Organism: Amphimallon solstitiale; assembly: GCA_963170755.1. Lineage (NCBI taxonomy): Eukaryota > Metazoa > Arthropoda > Insecta > Coleoptera > Scarabaeidae > Amphimallon > Amphimallon solstitiale. The sequence continues at coordinate 112,324,097 of OY720679.1, read as the reverse complement.
TACAAATAGTTAATAATAACCCACATACATCATTACGGCAATTAAAAGAACTGCATGATCTTTCTGTACCTCTTGCCGTAGGATTCCAAAAGAAAATAAATACTTTCCGTATAAAGATCATTTAGTGCACCATTTAAGAATAGGAGATAATCAACGCAGACTCGATTTTCTGGCAGAATTTTCTGTAATGTTAGCGGAAAACAACAACTTTATGAATCACATCATGTGGAGTGACGAATGTCGTTTTCTCAACAATGGTGCTTTAATTAAGCATAATGCTCAATATTGGTCAGAAGATAATCTTAGATGGTTAAGGCCAACAACAAATCTAACAGTTTTTGGCGTTAACGTTTGATGTGGAATTTTAAACGGATATATTTTAGGCCCCTACTTTTGTCATGAAACATTAACTGGTATGCGCTACTTACATATCTTGCAAAATGAGTTACCACCAGTGATGGGCGGCGTAGACTACATGCCGTAGACAATGTAAACAATAGCAAAATTAATTTAACACTTTTTTATTTAAATGAATCTTACACATTTTTAGATAATATAGATAAATTATAAAGTTATATATTTTATCTTACAGCATCTCTTCTTCTTCGTCATCTTCAGTGAAATTATATTCACTACTTTCAGCCGTTTCGGCCTTTAAAGTAAAATAAATATGAATTAGCTTTTTGGAGTTTTCAAATGTCAACCTGTTTCTTAATAGCGTGTGAATGTGTCCCCAATTTGAAAAAAGTCGTTCAATCTGTGCGGATGATGCCGGTATTTTAAGCAGTTTAACTGCTAAAGCAGCTAAGTTGGGGCACTCCATTTTTGCCAGTCTCCAAAAAACTAAAGGTTTTTTGACATCTTTTTCGTGTAGAATTTGAAATATACCTTAAATTTAAAAAACATTACATTAATAAATATGATATATGAATAAACAAATTACATACCTGTTTTTATATTAAATTTATCCCATTATTCTAGTCCCTGGCTGTCAAGTTGTTGTAATAGGAATGAATTTATTTTATTTTTATGTTTTGCAGAACGCTTACTGATATTATATGCTGGGTGAAAATAAAATGCTGATAATGCATATACATTTAGAGCCATTTCCTGTCGAGTTTTCAATTGCTCATGAAATTTTTCTGGCAATTTTAAGTCTAGTCAGAGATTTGTCGAATCTGCAATAGAAGTATCTGAATTTTGACACATATTGATTAATTCACAAACTGGATTGTGTGTTTCTAAATTTTGTCGAACTTCATTGACAAAATCCTCACTAAAAACTTATTCGATAACTTTGGATATAATTTTCTTTTTTGTAGACGCAATAATTTGTTTCATGTGATCGACATTTTCCAAGAGGTTCTTGAAGGAATCCCGGTAAGCGCACCATCTTGTTTCGGCTGGAAGTTTGATTCGATGGTCTCCTTTCATAACTATTATTTTCTCAAAATCTGGTTGTTTAAATTCTTTTAGTACCAGTTTCACATTTTCGACCAACTTTTTATCCAATATATCTTTTGCGAGCAAGTTGCCCGCGTGGTTACTGCATGTACTATGCCACATTGAGTGCTTCAGAAGAGCCCCCATTCTAGTCATAGCGCTAGCATTATCAGAAACGATACCATACACATTCACACCATATTTTGTTTGGCAATATCAGCCGATTTTGTAATTATTTCAGCAAGTTTATCACTAGTTTCAGACTCCATAGTCAAATCCCAGGCCTCAAGAAAAGCATTTGCACCATCTGTACTATGAAGCATTGTCACCACTATCTTAGAATTGCTTGCAGCATTTTTCCAACCGTCACATAAAATAACTGCTTCTTCTTTTACATGTCTTTTCGTTTTAATTATGCAATCATCATAACATTTATTTAAAAATGTTGTGCTTAGCTTCTTTCGACTGGGAATCTTATCTAAATAAGCCGGTCGAATGGATTTAATAAAATCTTTGAATAAGGGAGATTCAACAATATTAAATGGTAGATTGCAGCCAAATATAAACCTAGACAAAGCTTCATAATTTTTTTTTCTTCTTCTTCCTTTAAAAAATCAAAATAACTGCAAATTGTTTTAGGTCATTTAAAGGTTCCACTTGGTGTTTGCTGTCGGTGTAGTAATATCGGCAATAGCAATCGGGTTAGTTGTTGCATCCATTGGCGTGAGTGTTCCTTCCTCTGAAACCACATATGTATGCATAACCTCTAAATCAGCGGTTTCTTGTTCGCACTAAAATAATAGAATATAAATAATAAATGAAATATGTACTTTATAATGCAAAAACCTACGAGTAAAGAATAGAACAGGAGAGAGTCTCCTTAATAATAATATTTGTCCAAATTTGGTAACTCAATATGGCCGCCGCAATGCCTAGGCGTGCATAAATATTTTGTATAGGATATATGTACACTTCCTGTGATCTCGATAATCATTTAAAATAGGTTGTTAGTCCAAAAATAATTAAAGAAATATCGAGAGAGTATTATGTTTTCAATTCTTTTCTTCTTTTCGATATATTATAAACGGGTTTAAATGAAATCTGCGTCAAAAATATGACAAATATTAAATGACTTGGATATATATGTTACGACACTGAACACATAATCAGAGATGTCAGATATATATATATATAGATTCGTAATATTTTTCACAAATAAAGCTAGCTGGACTGTCAGGCAAAGTCGTTGCTTCATGACTACTACATGGGTAATGCGATACTGATGTAATATTTGCACTTAGTCATATTTAAAATCAACAACTCAACATAATTTCAAGTTTTTTATTTTATCTTAAATGATGATTGGTTTTTTTTTTTTATTTACCACTAGGGGTTTCGATACAATCAAATTTTTTTATAAAGAATAAGTTTTTTTCCAAAAACTCATCCTAAAATAGTTTTCCCTATAAGAAACTACATCACTTTACACACTGTATATTGTGAATATAAGTCAGACTGTGTGTGTGTGAGTATGACGCGCCGACTGTGTGTCTTTCGTTTCCGATAGAAATTCATGTAATTTCACATATTGTTAATTTTTTAATATTTTTCGATCACATTTGGAAAAAAAATATCACATTTCACACAACACACACACAAATTTTATCGAAATCGATTATGCAGTTTGGGAATCTGTCTATAAACAACAAATTAAATGTTTTTGATTTTTATATATTTATAAATTAGTTAATTTCGGGTAACAATTTTACAAGCAAGTCAACTTCCGCATAATTTGAATGTATGTCACTATATCAGTTAACATCCTTTTATAACGAAAACTTCTATATAGCAATGAATGTGTTTTGAAAGCATTATTATAATGCGATATGTTTAACAAATTCTGAAGGTCAACTGCAATGACAATTTTCTTGTTTTATTACATAGGATAGACATGCATATTTAATTAATAATATGTAGGTACACTTGTATAATGATATATGTACCGCACATGCACATTATCATATGAAATATTTATTTCATGTATAAATGTTTGTTATTATAATAAATAGCAAATCTAATAATTTGTGACTACATTATTTTAAACAATGAGGAGAGTAGTTTATAATTATTAATATCTGTGGATAAATGCAGAAGATAAATGTTTACTTTGTGACACTCATAAATTATGCTAATTCCCTAGGTATTTTCCCCTTATCCCCTTAACCTACCTTGTTTGTATATGTCGATTGAAGAGATTTACTTTGACTTACATTATTGACATTTCATTTTTCGTATTATAAATCAATAGATACCTACTATGTACATAATAAAAGTAAACAATGATATAACATCTTCTGCTGTGTATGAGAACAAAGATTTAAGCAAACAGTTTTGTCCAAATAATATAATAATTAATTATAATCACATATAATTAATTAAAAGTAGCAGATTTGAATATTTGTATTGAATTATAATTTCTTTGTGTTACGTTTTAAATTCGGTTTGTGCCAATTATGCGCATTTAACTTAATTTAAGTAATTAATAATAATTAATTGATATAATTAAACGTTGGTTATTTGTTTAATTTTCAGTTCTTTTCAGCGGCCTTTACTCTTGGTTAGCCCTGTATATTGATAACTACAAATGTTTATTTTGTTTTTGTAACCTTGGTGCAGTTGGTATGCAGTATTGTCGAAAAACGTTATATTAAAGGTCTCTTCTTCCTTCCTATTTGCCTGAATTTAGTTTTCTTTCCAGTTTTCCTTTTACTCATGAATTTTATTATCTACGCATTCATTTATTTCCACTTGTTCTTCTCTGCAAGACAGCACACAAGATATTGTCTGCCGAATCTAAGCTCAGCAAATAAGCTCGTAGATTCGAGGATGAAATCGTATTGCTTATTATAATTTATATTTTGGAGAAGAAATTTGTTGGCGTCTAATAGTCGTTCAATGCATGGAAGCGTTTTCAAGTTTGTTTTGGCAGATGATAATCCTCGGCCAGTTTTGTCGAGTGCTTCGTTGTGGGTAACGATAGTTTTCCTTTTGTTAATTTGATGTTCTCTCCTTTTATATAGCAATTAATTGTATAGTAATAAATCTAGATTTCCATGGCTTGTAAAAAGTTAGTAATTTTGAATCACTTATCTTCACACAAATTAAAATTAAATAACGTTATTGCTTGACTACAAATAGAACACATTAATGAATGAATAAATACTATTTAGTTCATTATTTAATATTATGTGTTTTATTATTAACACAAGAACGAAGGAGTAATATTTATTGTTTTAATATATACTATAAAAAGGAAAAAGCTAGTTACAAAAAAAAGTGAGGTGTGGCCACCACGTATAAGTGTTTCAAATTATACAATTTTAGGATTTTTTTTATATTAAAAACTATTCAAAATAATTTTATAAGTACTACTATTCCTTTAATAATCTCTATAGAATGCATACTTTGCAAGATATTCGAAAAAAGTGCTACTCGCTAAGAGTAAAAGTGTTACTTCCGGTCCGAATTTTGACATTTAATATATACAAAAAATATTGCAAATCCAGTTCTAAATACTTTTGTACTCTTGATAAATATATATAAAATGCATAATTTACGATATATTTGCAAAAAATCACTATTCGATAAGAATAAAAGTGTTACTTCCGGTCCGAATTTTGAAATTTTTTTTATACAAAACGTATTGAAAATTATGTCCTAAATACTTTTATACTCGTAATGTACCTGCCTAGAAAGCATGACTTGCGAGATATTCCCAAAAAACTGATTTTCAATAAGAGTAAAGGACCCTACTTCCGGTAGGAATTTTGAAAAAAAAATTTTATACAATTTTTTCTCAAATTCAATTTTGAGTAGATTTGAATTCTTTATAAATTTGCTTAAACTTTGTTATTGACGAAGTATTGGCGATATTTCTCTGAAGTAAACGACTATTTCCAATCCCACCGATTTTACTGAAAAACTAATCAGCTCTCAAGAGGGAAATTATACACGTAAATACAAAATTTGTAATTGATATCTGCAACGGTTTGACCGCTATCGTGGTCACAGAGAGAGATTCTTTAAGAACCACGTTTTCGTTATCAGGGGACTTCAAAACGTGGACATCTGCAAAAATCATTTTCATAATCACAATATACTACGTATAAGAAAGTAAGAGATAATTGCTTTCAATATCACAAAGCTCTAATTCCTTTGAATTTTGTAATTATTTATCCACAGAAACAATAGCTCCCTGAAAACATACTAAACAATCCAAATAAATACCCATGTCTGATAAGATGCTTAAGGTGAGCTCCACAAACTTCCTGGTTGATAGACACGGTTTTCAAATTCATTTCGAACATTGCAAATTATCTGAGATATAATTTGCCCAACTTGGTCTCCAATTCTTACCTTTAAGTCGTCGATGTTATGGGGTTAGTTCTACATATTTTACTTTTTAAAAATTATCCGGCGAACGCGCAGGCTATTCCAGAGGTGAAAGGTTTTGTCCAAATGGTTGCGTGTTAGCCTAGCATAGTGCGGGGGAGGTTCGTCCTGCTGGTACCACACTGAGTGACGTGACAAGTTTAGATCTACTAGATTTGGGTATAATTGAGCTATTGCAGTAACTAATTCGCCCTTCAAAAAATTCAAATACATTTCTCCTGCGTTCACACTCCAAAAATATGGTTGTGGGTTCATCCACTATTCCTGACCAGACTTGACTTTTTATGGATACTTAGTATGATATTGTCGCCTTCAGTTGGGATTTTTGGGGGACAGTATCCTCAATTTTGACGATTAACTTCTCTATTAAGAGCAGACGTTTCTTCATCCGAAAAAAATATTCTGGCCGCTAAACAGTGATTTGGATCCACCATTGTTTTACAGAACTCTAAGCGGTAATCTGGATCATCATCACTTAATTCGTGAACCAGCTTAAGCTTATACGGGTGCCCTTTTTCAATTGTTAAATATTTTATCACTGATCTCTAACTTATTCCATTGTTTAGAGCTAATTCTTTGATGTTTGGTGTGGTTCTTCTTGTAGGACGAGTAGCATAATAACAAGCCTAATAACAACTAATTAATAGACGATATTGTGATAAACAAAAGCAAGCACACCACACCAAAAAAAGTCAAACAGATATTAATAGTCATGGAATATTGATATATTTCTTGTTTTAATCCACCATTTAAACATATTTTCCTCACTAGATAGAGAATGAAGCGATCTTTCCGAAAATGTAATTTTTGACCCCGTTGCAATTTAAAGTTTTTGAGTTGCCCCTCTTTGCGTCTCCACTGATTAAGCTAGAAAGGTATAATTTATGTCACAGGTGGGGATTGAAAACTAAAAAATGACCTTTTTTGATTTTGAATTCGTTACGATTGTAATATTTTTTATTTATCTATAATAAATCTCTAGTCCAGAATAAATAACGCAAGGATATGTAAAATATATTTATTTTTCTATAATATATATAGGTATATTTACTTATAGGTATAAAAACTTGTTTTAAGCTTAAGTATTACTTCATTTCCTACTTATTATTAAACTTATTACCTAATATCAATCACTTTTCGATTTAAAATTCTGAAAAAGAAAAAAATGCAATAAGAAGTGAAGCATTTAAAAACATTTTAAACTTACATTTTCAGCTATTTTATGTAGAGTATCAGCTGTAGCTTTTCCTGTTTGCTGCACCATTCCATAAAGTATACCTTTCCTTTGTAGAAGTGTATAAGGGTGATCATACTCTTTGATAATTCCAGCTTCCATTACTAAAATTTTATCAGAATCCATTACAGTATGTAATCGATGTGCTATCGTTAGAACCGTACAATGAGCAAATTTTTTTCGTATAGTCTTTTGAATTAAGGCGTCTGTTTGGGGATCTACATTAGCTGTGGCTTCGTCCAGTACTAAAACTTTGTTTTTTCTAATAATTGCTCGAGCTAGACAAAATAGCTGCCTTTGCCCAACGCTAAAGTTAGAGCCACCTTCGTTTATATTAGTGTTAAGTGCAGATGGTGTATCACTGATTAAAGCCTTTAATTCCACTTCCTGTAATGCGTTCCAGAGTTCGTCATCAGAATGTTCTTCAAATGGGTCTAGATTCTTTCTTAACGAACCAGAAAACAGTACAGGTTCTTGAGGAATAATCGATATTTTAGACCTGACATGGGTTAGAGGAAAATTTGCTATATCTAAATCATCAATAAAGATTTGACCTTCAATCGGTGTTAGTTGAAATAAGGCGACTATTAAAGAGGATTTTCCAGCTCCTGTCCTGCCAACTATACCAATCTTTTCTTCGGGTTTTACAGAGAAATTTAAATTTTTAAGTATATATGGTTCAGTGACTGAGTATTTGAGGTAAACATTTTCAAATCGAATACCACCTTCTCGAGGCCATTCCGTAGGTGGTGCCGTTTTACCTGCTACTTCTTGATCCTCATTTGCTATGTTCGTATATTCAACAACTCTTTCGACAGCAGTCATTTGATTTTCCAATTCACTCCATTGCCTCATTCCCCACTGGAACATTCCAGTTAGCATAAGAGATTGCGTAATTGCCAATCCAACGTTACCACCATATTTCTCTGTCAAATTAGTACAACTCAATTTATTTTAAACGATAAAATATGTAGTTTATACACTTACCCTTTCCGATTATCAGGAAACTCATGGTGACGCACGTGATGTAGAAAACGCATATCAAATCTAACCAAAAGCCAAACGTTCTGGAACTACCCAAAAACATGAACCATGCAGAGCTGTGTAAATCTTGCAGTTGATCAAACTCGCTCTTCAGCATTTCTTGTGCATCGAAAGCTCTAATTGTCGTAAGACCTTGAAGTGATGAGTTTAGATGAGTGAAAACGGGGCTACGAGCTAAAATGAGTAGTTTTTGTTTCATTATTATAATAAATATAGTAAATATGTCAAAAAAGTATAACATTACATTTAGATCTATACGAGATGTATAAGACAACACAGACGGGTTCAACTCTCTTATTTATAAACCGTGCAATTTTATTAATTAATAAAAAAAAGTTAAACAAAATATTTCCAGGTTCTTAATAAAATTTAGATCATCTTATAAGCTACTTACTCGCAACTGCTCTATATCTTGTTAGAAAAAATAGAATAATAAATAAAAAAATAACAATAAAAAAGTGCAAAGGGTTTCTACTTTACTACATACTGAGTTTCACCTTAGATAGTAACAAAGATGAGTTTTCTATCCTTGTGAAGTATACGTATTCGATGTTGATATCAATTTGGTGCTAAAGGTTTTTATGCGTTAAGATCATCTTAAGGAGGGTACCTTTCATACAAGTAATATATTGCAAACGAGTCTAAAATGAAAAGGGAAGGTATCATACTTCTAGGAAAACATTACTTTCACTCACAACATTATAATTTTGCCATGTAGTCGTTAGTACGTCCTCTGCTCTGAAGTTTATTACAATTTTGAAATTAAATATTACACCAATAAGTTAAAGAAATATATTGGACCCTCTAAATACGAAGAAAGCATAGAACCGATTTGCAAATTCTAAAGGACAATTTGATATTTTACGCCAAAAACAAAAAAAAATGAGGTGTGGCCACCACACGACTTTCTTATACGTATAAAAGTGTTACTTCCGGTCCGAATTTTGAAATTTTTTTTATACAAAAGATATTTAAAAGTACGTTCTAAATACTTTTATACTCGTAATGTACCTGACTAGAAAGCATGACTTGCGAGATATTCGCAAAAAACTGATTTTCGATAAGAGTAAAAGACCTACTTCCGGTAGGAATTTCGAAAAACTTTATTGACACAATTTTTTCAAATTTAATTTTGAGTATATTTGAATTCTTTATAAATTTGTTTAAACTTAGTAATAATTGACGAAATATTTGCAAATTTCGATTTTTTACTGAAGTAAACTACTACTTCCGGTCTGCCGATTTTGCTCAAAATCTAATCAGTTCTCAAGAGGGAGATTATATTCGTAAATACAAAAGTTGGAATTGATATCTGTAGCGGTTTGACCGCTATCGTGGTCACAGACAGACACACAGACAGACAGACAGACATACAGACACACAGACAGACATTTTTTAAAAACCACTTTTTTGGTATCAGGGGACCACAAAACGTGGACATCTGCAAAAATCTCGAGGTCGAAAATTTTCATCATCACAATACTTCCTTATACTACGTATAAGAAAGTAAAAATGCTTAAAGATATAATGTGTTTGTAATTGATTTGCGAAGGTTGCGTTTTAGCGATTTTACGTATCACTATTTCAACCCCCACTACAACTTAAATTAATTTTCAAATTTGACATTAAAATCCTATAATAGTATATTACGTACCAAGTTTAGAAAAGTGAAGTTTACTAGATGAGTATGTTATAGTTGAGCTCGAGCGAAAGCGAGTGCTTAAATGACATTCGAGCCTGTTAAAGCACTTTTCTAACGTGCTCCGTATACTGTTTTTTCGCATTTTGTATTAGTACTTATAAATAAATATTCTTTTAAATTCCTACAACATTATTCTGAATTAAAATGTTAATGTAGTGTAGGTTTTCTCTAACGTAGCAACCTGACTTTTGCAAGCCACATTTGTGAAATAATTAATAAAATAATAAGTGTTTTGCAATGAAATTATTTCGAAAACAACTTGGAATACATTTTAAATGTTACTCGAGAGGCGTCTTTGAGCTTACTACCTTTACGATCGATGGAGCGATATGAGAATAAATATTATGTACTTGGAGACTGAGTAACAATTTACAAGAAATTGATGAAAATTTAGTTTTTCTACGGTTCAAAAAAATTAGGTGTGGCCACCACACGACTTTCTTATACGTATGAAAGTGTTACTTCCGGTCCGAATTTTGAAATTTCATTTATACAAAAAATATTCCATATCCAACTCTAAATACTTTTGTACTCTTGATAAATATATATAGAATGCATAACTTACGACATATTTGCAAAAAATCGCTATTCGATAGGAGTAAAAGTGGTACTTCCGGTCTGAATTTTGAATTTTTTTTTTATACAAAAGATATTGAAAATTATGTTTTAAATACTTTTATACTCGTAACGTACTTGTCTTAAAAGCATGACTTGCGAGATATTCGCAAAAAACTGATTGTCGATAAGAGTAAAAGACCTACTTCCGGTAGGAATTTCGAAAAACTTTTTTAAGACAATTTTTCTCAAATTTAATTTTGAGTACATTTGAATTCTTTATAAATTTGTTTAAACTTAGTAATTGACGAAATATTTGCAAAATTCGATTTTTTCACTGAAGTAAACTACTACTTCCGGTCTGCCGATTTTGCTCAAAATATAATCAGTTCTCAGGAGGGAGATTATATTCGTAAATACAAAATTTGGAATTGATATCTACAGCGGTTTGACCGCTATCGTGGTCACACACACACAGACACACAGACACACAGACACACTGACACACACACAGAGACACACAGACACACAGACATTTTTTAAAAACCACTTTTTTGGTATCAGGGGACCTCAAAACGTGGACATCTGCAAAAATCTCGAGGTCGAAAATTTTCATCATCACAATACTTCCTTATACTACGTATAAGAAAGTAAAAGGAAACAGAATTGTGGCTAAAAAATGAAACACCAAGTAGAAAGTATTTCTAGTACAGAACATAGTGCCAATACAACCATCATTGCTTGCTGTGTGAATGCTGCAGGTGATTTTATACCCTCAATGATTATCTTCAAACGTAAGCGCATGGCAAATAAACTAAATGTTGGCGCACCAGCAGGAGTTATTGTAACTATCTCTGGCACAGGTTACATAAAGAGTGACCTTTTCGTGGAATGGCTAAATCATTTTATTAGAAATGTTAAGGTTTTCTAAGGTGAAGAAGATTATATTATTATTAAATATAACAGATCTACTAAGTGAGCGTATACTAGAACTGCCTTCATAATGACCATCAGTAATGGTTTTACCGCGACTGTAATATGCCAGTGGACTGATGGATTTTTAGTGATACCGATTTAGTGGCTACTGAATCTTTTCTAGATGATCGAAACGGAGTGGTGCCACAATCAGAAGATCACCCTGTGACGTAGTTACACCAGAAACACACGCTGAAACAAATATGGTTGCCTCTCAAACAGCAAATAATAATAGGACTGAACCTATCCCAGAAGCATCTAATAGATAATGTATCAACAATGAATTATTCCATTTCGAGAAAATACTGGCAACACGAAAAAACGTAAAATGTCACAGCCAGCTATTATTTTCAGCAGCATTCCTTACAAAAATGTGCTAGAAGCTCAACAATAAAAACGTCAACAAAGAGTTGCGAAGGTAAAGCAGAATTTTAAAAAATCTAAAAATGGTGTTACCCCCATTAGAAAAATACCAGATCAATTAAAAAATACCGGGTTAAAATTATCACAAGTAGACATTATGTCAGTGGAACATATTGAAGTAGAGATTAACCCAGATGATTGGTATTATTTAGTTGCGAGAAGAAAGTTAATGAAAATACAGGGTGAGGCAGGGAAACATCCCTAATTTTGAAGTTGAATAAAAGCGAAACTAGAAAAGGTAGAACAAATTCGTTTTATTATTTTAAAAAAGCAATATTGGAAGTTTTAAACAAAATATTTTGCAAATGATGGCCTTCATTATCAATTTATTGTTGTAGCTGGATATTAAAGTTTCGCATCACTCTGAAGCATCTTTCCCGGTATGCGACCTATTTCCAGGTGTATTGCTTCTTTTTAGGGCTTGTATGCTGTTAGGGCGATGTTTATACACCTCAGCTTTGAAGTAGCCCCAGTCGCAAGGTGTTAAATTCGGCGAGCGCGGGGGCCATTTAATGTCACCGAACCTGGAGATTAAACAGAACAGTCGTTGAATTAAGAGCTGTGTGGGCCGTGGCGCCATCCTGTTGGAACCAGACACGTCCTATATATAACTGTTCGAGATATGTTGCAAAAAAATCTTGGAACATGCCCACATACCGTTCAGAAGTGATGGTAACCACACGATCATGTTCCTCAAAAAAGTAGGGTCCGACGATGCTTTCTTTGCAGATTAGCAATCAAATTTTCACACGCCTGTATTCGATTATTACAATCCTGTTGTGATAGTTCTTGAGTAACGACCATCTTGTAAGAACACCGCGACGATAGAACTTTTTTGAGAAAAGTAGGTTTTAACGGCAAAAGCGCGTTGCGCAGTAGACCACACCATTTTAGCAACTGGCAGGTAGCAGATTGAAACATCCCGAAATACTGCATCACTTCAACCTTTTCCCACCCTTCTGCGAACCCAACCTTCGTCACAATGGCCATCTGAAAGTAGGGATCTTTCCCTGTCCCACCCTGTATGTTGCAATGCAAAAAAGTGCAGTAGTTGGGCGCATAAAATATGCTCTGGGTACAAAAAAATGTTCAAAGGAGTATATTTGTAGTTATTGATAATAAACAATTCGAAAAAAATATTTAACCATATATAAATCCTATAGGAACAATTTAGCCATATTTACGATTTATTGAACGAGTTGTTGAAATCGTATGTATTGCAGCATTGCGCAGAACAGTTTTTTTTATGTATATGTATATGTTCTTATCGTTATATAGCTCTCTATTTATGTTATTTTCATAAATAAATATGTAACTACTCACAGGTATTTTTTATTTCCTTAACCAAAACTCTAAAAGTTGGCACGATATAGCTAACTCTACTCGTTTAACGTAAGAAATACGAAACATTTCACCAGATATCATAGCGAGCGGTACAAGATAATTTACAGAGGAACTGGCTTACTGTCAGGAAATAGGTCAATCAGGTTTATCGTATTTTTCTTACGATTTCATAAAAACTTTAGAACACGTGTCTTATAGTTTGATGAAATCGTGTTATCGAAAAGAACATCAACATACCAAAAACTATTGTGTGGAAGTATAACTTGAGTAGGTACGTCATATTTTTTTAGAAGAGTCAGTTTATTTGATGATACTTATATAATATCATACTTTAGCACATATCTGAATATGTTAAGTAAATATTATACAGTGTGGAAACCACTTATGGAATAAATTCAGTAACTTTCAAACTAATGACATTTGTCGAAAACGCTGAAACAGGTCAATTTTTTTTTAAAGTGCGCTGGCCTTAAATCACTGCACTTATTAGTGACGTCATCTTATTTAGAGCTGTGACTTCATACGCATTTTTTTAAATAGAATGCTATATTTTTTTATAAATTCGTAGATAGTACTATTAAATACCTTTTCAATGAACTAACATTAGTTAACTTTCTTTTCAACAGTTTTTGAGATTTTTACATTTTTACGCTCTAACCACAACAACAACAATTATAAAAACGTCAAAGTTTACTAATTCTTTTTTGATCAAAGCAAAATTACTATCTCTCTTGTGTATTCTACTACCGTCAGGTGCTATCAATTTCATCAGACAGATTTTTCACGTTGTTTTTTTTTTATTTTTTTTTAATGTAAAAATCTCAAAAACTGTTGAAAATAAAGTTAACTAGTGTTAGTTCAGTTCATTGAAAAAGTAATAATAGACATGGGCCAGAGAGGGGAAGTCGTTCCAATTTCACTCAGACTAGACCGACTCGTGTTTTGTCGGCTCTCGGGTACCGTATTACCTACCGGTTTCCCCGAGAGCCGACAAAACACGAGTGGGTCTAGTCTGAGTGAAATCGGAACGACTTCCCCTCTCTGGCCCATCTCTATTTAATAGTATTATCTACGAATTTATAAAAAATATAGCATTCTATAAAAAAAATGCGTATGACGTCACAGCTCTAAAGAAGATGACGTCACTAATAGATGCAGTGATTTAAAACCAGGGCAATTTAAAATAAAAATTGACCTGTTTCAGCGTTTTCGACAAATGTCATTAGTTTGGAAGTTACTGAATTTATTCCATAAGTAGTTTCAACACTGTATATTATCTATTTATAGTTTTACGTTATCATCTATATACAAATAAGAAACCAGTACTTACTTACGCCTTCCAATCGTTTTATATTCCTGCTTGTGGAAAGATATACTATTCTCAATAGGTAGAATACGAATAGCATTACAACAGATACAATTAGTAGCCAAGGATTTACAGTTCCTACTACGGAGGTTATTCCAACGACTCTTAAGCCAATCTATAAACAAATAATAAAATAATAATTTGTACTTGTCAATTTAAACTGCAATTCTCTCTCTCACTCTACGGTTATTGTTTATAGTGTTCTTTTGATTTTTATATTCTTACTTCTACTTGTCACAATCAATTTAAAAAATAAAATTGTATTTTACATTTAATATTCATGATAACACACAAGACTAGATTGGAAGACAAAAGGAGACAATTTTTATTAAAAACTTTTTTGCAATTTTTTATTTTACCTGAATAGTATCCAAGAGAACAATAGGTAAATATTCATCAATGGATCCCATATCCTTAGAAAATCGGTTTAAAATTCTACCAGAAGAATTAGTATTAAAAAATCGCATTGGTGCCGTCACAACTTTCGAGAACATACGATTGTGTAGTTTGACTGATGAACGCATGCAGTAAGAAAAAAAAGCAAACGATCTCGTTAAGAAAATGAATACAGTAAAAATGGTTAATCCTGCATAGATATATAGTATTGTATTTCTTGACAAGTATTCATAATCATTGTCTGGATTTATTTTTGTCGTGTTACGCAACATTTTCTCTTGTTCCATATTTGTCCTAAAAATAGAAAAATATATCAAATAAAATATATGATTGTATCAAACTATTTAGAGATGAAACGTTCAATTCTAAGCGAAATAGGGCAAATTTGGCATGAATATCATTCGCTCAACCGAAAAAGTATGGACATTAGTGGTTTTGTGCTCCTCAGGGCACCAGACCATCAAAGTTTACTACCAGCTTTTCACACAACAAGTGTCCAAATAGCTTTCTACTTTGGCCCTATAGTATCTGCAAAGTCCTATAGTATCTGTAGAGAGTAAAATGCCATACTTTGCAGACCAAAGAGATATTTCTCTTGAAAATTAAGGAAAACTTATTTCCTTACTATAACAAAATGTCCCAGGACAATAAACTGAACTCATCTGGACTTACCAATTTGGTAATCTGGCCAAAACAAGTAATATATATTTTCATGATAGAAAACTTTAATAAAGTTACAGAGCCAGAAAATACTACCCTAAGCCTTGTAAATTCTATAGACAATAGAAAATTATTTAAAACCCTAACTATTTAGAGATGAAACTACACGAATATTTAACGTCTGCTCTTCTGTCATAGAGAGAAAGATGTAGCAAAGGGCAAACGTTATATTTTAAGCGAAATACGGCAAATCTGGCATGGAGACATTTCACATGACTCGAGATATTTACGACGATTCTGGCATTAATGTAGATGTAGATGAATATCATCAGATAAGAAAATGATGGATAAGGATTACCTTCAACGAGCTCAACTAGAAAATGTCAAAACCATTCGATATATTGTGCATGATAATCTCTGAAATCTCTTTTTCGAATGTTCAATATTGTTATTAATAATAAAAGAGCAATTAAGTAATAACAAAACATTTTATGCCCAATCAAAAATTTGCGAACGACATTCTAATACCAACTAACAAAAAGGCTACTACAAACTTTACTGTATTCAATACTCACACTGCGAGATTTTGTTAAATGTTCATTTTGGGTTTCTGACGTAGTTTCAGTGACCACATACACCATTGTATGAAGGATTATCTTTTTGGGTGTTTTCTCATTTTGGACATAATCTGAGCTTAGATCTACCTTCCTTTTATCACTTCTGATTTTCTGTACTTAAAGAAGTAATTAATTTTATCGCCCAGCTTATAAAACAATTCTCAGTTATTTACACAACTACTACATATACATATAAGTTAATTTAACGGCAGTAGTCGTAAGACGAAAAAATCACTTTATCCGTAGATAAATTAATGCTTTGTGATTTGTCTGTAGAGTGGAAATAGATCGACATGTATGTAATAAAGGATTTTTCCAATTTACGAAATATCTCATTCCGTAAATTCGAAAAATCTGGTAACGTATATGTATATGTTGTATGTACTTATGTAAATAACTGAGAATTGTTTTATAAACTGGGCGATAAAATTAAATACTTTTTTAAATATCCAAAATCAGAAGTGGTGGAACATTGATGGTAGCTAATTAATGACAAGATGTCCATATCAATGAGAATTAATTTTTTTTAGATATTTTAAAGTAACATAATTTATTCGATCTCTGACATTGCCAAATGAATAAAGTATCAATGTGTCAATCTCTCATTACTAAAATGAGTTACAACTGAGTTTTGGTGTTGGCATTTTGCTGACAATAATGTAGAATTATAAAAAGCGTTATACATATAAGCTTTATATATAACTAACATTAAAACAATATCTGGCCGTGTGAACTTGTTCTACTAAAATATTGAAGTATACTTTCGTATCGTGGATAATTGAAGTTTAAAAAAAATAATTAACGCAATCCCAATAAATACAGAGGAGAAATTTATAAACTTTGTATTCCTAATAGTTTCATTTGGACTTTCGAAATACGTTCTGGGCAGGTTCCAATCTAAGATGGTCTGGTAAACAACGATCATATTTGTTTGTAGCAAATATAGGAGACAGTGCCAAGGTCATCTAGCAAGAAAGTTCATGGACTATAAATTATATTATTGTAATAAAAGTTAACACAAGGAGACGCCATATCTGGCCAAATCAGTGTTTCCTAAAAATCTTTAGTGTGGTATAAGAAGATAACAATGGAAGGTGTTTTCAGAATGGCTGCAGTACATATCTTATTATCTATACTAGGCTAAAGTCTTGCAAGCATGTGCAATTACTACAACTTACTGAACATGTACTCAATGAACGACTAAACCACAAGTCCAGCAGTGCGACTAGAATAGATGTTACGACTGGAGAATGGTAAATTTTAGAGCAAGCGTTATCGCAGATATTATGATGATTATAATTATATATAACTTACCAATATCCCATAAAAAAATCGCAACTACTTCTTGAAAATTGTGCCAACGCAAAAGTCATCAGTAAGATCACTGCAATCACCGGTTTTCCTCCTGCCTTGAAATACTGGCTGTAAATTTTTCTTCCGATACTACCCGTAAACATTGATTCTTTATTCATAATAGGTTCTTCACCAATATTTTCTGTAGCATCAATTGACTGCTTCTTGGAAGGTCTTCTAAGAATTGGTTCCTCTTCAGAATCTGTTTCTAACATTTTCGCGAAATCTAAACCGCTCATTTGAAGTTCTTGATATGTACCGATTGCGGCAATCGATCCACCTTCCAGCAAAATAATTTTCTCAACGGATTTTAGGAACTGCAACTGATTGGTGACTAGAATGACGCATTTATTCTTAAGATATCCACATATGCAGTTCTCGAAAAGTTGCTTAGCTACATAAGTATCTACAGCTGCTAGTGGGTCGTCCAGTAAGTATACATCGGCTTCTTTATATATTGCACGAGCTAAATTAATTCTAGCTCGTTGACCTCCACTCAAAGTAACTCCCCTTTCTCCAACAATAGTACGATCACCGTAAGGAAACAAATCAAAATCTCTCTCCAAGGCACACACTTTTATTATAGTTTTATATTTCTTTTCATTAAACATCTCACCAAATAATATATTGTCACGCACCGATCCCCCAAATAACCAAGCTTCTTGGGATGCGTAGGATACAACTCCATTCACCTTCAAAGTACCAGATATCAATGGCAATTCTTTCAGAAGCACGTGAAGCAAACTAGTTTTTCCACTACCAACATGACCAATGATAGCTACCAGTTGGTTGTTGGTAACAGCCAAATTTATATTTGTCAAAGTGTTTTCCGGGAATGTGCTGTCCCAATTGGCGGATGCTTTCTCAAGCTCAATGCCTATTTCAGATGACTTCTTCTCTATAATCTGCGGATCTGTTTCCTTTTCCTCTAATGACAAAAACTTCTGTATTCTTTTAATTGAAATAATTCCTTCAGCACAATTTGTGATACCATTAGGTAAATATTGAGTCATGGATTGCCTTAATATATCATAAAAGGATGTAATGACGAATACATATTCGGCTAGTACAGCGTGACCAGTAAAGACGTGGGTTAAAATTGTCAAAAATAATGCTATATTCGTCAGAAAATTTGGGAATGATAATAGAGTTCCTTTTATGTAGAATGTTGATTTTACATTGTTTATTTCTCGCCTGAAAAAAGAATGTAATTAATTTTTATACTATACTTAAAGGTTAACAAGCAAATATCAAGTATTCATATATGGATCTAACCAGCTATACTTCTATTTTCCTGATAAGTTACTCTTTATAAAAGCCTTTGATTGCTCTGAGAAGCAAATAAGCTTGGTCAAAATATCAATTTGATCTATCTAAACCAAACATAGGGAAGAAATATCTGTTTCTAATATCAGATAGGGAATTTGAATATTATTTCAAGGTTGATATTTTTTAGTTAATTGTCGTTATAATTTTACCCGCAAAAATATAGATAAAAAAATCGAACTATTTTTTTTTTGTAATTTATTTATTTAATTTCTAAACAAAAAACTTTCCGTCAAAATTAATTTACAAATAGTGCGTGATATTGTATAACGTATCCCGATCATAATTATCAGGACGATGGGGATGAGCGCAAGGAACTGACATTTAGAAGACAGACAGACGGGCAACACGAGCCCTTTCGTAAAGCAAGGTGAATGTATGTATATATTTGGTATACCATTTAACAATTGCAGTCGTAAACGTTTCCAGGTGTCGTTCATTATGAATTGGAAATATCAAAGACAGGCAAATATAGGGGGAGGTCGGGCAAGTTCGGCACGTTAACCTTTCTTTAGCTTTAAATATACTTAATCAACTAAACACAAAATTTCTTTTTTGCATGCATGTTTTTTGAACAATTGTGAATAGATATCCGTGATAAAAACATAACAACCACTGACGATGAAGACTATATTTCAGGAAAAGATTAATTTGACAATTGCCGAACTTGTCCGACAGTGCTGGGCAAGTTCGGCATATATGTATATCTAATTGCGGCACACATCGCAAACAAAAACACCTGCTTCACCAGCATAGTCTGTACAGTCTTCACGCGCCCATTTCTTACACATATCGCACTGAATCCATTCCTCTTGAGTTTCTCCATATACTCCATTGCAGTATAAGCACAAAGTCTCACTGTCTTCAGCTTCTACAGGCGCCGCTGTCTTCTGCTTCTTCTTTTCTTTATTTTTATTTTTTGAGGGATAAGTTTCACCACCTATTATCCTCTTAAGTTTTTCCCTTTTTGATTTGGCTTCTTTATTTATTAATTTATCTTCGAGTTCCTCTTTGTATGCAGTGCTGGTAAGTATTTCAGACTTTTCCTGTTTTCGGCCTTTTGATTTGGATGAAGATTTTGCTTGTGGCAAGGCAGATATATCCGTTACTGGAACACGAGATGTAGATGGTGCATTTAAGTCTATTTGGTTTGATTCATTGTTTATATCGCTTAGCCTTCTGTTCGAGTCCAAGGCATCAGTAGATGCTATATCGTCAACGGCAATTTCTGATGAAAATTCTGGATTTATCTCTGAATTTCGACCACTAGACACTGAATTTGTTGCTCCAGGAGATCCCGGCATTAATTCATCGTGATCGGCGGTAATGGGATATGACAGAACAGCTGATGCCCCTATAAAGTCAATTTCGTCAAACATATCTGGGTTATAAGGAGTTATGCCTGATTTCTCAAAAGCCTTCATAATATTTCTGGATGAAAATGCACCCAAAAACGCTTCTTTATTATGGGCCCAAGTACATATCCTGTTATTTGTTCTCCGGGGTGGTTGGTCATGTATTTGTTCAATTCGTTGGCCAGATACGTTTTAAAAGGACCAAAAACGCAGATATCGAGCGGCTGGAGTCGGTTACTGGTATGGGACGGAAACGTTAACATGATGATGCCATTATCTCGGCATAAGTTTATTGCCTCTAGTGACTTGTGGCTCCCATGACCATCTAGTAAAAGAGGAATGGGTCTTTCTTTAGTTGGTCGTACACATTTTATTAAATGTTTAATGTATTCTACAAATAGATTTGCATCACTCCAACCAGATGGATTTGCAAAAGCTACTGTTCCAGGAAAGGAACCTACAAGTAGTTGTGGATTCATTCGGGTTCTTGGGTAAATTAACATAGGTGGAATAAACGTCCCCCCTGCACTAATGGTACCAAGAAGTGTGATGTTTTTGCCCCTTTCGGCAGATGTGATTCGACCAAGCTGTTTAGTGCCCTTCTCAGCGACAACTTTTCGTGGCTTTTGTACACAAGAAATCCCGGTTTCGTCGACGTTAAATATTCTATCTGGAGAAAAGTGATGCTCCTCTAGAGCATCTTTAAGAAGAGCGAAAAATCTGATCACTTTGGTTTTTGTGAAACGAGCTACCCTAGCCATGCTGGTAGCCTCCGGGGTCCTCAGACTTAAACTGTTCTTTTCCATAAAGGATTTTAGCCAATCCTTTCCTGCTAGCTTCCTTTCTGTCTTAAAAGGATGCAGTATTTTTGGCGACGGCAAATTGGAAGGCCAACCTTCTTATGTCCACTGGAGATATTCCATAAAACATTTTCTGCAATGTCACAATATGTTTTTGTAGCTCCTGTTCCGTCTCCAAATTAAAAACAGGCTTAAAACGACCTTTGGAGTGAACATTTGGGATTTCTTTTTCCCGCCAATATTGTAAGGTTGTCCTTGGAATGCCATATTTTTTGGACAATGTAGATAAATTTTTTAGTTCCGAATTTTGAAACTCTAAAATAGCTGCCTTAGAGTTTCGTCACTATACGCAGCGTCTCTCTTTCTTTTGTACTTATGCACCATTTTATCTAAAAAACAAACATAAAAACATCAATTATTGTAATTTATAAATCTGCCGGGCAAGTTCGGCAGACTCTGCCGAACTTGCCCGCTTTGCGGTCGGAAAGCAAAGTTGCAAATAACATTTGTGCATAGGACTGTACTTATCGTCCATCATAGCAAACTTGTAGATAAGCAACTAACTCACGTCATAAAAATTACAAATCACTACATTTACAACACACTAGGGTGAAAAATTAGATATACTGAAGAGTGGTACTTACATCAGATGGCCCAAATACACAAAATTATGCACACTTGTCACAATCTTCAAAGTTGATTGAAAATTCAACTAGTCTCCTATAATTCTAACATTGCCACGGGAACGCTACAGCTAAAACCGATTGTATAAAATGTATTTCCTTGATTGATCATTGTCGTAAAATATGTTGTTTCAGAAATGTTCTTCTGGTGGCTAATTCATTTTGATCGCACTGTATACTTTGCATTAAATTATATTGAAGAAAGATACGTGAAATGTATGGGCGTTTCTACACATTTTATAGCAATTTATCAAGTTTGCCGAACAACTCTCGTACAAATCCTAATTGTGTTAGTTGATTGTATTTTGTTACTACTATAGAAACGTTTATATATTTGTATTGCAAATTAAATTTCCTATATTGAAGTGCCTCTAAAACCAAATATTTATTACTATTCGTAATAATGTTTCTAATTAATATTCATTTTAAGGTGTCATGATAAATGCGATTTATCTCATTGACAGTTAAGTATGTAGAATATGTTGATCGTCGCATACGATACTAGCAGTCATGAAACGTCAGACCAATTAGAAGGGAAAAAAATGTCTACATACGAATTGACATTTTATGCAAATTGAAGTAAGTCTAAAAGCCTCTTTGCAGCGCGCCTTAATCTAATAATTATTTAAAGAAATTCTTAGCTTTGGTGACACTTGCCATATATCCACTGCTGTCGAAATAGTCTGCTTAATATTGTTGAAGCCACATTACGCTAAACAAAAGAGATTACTGCGAGGAGACTTTTTGAAATCACTGTGAATAATTATATCTGCCCCTTAATTGACATTGGCTGTCGTCAACTCCTAGAATGATATGAGACAACCGGTACATTTGCATAGAAATATTAATAAAATGACTTACTTTCTTGCTGTAGCTATTAATTTTGCAAAGGACGTCTCCCAAGCATACATTTTTATTACTTGTATTCCATTTATTACTTCGTGCATAAGTCTAACTCTTTCATCAGTCTTTAGAGCTACTTTAAGTCTGAGTGCGGATGATTTTTTTCCTAAGTAGACTGAAATTAAAAAATAAAATTAGAAATATAAAAACCTGTTTATAAAATGAATTAATAATTTTTGGTTCTAATTGTTAAATAAATAAACACTGATTCCAACTATATTGTGGTAAAATTTTCAGGAAATAACAAGAAACGATAAAAATGTCAAGATCCACACTAAAGACGTTAACTTGTTTCTCTCTACTTCTTGTATACAGTGAACGCTCTCCTAAGCTTTTGAAATTCGTCCTTAGAAACATTAAAAAAATATTTTTGAGCTGCTACCGTGATTCGGATGGCACTCAAGCCATCAATCCCGGTTAATGTGGCAGTCATCAGACCATGTTAGGAGCACGTGCGTAATCTGACCTTAGCCAGAACATATACCACAATTGATTTGGGAGGTATTTTAAATCACCGAATTATGGTAACCGATCAACATTATCCTCGTTATTCAAGAAGTTGTAACTCTCGCGATAATTAGCTTCACATTACTCTACTAAAAAATAGAATTTACCATTCGTTAATGGTATGCAATTAATATTCTTTCCAGATTGTTGGTTATTTACTTACATAATGTTTCTGGAATTACAATCAGGGAAGATCTATTTTAAAGGCAGATAGCGTCCATTATTAGCACTCCGTATATAAACGGAATATGATGCTATTTAGAAACTGCAATTTTCATTTTGCAGCATGTCTTCTGAGCTCACAAGCAAAATAGAGATAGATCAATTAATTACTTATTACATCACGCTACCCATACCATTTTTGGGCACGTGGAAGTGGAAGTAAAGAAATAAATTTTCAGAACAATCTAACCTCAAAAGATCGAATTTTTGGATGTGTATATAGTAAAAGGTTTAATTGTTAATTAAACATTCTCCTTCTTGGCAATAAACAAACTCGAAGAGCCACAAGTCAAAAACCAAAAAATCTTCACAATCTAGTCAGAAACACATGTGAACAACATCATTTGTATTATACTTAACTCTTTGAACAATAGGTTCATTAGTGAACCACCAATTGAATATGCGTAATTTAGTTTAACAGATATAAGTTCCGTTTGTTCTGGTTCAGGTACATGGCTGCGAACCTTTCTTAAATGGAGCCCGAGTGTACAAACCTGGGATTTGAGATCTAACCGCTTAAGTGCCCCATCAAAGCTTTGTGTTCATCAATGAGTGCAATCCTCTCAACATCGGATTAACTACAGAAGAGTATTAGCGGTAACTCTTTAATGTCCGTCAACGGTGGTGCTGTGGCCACATAACTTTGCTCTTTTTGTATTATCTATATGTAATGTTAAATATTCATTTTGCTATCAACCGTCGCTTCCGACGAAATACTTATTGACGTGTTTATTTTGTTCCTGTATTTTCTTGTCGTAAAACTAGACTTATAAAAACAAAGCAGTTCGGGCGCTGACAAAAAAATAAAAGCCAAACACATCGAGATAAAACAGTACTTCCGGATTATCGTACTTTTCGGAAAAATACTCTCTTCTACATATTTCAACAATTACTTTGCAATTTTAACAAAACTAAAATTTAATACAATTGATATACATATTGATTTAGTAATCTCGTTCTTCATATCGAACATAGAAAAAATGATCTTGAAATTGCAATTGGTAAATTAAATGCTGCTTCCTCGGAGGGATATGATCATATCTCAGCTCGTATAATTAAATACTGCTATTGGATAATCACAGAGCCGCACATATATTCATTTAATTTGTTTATTAATCATTGAATCTTTTCATTATCTTTAAAAGTAGCACTGATATAACAACTTTTGCAAATTATAGACCAATAAAATAGAGCAACACTTTCATTTATTTTCTGATGATCAGCATGGATTTCGTCCTAGTTATTCTACAAATACTGCTTTATTCCAATGCCTTGTGAAGGCCATTACCAATGTAGACTCTACTTTGCCTTGTTTAGCAATGTGCATTGACTTGTCAAGGGCTTTCAACTTTTTTTGCATCGCTATGATATTCGTGGTATGGAAAACAGATAGCTTGAGTCTTATCTCCGGGACAGGAGACAGCGGGTAACATATTATGGAGAAATATCAATATTGGAGAGAGGTCACAATGGGGATCATCACATTATTCTTAATATACACTAATGATCTGCCAAAACTTATAAAACCATTGGCCGCAGTATCTCTCTGTGCGGACGAGCGGACGATATTAATATATTAATTGCTCCTAATGACTTACCAGATCTAAAATCTAAAGCAGACGGGACCTATACACATATAAAAAAAGGGGATGTCAATCAATAAGTTACTAGTTAATAATTCAAAAACCAAATGTATTTTATTTAAAAATTAATTGAAGTTCAGGAAAACAAGAATTAACCTACAAGTTTCTGTTAGTTCATGCAGGATTTTGGGGGTTGGGTTGAAGGAGTCCTTGACTTTGTCCACTCATATCAATGCTTTGTGCAGTGATCTTGGCAGGGCTTGCTATGCAATATATAATCTGCGGAAATCGTGCAGAATGGAAGTTTTGAAAAAATACTACTACTCTAATATATTTTCCAGGATTCGCTATGGTATAAGCCATTGCGGAGATGCCAAGAGCGTATTCCTAATGCAAAAAAAGGCTGTAAGATGCATGAATAATCTGAAGTTGCAAGAGTCCTGTAGACCTGCCTTTAGAAGAAAAAGAATTCTAACTTTCTTTGATACACTAGAACTAGTGTCACTTCACTACATAAAAAACAGGTCATCTTTCACCTCCAGAACAGATCACAAGTATAATACACGACCAAATAATTACTTGCTGCCATTTCATCATAGAACAACATTTTTTCGAAGTTCTATTTTTTTTTTTTTGAGAGTTGTAAATTATACAATAAACTTCCATCGAGATAAAACATGAAGGTTTAAAAATTTTAAACTTAAAATTAAGGAATTTCTATTACCATTAAATTGCTAGTCCTGTGAGGACTTCCTGCTCATGTAATAATTTGTGGCCTATGTTTTTATAGTTTTCATTTTAACGTTTTCACACATGTATGTTTTTTTTTGCTTACAGGTGTCACTTCATTCATTGGTTAATTAATCGTTTAATTATTTTATTTATTCGGATCTGTGATTACATAATGTTAAATTATCAATTTCTTATGTTAATAATTGTCATTTTTAGTAATGACTATTGTAACGGTAGGCCCTGTATATAATGAATAAAATACAAATATAATATAACATCCCAAATATTTATATTAAGGTAATGTGTATTATGATATTATGGTAGATAATAAATCAACACAGATCAGGAAACATGTATTATTCATTTATTTGTATTAAATTATTATATTCCTGTTTAAAATGTTTCTATATAAATTCTGTATATGTAAAAGAGAAATAGTGCGTAGGTGTATCGGTGTGAAAGGAAGAAAAACACAAGTGGCACAATATTATTGCAATGATATCGGAGTAAGCCAGGAAGTTATGCGACATAGATAAGAAACCGTTTGTGTGCAACCGACACGTGGAACCTTGAATGTGATGAAGAAATGTAAAGTACATAGGTGGCCCGGGGAAACCCCGAGCAAGAATACGGTGTGACATGCCTTAAGCAAGGAGCAGGCAAGCAGACGTTCCCTAGCCGGCGCATAAATAGGTTCGCAGGTCGTGTTAAGTAGAATAACACTAGACCGCACCCAAGAAAAGGGAACGATCTCTCACAGGCTAACAGTGCGAATGCAAGTAATTCTACGCACTAGTAAAAAAGTAAAAGAAAAAGCCTAGTGAGAAAACTGTTATAAGTTTTAATAAAACAAATAGTGGGTCAAGTGAAGTAAAAGTGCTATTAATAATCAAGTGTGTGCCGTATCTCCAGACAAAGGAGAGGACGATTTCAATCTACCCTGGGAAAGCTGCCCCAGAAAATACCGTATCCTGGTCACCGCATCTTATATAAAGGTACCCAACGTTGTTTGAATTAAAGGCCTATATCATGCATGTTGTTTTTATAAAACAATTCAATTAGCATCTAATTAAATCCATGGTATACTGTATAGGTAAAGCGTCATTGCATCGTTGTTTATTATATTTGCCCATGTTGTAATTAATGCGTAATTTGTATTGTGTTGTACCATTTGAATTGTATTTTGTTTCTATAACCTTTGTTTGTAACTTGATCTGTGTTGATGGTGTTCATAATCAATATATTAATAATGTTTAAATATCCTTTTGCGTATTATTTGTCTACCTTACTATAAGAAATTTGGAATACAAAATAGAAGTAATAGTACGTGCAGAACAATAATCTTAGTGTCTAAATACCTGAACCGTCTTGAAATTAAGGGTCTTGTGCTAAACCGAACTATTTAACTGAGCTAAATTACGCGGAGCATTCAATAAGTCATTTTATTTATTTGAGTCATTTTAATTATATTATTTAAATTTGTATTATTACCTCCGAACACCCTACTTTGGGGCATTTTATTCATTTTATTTACATTTAAAGGACCGTACTATTACACTATAACACCCGTTAGATTTATTATTACAGTCATCGATAACATATTATTTATGAATTTATTAAATTCCATATGAATTAAACAATATCACTTTTTGTTTTCATTGCTTTATAATATTTGTGTTTATCATTGTTATAATTCCCCTGGAGAAGATCATCTGCGTCTGTATTGCTCTTTCAAATGTTAATAAACGTTATTATTATTACTTAATCTGTGGTTTCTTTAAAGATAAGTCTTGTTCCTGTTTATTCAATAAAGAGCTTACATCTTTTGTTGAACTAAAAGACGCATGCTCTGTTTTCACTGAGATGTAAAAGTGACTTACGGAAATTTGACCATCAGCTCTTTGAAGAAGTTACAGAAACGTTACATCAGTTTTGAAAGCCACTATCAAACCCAAAATTAAGGAAAGTGAATATTACTGTCACACACTCTTTTGTTTGTTGTGAATTTTGATTAATTACTTTAATTGATCCAAGGATTATCGTATGAGAAATTCGACGACTTAAAATGGTTGTCAGTATATAAATTAATTATATTACCCCGCCTCATTAGACGTAAAAACTGAAGTTATAAATGATAAAGGGAGGTACCAAAAGTGGGAGTATGGAAGTTAAGAAATTCTCAGAAGCTAATCTTAGTAAAAACTATTATAGAGCTTGTTTATATGCCTACATATAATAGTTTCCGCAAGCACATTATTTTAAATAAAATGATTTATTAGTTAGTGAGTTGTAGAGAAATATTTCGAAGTGCTTGTGAAAGTTTGAACAACACTATAACTATTCAGTTTACTTACTTTGCAATGGAATGAACGATATTATAAAACAGACTCCTATAAGCCCAGTCCAGCCAACGTGAAGGTATACTAAATACATAACGATTACTACTTGTATAGGTGTCACCCAAAGATTATGGAAATTCATGGCTGCATGATCGAATCTATTTACATCATTCGACAACAAATTTATCATTTGACCGATAGTTGTTTGTGCCAGTGCTGTTTTAGACAGTTTTAAACATTTTCTGTATATTAATGAGCAACTGGCAACTCTCATCTTCATTCCCATGTGTTGAAGTTCCATGACGTAATTGTGTACAACAAGAACAATCAGAAATGAACAGGTCGTTATGATTCCGGAGTAGAGATAAGCATCGTTTACGCTTATATCCGTCTGGTTGGGTGTATAGAAACGAATTAATCTTCCTAACGCTAAAGTTTGACCTATTCTGGAAAACAAAATACATTTAATTTAATTTATACTTCACTATAATTAATATTATATACTAGTGTTCGAATACTGCGGTGGAATTACATGCATTTTTTTCAATATATCGAAGTGATTTAGAGATATTTGCCATAAAATATACGCCGAACTAACTAATACTACTAACTAGTTTAGTAGGAACTTATTGTACTCAGTGAGTTCATTTGCCATCCTTATAATTAATGTATTCTAAAGAAAAATTGTTATATTCAAGAAATAATTTTTGGTTCAGCAATTAATTATATTTGCATTAATGGTTTATATTCCAGATTAAATGTCAATATTTATAAAAATTAAAAAAACAAAAGCAAGTTTAAGGATAAGTACAAAAACAAAGATAAATTAGTTTTGCTCACTAAATATCATTCTCTTCTAGCTTTTTTCTTAGAAAAGGCTAATTGTAGCCGACATATTCGATATACAGCGTTAGTAAAAAGTCCCGGAACGGTCGAATAACTTTGTTATTTGAAAATTATGATTTCTAAAATTTGGTATGGGGGTATAGTTAATAAAAATGCATTTTATGCAATACAGTTAATATTTTTTTCACTTCCGGTTTAATCGTCCAACTTTTTTTTTTTAAATGGAACGCCCAGATTTTTTTAACACTTTTGAATGCAAAATAAAAAACTACGTTCAGGAAGTATTAAGATGTTTATTTTTATTCACAAGAAAACAGTTAAAAAATTAAAAAAGTGTCCTAATACAGAAAAATCAAGGTACCTTTGAAAAAAGTTGTTGTTTAGTGTTTGCATTCTTTTTGCCGTCACATTTGACAATTTTAAAAGCGTTTTAACTTTTGCATCGCTATAAATTTACTTATTTTAGACATTGACACATTTGAAAATGGCAGTAAAACTTACTGAACCAGAACGAATTGAGATATTAATGATGCGTGGGTACGGTGATCGTCAACGTTCTTTTGAAGAGGTTCGTATTTTGTTTAATACTGTTTATCCGGATCGTCACATTAGTAAAAGTACGGTATGCCGAACAATTCAAAAGTTTGAAGTCTTTCGTCAGGTGAAGGATTTACCTAGAAGGGGACGTCCATTAACAGCAACAGATGAAGAAACTAGTTTGAATGTGTTACTTACAGTGGAAGAAAATCATCACGTGTCCACAGCAGAATTAGGTCAAATTCATGAGATCTCTCAAAAATCTGCTCATAATATTCTTAAATCACCAAGAATGAAAGCCTATAAAATGTATCCCGTCCATGAGTTAACTGAAGATGATCCAGATCGTAGACTACAATTTTGCGAAACAATGACGGAATTGATCGAGCAGCAGCCTAATGTTTTAGATCACATCCTTTTTTCAGATGAGGCAACGTTTTGTCTCAACGGCACTGTGAACAGACGTAATTCTCGCTACTGGTCAATTGAAAATCCGCATTGGATTGAAGAAGTCCATACACAGCATCCTCAAAAAGTGAATGTCTGGGCTGGTCTTGTTGGAAACAACATCATAGGACCATTTTTTATAAGAGGAAATTTAACTGGCAACGTCTACTTAAACTTATTGCGAAATGAGGTTGTTCCAGCACTTGCGGCCCTCTTTCCAAATGCAAACATAGGTGATCACCCTAATGCACATTTTTGGTTTCAACTAGATGGAGCTCCCCCCCCCCCCCCATTTTGCCCATAATGTCCGCGATTATTTGAATGAAATTTTTCCGGGACGTTGGATCGGACGTAGAGGAGCAATCGAATGGCCAGCACGTTCGCCAGATCTCTCGCCATTAGATTTTTTCTTTTGGGGTCACTTGAAATGTCAAGTGTACAAAAATCGTCCCCATAATCTTGAACAATTGGAAGAGAGAATAGTTCAAGAAGCCAATCGCATCACTCCAGAACAAATACAAAATTCAATAAGAAATTTTACTAACCGTTTACATTTTTGTCAAATTGTAAATGGAGAGCATTTTGAACAATTATTGTAATCGCAACCTGAATAGACAGGTATCTTGATTTTTCTGTATTAGGACACTTTTTTAATTTTTTTACTGTTTTCTTGTGAATAAAAATAAACATCTTAATACTTCCTGAACGTAGTTTTTTATTTTGCATTCAAAAGTGTTAAAAAAATCTGGGCGTTCGTTCCATTTAAAAAAAAAAAGTTGGACGTATTGCCGATTAAACCGGAAGTGGAAAAAATATTAACTGTATTGCATAAAATGCATTTATATTAACTATACCCCTTTACCAAATTTCAGAAATCATAATTTTCAAATAACAAAGTTATTCGACCGTTCCGGGACTTTTTACTAACCCTGTATAAAAATACAAATATTCCTCTAAATAGACACTACTTTCTTTAACAAAAGTAAATTTAGAAAAGTCGATATATGACTTGTATTGCGCAAATTAAAATTAACGATCAGTATAACACGCCGACATGCAACAAATACAAAGGCCAGTAAATCAGATAAAACTTCCAAGAATTCAACAATATCCCAATTGGGAAAACAATAACAATACGAAAAACACTGGCAACCTATCAAATTTCCAAACATATCTCCGTATTGCAAATTACAGCACAATTATTCCAAGTTAAGTGCAATAATACTAAGCTTTAAGTTACCACAAACATTCTCACCGAAGTATGCGAGTTGCGAAGTAACACACAATCTACTACCAGACTGAAACCATGAAAATAATTAGTGTTAAATAAATTTTGTCAAGAGTATGATTTGAACACGATCCATACGATTACCAGTCATGTGCTATTCCAATAGACATATTGTGGCGTTGAACAAATTCTTAACATGCTATATTTATCAAGACATGTTTAAGTCAAATATTTAGAATGAATTACTTATATATGAAATTCATTATTTGCCTCCCATATTTTCTGGCTATTTAAAGAAGGAATTTAAAGAAAAGCATGGCTATAATAGAATCGTTTTGGCTAGAGGCACAGCCAAAGCACGAACTATAGACGACGATTCTATGGTACTATATTCATTGTTTCTTGCGTATCCAAATTTAATATCGAAAAATAAATACGCGATATTCGTCATATTTGATTAAATAATCAACCTATAACCTGTAAACATTCCTTTACAATTTTGCTTTGGTTTATTGTATTTTACTGCGTTATTAAATCCAATGTACACCTTTAAGTACGTCATGAATATTATTCGGGGTCTCAGCAAATCGTTAAATTCACCACCAAAAGTGTCAACGATTGGTACACTTAAGACTACAAAAACAGTTATGAATATGTACAGAATGCTAACGCTACAAGCTTCGAACATAGGAAGAACAGTAATTATAAAGAATATTTTCAAAGCATTAAGATAAAGGTATTAATTTTACAATCACGCCTGATATAAATATCAATAGTTTACGATTTGCTCTTTTGCTTTCATATTGAACAGAAAATTTCATGAAATAATATTTAAGCTCGAATTCATCAAAATAGGTATGTCAAATATCGCATTCAATTCTAATTTTTAATAGATCTTAAATATTAACCCAGAAAGTCGCGTTTCTACAAACATTTTATTAATAGAAATTCTTCACATTTATTAGAATAATCAAATTTACAAATTACATACTACATTTGTCATTGCAAATTATTACATAATTAAGCTGTGCTCCAGGTTTTGAAGCAAAAAATAACGTCATTTTTGACTTTTCGTTTATCTAGTAGAAATTAAATTATTTCAACTGTGCTAAATTTAATACAATCATGTAAAAAACAGTATAAGCACTACAAACGTTAAGTGTTGCAGCTGTAAACGTTCCTTATCATTGTTGATGCTTAATATACTATACCAGCTCCAGCAATTAAATTGAGGACCAATGTGAATACTCTTTGAAAATTAAAAATACAATATACAGTTGCGGCCAATAAATATTGGGCACTTATTTGACATTTAATGACTTTTACATGAAACCTTCTTCAAGTAAGGTAACAATTTTAGCTTTCTCTACGGAGGTTTAATGACGAGCCATGACTTTTCTCGAAATGACAGATTAATAATATGACATTGACATTATATAAAATGACGGATTAATAATGACAATGTTTACAATCACAAAAATTGCTGCCCGATATTTATTGGCAACAACCGTAGGTACATCATACTGCTCATTCTATCATTTTCCCTAGTCTAAAACACGAAACAATATGTGTTAAATGGTAAAAATAAAATTATACTATAGTCCGTCTCAACCCTATTATGCAGTACAGGTTTAATAGGGATATTGCATCTTTTATTATCTTTAGTAGTCTCTTAATAACGACATCTTTATATCCGGTTGCCTTGTTGCAAGTTCTATTATGCAAAGTATATGATGGGTATATGAGTAATCGTTGCTGTCAATTGTCAGTTTTTGCCGTAGTGTGTAAACTTTTATATTGTCTTTAATTTATCTATATATAATTTCTGTTAAATCGTTCTTTTTAGCAAGCATATTATCTTTTTCAAGCATTTAAAAGTAAGTATGCATACCTAGATCTATAATTATGATTAACGTGATAACCTATATACATATACATATACTTTTGACAGATTGCTACATGATATGAGTTTTGAATTTTAAAAAGTGGGACGAAAGAGTATTCTCATTGAAAGAGATGACATCATTAGGTGGAGACATAAATACTTACGAGACATCAGAAAATTCAGAGACGAAGGTATAGTTTATCATTTAATTTGTTATACTTTTATGTTCATTACGCAATTTATTATTTGCATGTGTTTGATTGTGATTGTTTTATTTTTAGGTAGAACTATAATATATACTGATGAATCATGAGTGAATGCAGGACACTCGGTAAATAAAAAGTGGACTGACGTTACTGTTCAAAGCAGTCGACAAGCTTTTACGTAGGACTCAGCACTGGTTTAAAATCACCAAGTGGTCTTGGGCCTCGATTTCCATTAATTCATGCTGGAGGCGAGCAAGGTTTTGTTATTCGTGCTGAATGTACATTTCTTTGTAAGAAAAATACTGCTGATGTTCATAGCGAAATGGATGCAGATACATATGGAGATTGGTTCAAGAATAAATTGCTTCCAAATATACTAGAGAACTCGGTTGTTGGTCTCGATAATGCCTCATATCACACGAGAAAATTAGAAAAGTTTCCAATAGTAGCACGGAGAAGACCAAATTATTGAATGGCTCACTGAGAAGAATATTCCACTTGATAATGATATGTTAAAAAGAGATTTACTGGCTTGTGTGTCAGAGGTTAGGTCTTAGTATGAGAGAAACAAAATTGATGAATTTGCAAAGAATAAAGGGCATTATGTTCTTCGGCTTTCACCTTATCATTGTGAATTAAACCCAATTGAAATGGTGTGGGCACAAGTTAAGCACTACGTTGAAATGCACAATACGACATTCAAACAAAGAGATATTGAACAATTAATTGTGAAAGGTTATCAGAATGTAACAGTGAACAACTGGCGGAATTACATTGGCCACCTTGCCAACTTGCAAGACGATGTTGAAGAGTTTATAATTAACGTCACACATTCATCATCAGATCAAGATTTTTTAAGTGATGAAGAAAAATAAAACAATATGTGTACCTACTCCTTTGTATGGTCATGGTTAGTTTTTTCATAAATGTTATCATGTATTATTAACATGTTCTTATAAATGGGAAAATATGTTTTTGCAAAATGAATTTGTGAGGAATTTGTGTCTTTAAATGTGTATAACGCAATGTAGGTTAACATATTAATATTCAATAAGACTATATAAGTCATGTAACATATTAAAAAATAAAAGTACATGTTGTGTGTGGTTATTGTTATTCTTTTCATAAATATGTATTATTTAAGTTGTTTTTATAAATAGAAAAGTTTTTTATGAAAAATAAACTTGTGATTAACTTTGTCTTGGTCTGAATTTATAGTGGATAGTTGATTAAGATGTCAATATTCAGTAACGAAGAAAATTGTATACCTTAAGTGTTTCTTTTAAATATTAATTCATTTACTCTGGCTTACTATATTCAGTTAGATTTTAAATATTTTTTTACAGAACAATCCCAAAGGATTATATTATTACAAATATTTTAACTAATCCATCTTCCCATATATTCTCCCCTTTTAGTGTTTCAAATTACTATTAATTTTTTGTATGCAGTATGCATCAATTGAATGACAAACAGTCGTATAGGTTATGTTTTGATTACAAAAAATGTCAGATATTGAACCGGAACTGTAACGACATTATACAATGAGACGATTTGGCAACCATGAAATCAATTCCCATAAGACCCGTACTGCATAATAAGGTTGAGACGGACTATAGTAGTTTTTCTAGCTGCAAATATATACGACAGAAATGTATTTTAATTTTACTTTGCTGTATATAAGAAATGTCAGTAGAAAAAACTTCATATATTGTAACAATGGATACCGACACCCATTGTCTCAGCATTGCGATTTAAAAATACATACATTCATGTTATTAAATCGGCAAAAGGAAAATGTTTCTAAATATTTAGTTTACAAATTGAACATAATTTTATAATCATATTATTATGCTTACGTGCAACTATAACATTGCTAATATGATGAAATAATATTAATAACCTGTAATTTTGAATTAATATTTTGTTAAAGTTGATTAGTTTATGTCAACAATTTTCAAAATCACTGCACAAAAACATAAAAATGCGCCTATGAGATTTTAATATCAAATTTGACAATTAATTCGAATTTAAGCAGGACTGAAAATTGCAAAACATAAAAATCATCAAAATGCAAATAGACGAAACGTAAATCTATACATAGCAAAGGTATAAAGGGCATCTAATAACACCCCTAATTCATTGCAACGAAATAAAAGGGTAAATCATGGGTAAACTTCTAAATTGATCAATTTAAAAAACTTAAAAAACCTAAAATGAGGAATTCTATTCGTCCTTAATCTTTAGTATATTACTGTTGGAATAGAAAATTAAATAAATAATTAAAATAAAAGAACTATTTGCGTTTAGTCATTCTGTTTTATTTCCCTTCATTTCGATGAACTTTACAAGTATATTTACCAAGAATATACATTGTAAATTAAAAATTTCTTCTCTAAATTTATGAATTGACTTTTTAGTTCAACTACATGTTCTTGTAATTGACAAGTGTAAAACAATTTACTGCCAAGCAACTCCAATTTTACATATTTGTCAATTCTAAGTAAAGTTTTTAGTACAATATTACGTTGAAATAATTGAGATATATAAAATCAGCTTTACTTAATACCTAAATAAATCTTAAAAAACCCTCTATTTAATTCTAAAATGCAATAGTTATATGGAAAAATACTTACTTTAAGATTACTTCATTTATAAATGTGATACATCCTAGACACATAAATTTTAAACCGAACACTCGAAATAGGGCTTTCGCAAACGATGATTTTCTTTTCTTGTATTCCTTCGCCCAAGCTGCTTCTAATTTATCACCAAGCATACCCGATGAGTGTTCTGGTAACGTGTCGAATAGGTCTTCCTCCCCTAAATTTTTTCGAAAACCTTTTATAAATGTGGGAATGAACCATCTATAAAGAAATGTTATAAATTAAACTATTCATACATTAAAATATTCAACAATAAAACTTACGCAAATAAGCATACTGATATAAAATTAGCTTCTTTCCTAGGATTTTTTACATTATGTACAGTGGTAGTATTCATAACTGCTTTATGTTTACGATTATGTCTTAAATATCTAAAAATAAAAATGTAAAAATCTTTGAAACTACACATTTGGACTGATTGATTGTCAGACTGACAAGCTTAGTATGCATTGAACCATAAATTGTAAAAAAAATAATTAGTATCTATAGCAACTAATAGAAAATTAAAGAAATTCCTCCATTTCATTGAGTGCACATAAAATACTATGATATCAAAAATTAAAGTGGTCAATGTTGGTCATGGAATGTAAAACGCTTGTCTTAGTTTAAATCATCCTTTTGAAATAATTCAATCATTGTCAAGCTACACTGACATTATCAATAACCTACAAATGTGTTACCTACTTAGTTCAGCTGTAAAATAATAATGAACTACAAGTTATGAAATAAATAACGTTTTTATTAACCAGAAAAACTAAATTACAATAATTGTTGGAAATGTCCCCCGTTTTGTTCAATGCACAAGTTTACGCGCCTCCTCATGCTGTGAAAAGCGTTTTGCAGCATTTCTGATGTTATGGTTGCACATTGCTGAACAATTCTTTGTTGCAGTTCTTGCAAATTATGTATCGGATTTGCGAAAATCTTATTTTTTAAATAAGGAAAGATAATATAGTCCATAATTGCCAAACAAGGTGATCTAGGAGGAAACTCAACTTCCGTATGCAAACTTATCAGCCGGTCATCAAAAAACTCGCGGAGAAAAGCAAGATTTTCTCGTGTAGTATGTGCTGTTGCACCGTCTTGCTGGAAATAACCGTATTGAAGTTCATCATCGTCTAACTGCTGCACAAATTCAGTCAAAAAAATATTTCTGTACCTTTCTGCGTTGACGGTGAAATTGAAAAAATTGGTCCAATTATTCTTCTGCGAGAAACTGCCATCCAAACACCAATTTTCTGAGCATGTAGTGGCGTTTCAATAAAAATATGCGGGTTATCAGTGCTCCACATTCGCATATTCTGAGAATTGATGTATCCCGAAAGGTGGAACCAAGCTTCGTCAGAAAAAAAAGTTAAGTTCAGCAGATCGTCATTCATTAAATTATTAACGAACCAATGGCAGTACGCAAGGCGTCTGGGGTGGTCTGCAGGCAGAAGAGCTTAATGTGATTGCATCTTATATGGATGCATGTTCAGGTCCTTCTTTACAATCGTTTGGCATGTTCCATAAGAAAGCCGAATTTCTTGAGAGAGACGTTTTAAAGGTTTTGTAGGCTCTTCTTCCATACGTTGACGAACGTCATTAATAACTTCTTCTGTACGAATTCTTGGTCTACCAGCACCTTTTTTATGCGTCACAGAACCAGTTTCGCAAAACACTTCAACACAATTTGTAAGGCATGCATAAAAATTGTCCGGTAATACTGCTACGGCTGGGAAGTGCTCTCGAAAATTGTCCAAACACAAACGTTGACTGTATTCCCAAGTTCCATTAACTAGCACACCCGTTCGAAAATAGGCTTCAATCATGTAAATTTTGTGCACTGTGGTGAGAACCATGATTCAAAAACCGTGCAGGATTACAAAACTTCAACACATCAACACAATAACTTGACAGATTTTGACATTCAAAAAATTATGGCATACCTAAATGTACGATGCACGCTACGACAATAATTTTAAAATCCATGCCCACCATTGACCAATTTAATTGTTGATATCCCGGTAGTAACTATTGTATGGATAAATTCGGATTAGAATATGCCATATGTTAGCCCTATTTTTTCATTGTCATTTATCATTTCGACTAATATAGATATACCGAGAGCCGAGTTCGTTCCCAAATCCGCAGATAGCAAAAATGTAATAACCGAATTCGTTCTCGGATTATAGCCTAATTCGTTCCCAAAGCTGTTGGAAGTTGGAAATGAGCGAGCAGTGGGCGGTGTTATCCCTTCCACTAATTCGACTAATTACCGCCAATTACCCCTAAATCTGTAAAAGTTTACGTGGTATGAAAAGATGCAATGGACTTACACGTCGCGTTCTAAAACAACTTCGTGTAAAGCATTTGTTAAAACGGAAGGTGCCGACAACAGTGTAGTTCAAATTTGGGCAATACATAGTCATGATAAGATTTTAACTGAAATAATTAATAAACATATATTAAGTAATTACTTAATTAACATATTACTATATTAAAATATGTTCAAATTGATTCGTATATAAAACAAAAAGTAACGGCGTTGCGAAATCAGTGTATCATCATTCATTAATAAAAAGAAATGAGTTCGTAGATTCGAAAATTAGAGAACTTATGAATGGAAAAATTAATAGGTTTCAATTTGTACTTCACACAGATTTAAAATATAATAGTTTTATTATAAATGCCATAAATTTAAAAGGAAGTGCCTCCGTAGCCGGCGCCGGTTTTAAGTATGGTTGCCGGCACCGGCATACCGTATCGCTACCGGCGGTTATGTGCATATGTGATTGAATACCTACCCCCTTTTACAATTCCTATAATTAAAAATTTCCAACTAATTTTAAAATTTTATCTACAATTATCCCACTATCTATGAATTACTAAGGTGATTTTGGCAAGTTATGACAGTGATTATTCAGTCAGTTGAATAATAATGACAGCGATGGAGTTATGGTTATCACTCAATCGTTATGTCAATATCAGTTTCTTTCCGTGAAAGTTGTAGATAAAGTATCGATTTGGGTGTTATGGCTATAACGCACTCAGATGCTTACACTGTGTGCAAGTCATCTTCGTGGGTTATAGCCGTCATAACACGCTCATTGAATAATATACTTACTATATTTAATACACATTATGATATAAATAATATAGGTACTATAAATATAGGAGAATAATTTCTTTGTTTCAAAACTAAATATAAATCTAACAATAATTACATTAATTTAAAAAAAATTATTAAATATATTCTTTAGTAGATATTCTTTTTTTTTTAAACCAATAACTGTGTTTCCGCATCCGTTGGGGCGGCCTCTAATTTTCACAGTAGGTATCTTAAAAAATAAAATTTTAACAAACATTGCCAAAACACTGAACATACTAAATAAGTACCTTAACATCGGAAATTATGATGGATTTTGATTTCGAAGAACTTTCACCAGATTGATTATCTTGTGTACCTACTTGGATTTTTGCTTAAATTTATAATATTAATTTCACTATTTCGGTCAACATCCCAACACACTATTTGGTTTAACTGCGAAGTTGAATTATCGTTATTGTTATTTTCAAAGTTTTTCGTATACATATGCATTTTGGGGCTACTCTGATTTCAGTTTCCTTCTCAGCCTCATTATCATCATTACTGGGGAAACTACTAAGGTTATCAATTTCAATTTCACCGTTAGTGTTATCTCTAGTAGATGTATAACTATTATTGGACCATTCTGTAACAAGAGACTTAATGAATTTCAGCTGTTGTAAAAAGTCTCGGATGAAACCTCACTGCATATCTGGGACAATCTCAATCAATCATCATTCATTATTTTGAACATTTGGTGATATGTTAGTGGTCTGCGTTTATATGGATTATCATTCGTGACTTCTAAGTTAACCTCAAGTTTTGAATTAGTACTTGGCGTCTCTTCAAACTGGCTAGTTTTGAGGGATGGACAAAATGGGTGACGTGATTCAAAATAGGTTCCCTTCCATCGTTGCAAGCAAATGTTTTCATCAAATAAAGACTGGTTGCACATAGATCGAAGTTTGAGGATGTGGCGACAATATAATTGGACGGAGGTCCAAAACATACACTGACACCTATAAGGTGTTAGCTCTAGAAGACCTATACTAGTAGGAGCGAGACATTTTTCTTCTTCAATAAATTGAAAATCTTTGCATTTAGTCATACATTCAAGTTGCCGTTGAACCTTTTTAAAGGTGAAATTCGTTAAAAGTCTAGAATACAAATCTTCTACTGAACCTGACGTAAATGCCCTGGTAGTAACTTTATGATATTTTTTAGAATTTTTGATATTTCTATCTGCTCGTGAAGAATTGAGGGTAACAAAAAAATGTTTAATGAAATCCTCTGGATTAGAAAATTTGGTAATGACAGATTTCAATTTGGCATTGATACTTTCAATTCTGTTGTTTGTTTTGTTCAGAAAAGAAGGATTTGCGAATGTCAGGTACAAAATAATCGATAACGACTTCATGAACATGTTGTTTCATTTCCAAGTAGGTTTTTTGAAAACACTCCTCAGATAAAGCATAGGCTAAATTCTGCTAGTACTTTTTGGCGACTTCACATTCTGTGGTGGACAATTCCATTTTCTTCACACTTACTTCTCTGTTAAATATCTGTAGAGTATGAAATAAACATATCTGCAAGGAGACATCAAGAAAATTTTCTTTTAAAAGCACTTCTCTCTTTGTTGTCCTTATCAAACATCACCACTTTTATATCTGATGTTCTCTGATTTAAATTTTTGAATGTTTTTATGAACCAATCGATATTTTCTTGAGTTTCGATTAGTAATATTCCAACTGCTACTATTGCACCACTTCCCTCAGCATCCTCTACCATAATTAAATATGTGGCCGCTCTACTGCTGTGTAGACAATAGGTGCCATCTATAAAAATTATTTCTGAATAAGAGTCAAACATATATACATATACATATATATTTACATATATACATATATATATACATATATACATCTCAGGATCTTGAAAATAGATGCATTTCAAATTTGCTTCCACATCAACCATTATGAACGTCGCATTTGTAAGTATTTCGTAAAATTGATTGACATTCATCAAACTTTATTCTGTTCTGTGGTTTTCTGTTTAGATTTGTTAAGTCTTTCGGAGTCACAAGGCACCCGGATTCATTAATAATACCTATTATTTTGAATGATTTTTTGTTGGCGCGAGCATGCAATGCTGCTACTGAATTAACCTTAAGCTCCTTTGAAATGTTCAGTCTTTACTGGGGTAAACTTTTAAATAAAGTTTGTGCTTCCGGATGAGTGTGATCTTCATTCAGTTCCTTTATCTCTAAAAATTTCCCCACAAGAAGTTAATTTTAAAAACATACCGGCTGGGCACTTCTGCCTAATGTAAATGTGTTTTTTGTTTTATTCCCAGAAGTGTGCATTCGGCCACCTTTTATGCAAGCTATTCTTACATAATGGTAAATTAAGTCTTGTTTTGATATCTTTTAGCCTGCGTCTCGATGGTTCTAGAATCTCTAATCCAGTAATCATTGAACACTTCATTTTTGTATTTCTGTAACTGCTTGTTGAAATTCTCGTAACTTTCAAACTTATCGCCCACTTTCAACATTCTACAATTAGAAGAACATCATTTTTAACAAAAAGGGAAAAACATACATGCAAATTTAGATAAATTAAAGGAAATTAACACTAAAAGTTAAACCATTCACGCGCGCAATATGGAAAATAGAGGTTGTGTTGATAAGCCGGTAACGATACGTGAAGCCGGCTGCCGTCCGCAATTCCTGATGCCGTAGCCGGCACCAATATGCATACAAAACAGAGACCGGCGCCGGCTATGGAGGCACTTCCAATTTAAAATATGCTTAAACGACAATAATCAGGAGATTCAAGTTGTATACATACATGTTTGATATTTCAATATATTTTGTTTCTTTCTAATGGGGTAATAAAATTATCATTATCGTCCTTATTCCTCAATACTCTTGGCTTTGGGAACGCATACCCCGGAACGAATTCGATTTATATCATCTTGTTACCGGAAGATTTGGGAACAATCTCGGTGCCATTCATGTTTGCCTATATTTAATGATAACAATTTTTTTTTCAAGGCAGTAGTTTAGATAGACTTTGGCTAATAGTAACATTAGAAATTTTGAAATTATAAATAGATGAATTTCACGATGTATTAATTCCAAAGTCTAAAATTTTAGTATTTTGCATTGTTTTAAACATAAAAACTGTATTCTAACATAGAGTATTACGTCACATTTTCAAAATAATTTTTTTTTCTGTTTGCGCAAAGATTAACGTAAAATTTAAAATTAAAAAAGTATTGTAACAAGCTCGAGCATGTCCGCGGCTATACAGTGAAGGGCAGCGGCAACTATAAAGGATACGACGTCACGCATTCCAGAGGGAAGTAGAGAATTCTAATGTATTAGTCATCGCGGAATATACTGAAATGGAAACTTCCGGAATCGATACGTGCATATATGAAGGTTCCAGGCGGCGTAGTGATTCATTTATTGTTCAGTTGCTGAAGCGGTCTGGCAGGAGACAACCGAAATGTCACTGAGTTGTCGCTAAGTTAAGAAAGTTTGAAGCAGTGTTCCACAAGTTGTGTTACGTGTGATTTTCAAGAATGGAAAACCGTGCAAGAGGTTGTAAAAATTCTCCGGGCAGTTTTTGTTATGTTTGTGGATTATATGTTACAATATCGGAAAAGAAGGCGCTAAGTGAATTAATTCAGAGATGTTATTAACAATATTTTGGATTCAAAAAAAAATCAAGACGAAGCATGGGTATATACCACACATATGCTGTATTTCGTGTTATGTCAAATTAACTCAGTGGAACAAAAACAAGAATTCTTCTGAACTCCTGTCAGAAAGGCCAATGGCAGGAGATCACGTCACGGACTATTACTTTTCTCTTGTAAAAATTGAAGGGTTTTCAAAAGGAAATAAATACAAAGTAATGTATCCAGACATTCCATCTGTAAGCAAACCGTTGACAAGAACTGATTGTGAGCTTCCAATCATTCATATGTGACTGGGTGGATGAAAACTGCACCATATTAACCAAAACTTTGCGCTGCAAATGTTCGGAGGTATTTGGAAAAAATGTTAGCTTTTCGATCATAGACAGGCAGGTAGTCTATATTACAGTATTCAGAATTGAAACACTCCAGAATGTAATACTTTCAGATGTTTACGCGATTTTCACTATACCGTAAAAAATACTCATGTAGTTCCAGAAAAACGAAATTGCGAAAATACGATAGAAAGGAGATACCGTTATGTTTTAAAATTTACAGAGATGATGGGTCATCCTGAAAAAATGTTTTTCCTCGATGAATGTGGAATCCAAATATATTCAAGAGTGACTAGGGGAAGAGCTGTTGGCATAAATGCGCGTACACAAAAGCAAAAAGATCAATCTGGTTATTTGGTAGAACATTTGTATTTATTATTTATGTATCAGTTATCTTAACATATGGAAAATAAAGTGTTACTCAACAAATTCATATTCTTAACTATTTAGGTAAACCGAACTTTCTTTTGATCATAGCGGACTTTATATTGAATAATAGAACTTTCATTTGAAGATTAGAAATGTCCTGTTGACAACCGAACTTTCTATTGACGATATCGAAATTACTTATGAATACAACGGAAAATCAATTGATTTGGACTGTAAGTTTACTTGCTGGATTGCTCTCAGCGAACAGCGAACTCAGGGAGAGAGAAAAACAATGAGAAATGATTTAAATTATCGAAAAATGTTGATTACGGAGGCCGTTCGAGAAATTAATGTTGAAATGTTGAACAAAGTTTACAAGCAATTTAGAAAAAAAGTTGAAGATTGCCCTGGATGTGGAGGAGATTAATAAATTACCTTTTAAACGGGTTTTATAGCCGGGAACCCATAGACCGACACGCTTGCAGCTAACATAAAAATGTGTAAGCCTTTCTAATCAAAAGAAATTTATTTCCATTGATTACATTTGTGAGGGATTTGTACTAAAAACTCATAATGGACTCTTTGACTCAGACTATATATTACTATAAAATTTAAAATGCAAACAATCTGATACAACATTTAATAGTCGTAATAGCATTCATAAACACAATTATATTTATTTATTTCATTATTATTTTAAGAATCTATACCTAATGGTAGCCGTTAAGCTAATGTACTAGCACAAATTGTGGTAGGTATAAATACAGCATTTAATTTCTACAAACATCTCTTATCGTATTATAATCAAAAACTTTTTCAGGGTGGTCTGTTAATAATATCCGTATTCGAAGATAATTACATTGTTTGTCTTTTATACTTATATCGTAGTCGACATATTTTAATTTC
Organism: Amphimallon solstitiale; assembly: GCA_963170755.1. Taxonomy (NCBI): domain Eukaryota; kingdom Metazoa; phylum Arthropoda; class Insecta; order Coleoptera; family Scarabaeidae; genus Amphimallon; species Amphimallon solstitiale. The sequence goes on along the minus strand of OY720679.1, from coordinate 112,279,889 downwards.
TGATACGAAAGTAGAAAGAGGAAAAGAGCGCGACGAAATAAACTAAAGATAAACATATACGAGGCTGCCAAGACAGTACACTCGACAAATGTTTCCTATGAAATGTAAGGCGTGAGGGTCACCCGACACTGCGTTGGTCTCCCACCACTGTTTGCAAGCCATCGCTGCACATTATAAGGTGTTCTTCTGCATGGGATAGAAGTATAAACCGAAATTAAAATTTGACGACTACGGTATAACTAGAATTAATTTGCTAATTAGTACATATGGTATGCAAAATTTGTGAGATATTTGTAAAAAAAAAAAGTGCTATTATATAAGAGCAAACGTGCTGCTTCCGGTCCGATTTTTTTTTCAAAACTTATTCAGAATCAAATTTTAAATGCTTTTAGAAAGCATAACCTGGAAGCTATTCGCAATAGAACTGTACTTAGATAAGAGTAAAGGCCTACTTCCGGTAGGAATTTCAATTTTTTTTTTATAGAAAATGCTACAAATTTGCTTTCATTAGAAATTCGTCTAAACTTATAGTCTATTTTTTAATTCGGAGGAGTAAAATAAAAAGGCGCGTTTACACAGTGGAATTTTGGAAAATTACTTTTTGGCGGCAGTTTAAAAACTAGCGACGACTTTTTATAAATTGTAATCAAGTAATTAATTAAAAATTCATTAAAAAATTAGATAATTTTAATTTGAAATAAAAAGGAATCATCATCGTAAGTGAAATGCTTAAATCAAAAGTTATAAAGGTGATTTGTATATTTTTAAATTTAAAAAGAAAACAGAAGGTTCTTATTCTCATATGATTATTTACAAGCAAACAAAAATTTAGATAAATATTAATTATAGCATATACATATAAAACAACTATATAATTATTTACTATTTTTTATTATTATATACAAGTGAACACCAATTTAGACAAATGTTAATTATAGCATATACTTATGAAGCAGTAACAATTTATAATTATTCACTATCACTTTCCATTTCACTTGAACTATCTTCACCCACTGATATAATAAATGGCTCGATTATATCATCGACCAACCCATCTAACTCACACATTCTTCTTTCTTCATTAATCACATGGCCTACACATTTCTTCCAATTGTCCGTAGTGATATCCTGGATTGCTTTTAGTAAAAGTATCTTCGACTTCTTATATTGCCATCTACCCAAACTCATTGTTTGGTATGACCTTCGTTTAGCCATGTTTCATCTAAACAATAAATTGGCCGATTTTGACGATGATAATCTTTAATTGTCATCAAATATCTTCTTCTTCACCTAATTATATCATCACGTTCTATCAAAACACTCTTTCGATTTCTCTTCATATACCTACAATAATATATCATATTTATTCTAACATATCAAGGTATGTAAAATATAAATTTGAGTACTTATATACTCAATTTTTTTTTGCATATTAATTAGAACATTGGCACTGACCTAAAGTTTATCATTTTCATCAATTTGTATAATGTTGAACAGCTCATCTGTGGCAAATCATCATGCTGTTTGATTTCATTCAGCACTTTATCAAGTGTAGGAAGCTCATTTTTATAAAAAAAAAATTGTGAATTATTTGCCTTATAGAATTCTTGACGGTTTCACCATATTCAGCAATTAAAGAGTGTCTTCCAGAACTTTGCTTGGGTGGGATAACTTGTCCTTTCTGCTTATATTCTTTTCTGGTACGATAGACAGTAGACCGTGCCATTCCTAAAAACAAGATAACATAATAACATATACCTAATGATGGTAATGTATTATAGTACTAACCTATCATACTCGATATTCTTGCGACAATAGCAGTAATCCTCATTCTGGGGTTATCAGCACATAATTTTTTGAATATATTTACTATATTCAGCTTCTCAACAACAGATAGATGTCCTAAGATCACAAATTTTCGCCTTCTCAACGGGGATATTTGCGATCAAGAAGTGCTTGCTACTTCCTCCATATCCAAGAAAAACGCTATGAAAATGTTTTACACGGAGAATATATCAGTCGATTCAGTTCTTAAAAGAACTATTTTACTATTATAACGCAAATTGAACAGAAACGCACTGACAAAATTAACGATGTATACAACTAATACAACAGCTGTTGTAACAGTATGGCGGCCGTAAACATGTAAAATTTCCATACTGTAATTCTTCCCGAAAACTGACAAATAGCAAGCCTCCTTTTTGGCGCTTCAATTTTAAAACAGTCTTCCGCTCTACCGATTTTACTGAAACTCTAATCAAATCTCACGAGGAATGTTATATTTCTAAACATGTATTAAGTTTGGCATTCATATCTTTCTCCGTTTGCGGCTAACGCGGTCAAACATAAACACACAGGTATCAGGAACCTTCTAACGAGGATATCTGCAAAAATCTCGAGGTCAAAAATTTTCATGATCACAGTTGTTCTTTATACTACGTACAAGTAAGTAAAAATAGCGTCAATATTATTAAAATACCTTCTATAGTAAGCAAGGTGTAATTTAGATCAAATAAGCATAATAGCACGTACGTCGCCAACCTTGTAGTTACAGCAAATTCTTGATTTCTTTGTATTGAAAAACACCGGTTAATGTTTATCCACGATTAAGTTACCGAGTATTTTAATCGGAGATGAAAGATCCAGGACTGAAAATGCCAATTTAACTGTCGAAATAGCTATTCGATATTTTGAAACTTATTGTGGTAAAAGTATTAAACTTAAGTGACATATTTTAAATAAACATTAAAAATTATTTATGAATGATACGTGATAAAACAAAGTACATACCCTATTCTTTCAGTGCGATAATCACAAACGAAACATAATTATATACCTTAGTTTATACAATAAGTACTTATTTCTATGAATACACACATCTGTAAAATTTAGGAAGTAATATACACTGATATCTTTTAATTAATACCGTGAAGATTAGTTCCACTAGAATGATAATTCAAATCGCCGCACTCCGGTCTATAACTTCAATTGTCAGTATATATAGTCTGCATCGCAATTTTAGGAAAGTAACTACAGCTAACGTAAAGTAGAAAAATTGAATACGTTGTACAGCATTTTTATTTCAAGTGTACATGTGAAAACGGTGTAGTTACTGTTACTGTTTCATATGTACTTGACTCCAAAGAACAAAACAGCAACATATTAGAGAACAGATGTATACTAAAACCTTATAATACTTAGACACGTTTGTAAATATATATGTAAACATGTATGAATATACCTATATTACGTGGATTGGAAATATATAAATACTACTATGTTTCATGGAAAAAATAATGTACATATATCTTTAGAAAATACACCTTATCGTTTGCTAACTCTAACAAAGTGTAAAATAATAAATCATTAACAACTAACGTTGTCGTTGACTATATAATAAATAAATCATAATAAAATACTTACTCTTTAGACAACTTTGGTCTCGTATATAATACTTAAAATATTAGAAATTGAAGTCTCTAAAAGTTGATCACGTCAAATTTACATTGGATACAAATATAGAACAAAGAATTATAACGCGCTGGATTGGCAATTATTGTCTTTGTACGTACTCTTTTATTTTGAACAGCGTTGTTTCTTTCTAAATGAGAGAGGCGATTATACACTAATCAAAATATTACGGTACTTTTTCTCAAATACCACTGTTAAATAAGAGATGATTAATATTATTCGCGGTATTTCAGACAATTAAACACATATTTATGTATTATTATGTTACAACACACTATTCATTGATGTGGTATGTAGTGACCCCTATCAATTTACTTGTTCGCATAATATAATACTGTTTAACTGATAACGAATGTAAAAAACCATGGCAAAATATGCATAATATTTCATAATATTGAGTAAATACAAATACCTACACTTAAACATACACAGCAAAGAAATATGAGAGCGAATTGCAATTATTATGATGAGAACTATAATAAAATCACGTCTCATATACACAATAACAATAATAGTGTATTACATATTAAGTTTGAGAAGATGACTATTATTGCCCGAGTGGCGAGATTAAATTCCGAGGTCGTGAAATTTAAGCGACAAGGGCAATAATAGTATTCTCAACCATAGTAAAAAATTATTAATAGTGATACACAATAGAATACATATATGCTGTGTGCTTTATTTTTGGTTTTTTAAAATTTCTATGTTAATATTTAATATGCAATTGTTCTATTTGCTGGTTAAGAACATTTAGTTCATAGTTATCATTTTAATAAGTCAACATTAAAGCAAGTTACTTTATAGTCTGTTTTATTTTGGGCGCTTGTCAGTTGCGCAGCGAATTGCTGTCTTTATACTCTTTAGATAAACCTAGTTGATGAATTATTCTATACCAACTTTGGCATAAATAAAACTTACAACCAATGATCGTTACACTCTCTACCAACATTGTGATTTGCGCGTTTACAGTCGATAACAAATTCTTTGGGGTTAAAATTCAAATTTAACTGACTGCATTTTACTTTCTTATACGTAGTATAAGGAAGTATTGTAATGATGAAAATTTTCGACCTCGAGATTTTTACAGATGTCCACGTTTTGAGGTCCCCTGATTCCGTGGTTTTTAAAAAGTGCCTGTGTGTGTGTGTGACCACGATAGCGGTCAAACCACTGTAGGTATCAATTCCAAATTTTGTATTTGTGAATATAATCTTCCTCTTGAGAACTGATTAGATTTTCAGTAAAATCGGCAGACCGGAAGTAGTACTTTACTTCAGTGAAAAAATTGAATTTTGCCAATTATTCGTCAACTACTAAGTTCAAACAAATTTATAAAGAATTCATATGTACTCAAAATTAAATTTGAGAAGAATTTTATTAAAAAAATTTTTCGAAGTTTCTACCGGAAGTATTAATCTTACCGAAAATCAGTTTTTTGCGAATATTTTGCAAGTCATGCTTTGTAGACAAGTAGGTTAGGAGTATAAAAGTATTTAGAATTTAATATTCGATACCTTTTGTATAATTTTTTTTTAAATTCGGACCGGAAGTAACACTTTTACTCTTAGGGAGTAGCACTTTTTTTCGAATATCTTGCAAGTATGCATTCTATAGCGATTTATTAAGAGAATGGAAGTACTTAGAAAAGGATTTTGAATAATTTTTCTGTAAAAAAATTCTTCAAATTATATAGTTTGAAACGCTCATACGTATAAGAAAGTCGTGTGGTGGTCACACCTCATTTTTTCTTTTAAGTCTAACAAAAAATTATTTCTTGTTTTTATCTGGCAATAATCTATAACCTGAAGGTATATATGTCCATTTTTAAGTCAATGTAAGGTAAACATTTCAAAAAAAACTGTATGTAAAAATTCCCTTGACATATATTGTATCTACTTGACATAAAAAGTTTAAGTTGGTGTAACAAGAAAAAATAACAACATCTTTCTCTATAATTACACTTATTACTACATTTTCCCCTTTTTCTCTCTTTAAGAGGGATCTCTACTCCCAGCCGCTGAGGCCTCTGTAGACATTTGATTTGATTTCCCCATAAAATTAACCGTAAATATTAATCAATTTTTAATTTTTTTATACCAAATGAAAGAGAATTCGAATATCTATGTACGCCTAGTAATATTTTTTCTAAAAATATTTTAGAAATTGTCATAATTAGTAGCAGAAGTAGGTCAATATTAGACATTTTGTCAAATTTATTTTGAAATTAATAAAAAGAAATTCAAAATTTTACTACTGAGCGTACGTAAATTTGAATTTTCTCTACAAATTGATGTAATTATTTATAGCATTGGTTGAAATTTGATCTTAAGAGAGATCCCTCTTAACTGTGCCTTCTCCTCTGTTCTTAGGTAGTGTGGGAAGACTTTTTCTGCGAGCAATATAAATTCGAATGCAATTTACATAATTGGTAACAATTTTCGAATCTGCATTTCTTCTAAGTTCTGAATTTATTAATTTGTTTGGTCTGTCCAAGAGTTCATTGCCGAGCTTTCGCTTCAGAGATTTACCGATCATTGCCTGAGCAAATTATTATCAGCAACATGACAGTGATCATTTTTCGTTTCAAGTATTATAATTTTGTTTAAACTAAACGTATACATTCAGGTTAAACACTCCTTGTCAGAACACTTCCAACGGATTTGGCCGCAGTTTTTCATTGGTTTTCAAAAGTTTGTTACTGTTAAACACTAACACTTCGTGTCTTTTTTCACTTAAATGAATTTGGCACTTTCCATGTTGACACGGAGGAGTTCTGAAACTTTTTTGCTATTAACAATTCATTTTAAAAAAATGGTTTATAAGGGGTAGGAATACTAAATTTTGGGCCATTGTGTTGGTTCTGATAATTTACCTTGATGTAGATAAAAGTAATATGCAAGGTGCTGGGTACAAATAAGTATTTGAAGATTAAGTACCTAGCGTAACCCAATGACCGCCATAATCGCCTACCTGACATCTTTTTCCCTGGAACATGATTTCATTTAAACATAGCGTAAATATTTGAAATTTTGTTTACATAATAATAAATGCACATCCCAAAAAATATTGTTATGTAGAATATACATGTAAACATTAAAAAATTAACGCAAGTAGCTTTTAATTTGTGACTATTGTAAATTCAACAAAAAACAACTAATTTGCGTTGTCATTTTATTAGCTTATAAAACCACAGTTTGTACACTAAACTAAATGATGTAAATATTTTTGTTTTAATAATGATAAAAGAAGTTGGATCTTTCTTTTTTTATATTTACTTCAACTAAAATAATTCAAGTTTAAAAACATAATTTTCCGCAAATCATTCGGAAATATTGATATTTCTAGAAAATTTTTTGAAAGAACAGTTCCACATTACCATACATCAGTATTTGCTACGCAACTCAAAAGTAGCTGTAAGGAAATGTGCAGGGTGCGGCAACAAGATCTGTCGGTTTTAAAGTAAAAACAACATAAAAATGATAAGTGATAAAAATTGTTTTATTGCTTATTACAGAAGGGTGTATATGTAAATTAATGAAAATTGCGCCAGAACAACCGATTTCGTCCGTTTAAGATCTGAAGATAACGTCCTTTAAATGATGTTTGTACAAGCATTCTTCCAGTCTTGCACTGAAGTTGTCGAACACCTTGTCTAATAATGCAGGAGACAGGTTGGCGTATGGCCTCTTTCAGTTCGAACAGTGTGGGGTCTGTTTGTGTAAACTCTTGCTTTAAGGAATCTTCACAAGAAAAAATCACAAATGCTAAGGTCTGGGAAGCGAGTTGGCCATACAATGTCCCCTAAACGCGATATGAGTCGGCCTCGAAACTTGCTTTTCAAAAAGGCCACAACCTCATTGGCTGTATGGGCAGTTGCTCCAGCCTGCTGGAACCACAGCCTTCTGCGCACTAAACGATTTCTCTTAAGTTCAGGGATCAGGATGTTTCTCAACATTAACAGATAACGGTGGGAATTGACCGTAACGGTTCGACCATTCTCTTCAAAGAAGTATGGCCCAATGACCAACTTTTCGTTACACCACACGACACAGTAACTTTATCACTATGCAGAGGACGTTCAGGCACTTTTTGAGGATTGTAGCGGATCAATAACGAAAATTCTGTTTGTTGACGTAACCGTCAAAATGGAAATGTGCCTCGTCGCTCATCAACAAAATGTTTTCATCAATCCTTAAGTCAATCATTTGCTCTGCAAATGTTACCTGGTTTGCATAGTCGTTAGGGTTTAACATCTGGACAATCGGCATTTTATATGGGTGGAAATGCAGATTGAAACGCATTATTCGTCGTACCGAGCGGTCAGACATGTGTAAAACAGCAGCTTGTTTACGGGCCGGCCGCCGAGGACTGGTTTCCATAGCTTCTCTTACTTGATCGATATTCTCTGGCGTCCAGGCTGACCTTGGACGGCCTGTCGACTTGCGTTTTAACGTTAAACCAGTAGCTCTGAAGTTACTCACCCATAGCAGAATTGGAATACAATTCTGTTATGGGTGAGTTGGGACTCTTCCTCTTGGACCCACATTAAAACGCCTACGGAACTGCCGCTGAACAGCAACGCAGGAATCACCACTTTTAAAAAACGTCTCCACAACAAACGCACGGTACTCAGCCGACCACTGCTCCATGACTACTAATAACACAGTACAGAGCTGTAGAGCTACAGTAGTTTCAATCGCTTTCGGCACCTTTGATGTTTGTGTCCCAAGATGGTACTGCGCACCTCACGACCGCGCAACCAATTCTTCTATTCAGGAATAAACCAGTGGCGTCAGAACCAAATCGTTTATGAGAAAATTATGTTAATCTATTTTTAAAATTACGAAAAAGCTATATCAACAATACAAAAAAAGAGGATAAAACTTGCTTTTTATTAAGTACATATTACACACGCATTTAAAATGTAATACATTATACGTACAACACAAAATAATCCCACCACGACTCAACAGCTGATGGCTGACTACTGCGCACTCACGCACGCGTCGGTTTGACGGAGGACAATTATTTCCCTCTATTGAAACTACTGTTCCTATTACATAGCTATATACTTTGCTAATAATGTCCACGTGTGGCCTGTGAGATGCGCCTATCCCTATCACCCCCCACCACCTACTCAGATCTTATACGGACGAAATCGGTTATTCTGATGTAATTTACAAGTTCACCCTTCTCTAATAAGCAATAAAACAATTTTTATCATTTCTCATTTTTATGTTGTTTTTACTTTAAAACCGTCACATCTTTTTGCCGCACCTTGTACAAATGTACCGGAAGTAGGTCTTTTACTCATGCTTTATAGACTAGTACGTTACGAATATAAAAGTATTTAAAACATGATTTTAAATATCTTTTGTAAATAAAAAAATTCAAAGTTCGGACCGGTAGTAACACTTTTACTTTTATCAAATAGCGATTATTTGCAAATATATCGTAAATTATGGATTCTATATATATTTATCAAAAGTACAAAAGTATCTTGCAAAGTATGCATTCTGTAGAGTTTATTAAGAGAATAGAATTATTTATAATAAGATTTTGAATAATTTTTGTAAAAAAAATTCTATAATTTGAAACGCTCAAACGTATAAGAAAGTCGTGTGGTGGCCACACCTCATTTTTTGTATTGAAGGTACAGGATCTGTTAAATGAGCAAAGTTGTTAATAAATTCAAATAGTTGTCAACTTTTAAAGATATTCTAAAAATATATAAAAATTGCCAACATTTTCAATTGCACATATCTTCTTCACCACTGGAGATAGAATAAAAATAAAAGTGGCATCTGGTAGTAATTTTAAGTAGACTTTAATACTTTGTAACGCACTTAATTATTAAGATAAAAAATCGTATGTAGTTTTAAATGCCAATCAGTTGGCCATGACTTTATTAATATGCTTATTTTGTTCTTATTTTACAGATAGATAAATTTTGGTTGTAGTTATCTTTTTAAGATTTTTATTATAACAAGAGTAATTCAATTACTTTTACTTTTTGAAGGTAAGAATGATAACTGATTAAGAGAAAAAAGAAAAATTTATATAAGTATTTTGTAAATGAAAGAAGCAATGTCACGTTATTTCCTTTACAAAATGCTTATTTAAATTTTAGTTTCTTTAGTATTTGTAGTAACTTGTCTTCCTTTTTTCTCTTAATAAATATGTCGTATAGTTTAGTTATCCCAGAAGATTTTACAGTCTATTACAGAAAAGTCGAGCACACCTTTGAACTCATGAGCAAGACCTTTCCTATTTTAGGGTGTGAATCGTTTTTTTTCATTGTCAACGTTTATTCTTTCAATTGGTTATTAGGTTTATAGAGAAAAAGAAATATTACTACATTACCACAAACAAGTTTATTTTGAACAACAGAAAATATTTTTATGTATTTACCAATAGTTTTGATCATGAATTAACTCTTCCCAGCAATTTTTAATAGCTACCGAGAGGTCGTTGGAGTTTTGTGGCTTGAAATTTCTTTGATAAATTTTCTTAATAAGTAAACCCCAGATGTTCTCTATAGGATTTAAGTCAGGGCTGCGTGATAGCTAAGACAACAGTTCTATATATTATTGTCTACAAACCATTCTCTGATTATGCCTGCCGTGTGCACAGGGATATTATCCCTTATGTGGTGAGTATTGCAAGACTGGAAAAAATTGTTCCAAAAATTTTGTGGTCGGTGTATAATTAATGCGAGACTGCTAGCAAATTAATTACAAAAGCCACTAATGGTAAAACAGCTTACAAAACTAATAATACTTTATATATTTTGTGCACTTGTCTCGGGTAACCATCGTGAGCACCTAAATAGAAGAATAGAGGTCTAAAATGCACTTGCCTCATAGCCTTGAGGTAAGTGCATTTCTGTAACTACAATCATTTTTTTATCACTTAATCTAAAATTTTAAATAAAAAAACTTTCGGATTATCATTACTTAACGTTGTAGAAATATTATTGTGCTTCAAAAACTACTTGATGCAATAATACCAAATTTTTATCTTGATTTCAAAGTCAACTTTGAAATTGAGGGTATGCACTTCCCCGAGTTGACCTTAACTATGTTTATTTTCTTAGGTCTTTCACTAATCAGAAATCTTTTAAATACAAATATTTTTTTTCTTATTAGTCTATGTTGCTCGTTTTAACATCAATTATGGGAATCTCTGGTAAAATTTGTTCTTTTTTATATTTTAACATTCTATAGTCATCTAATAGAATTAAAAAACAAAAATAAATCAAAGATAAAAGTTGACGTTTTCAAAATTTTAGGGTTAATATTTTAAAACTGGTTTTTCTCAATTTGAATATTATGTTACTTAAAACTTTCTATTATTGGGCGCGCGAAATATAAACAAAATCATAACCACTAAAATTAAATTTAATATATAAGAAACTACATATTTTTAATACCTATATTTATACAAAAATATTTAGGTACTAAGCACATTCTATCTTACAATATTCGTTTATACAGGGTGTCCAGAAACTCTCCTGACAAACGAAGACCGTAGATTCCTCAGATAATTTTAAGACAATTTAACCCAATTCACCCTAGTACGAAAATGCTTCCCAAAAGAGCTAGAGCTCTTTGAAGATGGCGCCTTGTAATTAGTTTTTTTTAATATCTCCTGAACGCTTCTATTTAGAAAAACAAAAACTGGTATGCTTATTTATCCTCCAGAGATGAACCGATTCCATCAATTGCGAATTTCTAGTACCGGTCATAGGCGTCCGTTTTGGGTAGGTAAACGCTTATTTTAACGCATAACTGTTTTGTCTTTAACTTTTAAGCATTTGTGACACTAGATTATTAAATTTTCAGGTATCCTAGTACTAAAAAGTACTCTTACTTTAAGTCGGTAGGATACACCGTTTTCTAGAAAAATCGATTTGCAAATTTTTCGTTTTTTCGTCATTTCATCTTTCGTCATTTCAACTTCGCGAACTGACAACAATTTGACAATTAAAAACGTAGGTTTTATTTCTGTTGGCAGTTCAGAGCGAACTAGCGCAAAAAATAATAAATTGAATTTTAATGACGAAAAAACAAAAAATTTTCAAATCGATTTTTCTAGAAAACGGGGTATCCTACTGACTTAAAGTAAGAGTACCTTTTAGTACTAGAATACCTGAAAATTTAATAATCTAGTGTCACAAATGCTTAAAAGTTAAAGACCAAAAAGTTATGCGTTACAATAACCGTTTACCTACCCAAAACGGACGCCTATGACCTTAGGAAGCATTTTCGGACTAGGGTGAATTGGGTTAAATTGTCTTAAAATTATCTGAGGAATCTCCGGTCTGCGTTTGTCAGGAGAGTTTCTGGACACCCTGTATATAATCCTAAATAGCTTTTTTCCAAAAAGATTACAAAATGAAGCTGTAATAATTATAAATAACACATATTACCTTTTATTTATGAAATTTCCAACATCTTAATGCCGTTACTTCATTTCTTTTTAGACTCCTTCGCAAACAGACTAGTAACTATTGCAGTGCATAAAATTCATATACGTGATCGGTTAGTGCATTACAAACAGTCACATTGATTATTCTACTTTTAGACTTCCATCATTTGCCAAATGCATTTCATCATTTGCATCATTATAATGAAATGCATTTGGCGAATAATGGAAGTCTAAAAATAGAATAATCAATGTGGCTGTTTGTAATGCACTAACCGATAACGTGTATGAATTTTATGCACTGCAATAGTTACTTACATCCGTTTATACTAATCTAAATAGATTTCTAAATATTTAATATGGATCTCTAAGAATTTGAACAGTAAATATAGTAAAGTTTTATAGGTAGTATATTAATTTGTACTGTCAATTATTTCTTAAAATTAAAATCTTTGCAAATGTTAAAATGTAGGAATGTAATAATTAAACACGTATTCACTTCATACGGGGCAGTCTATGTATAGAAAACGGTAAAAGTTTTAATAATTATTTTTTTGCTAGTTTAGATTCAGCTATACATAATATTTCAGTATTCAGTGTTTATTTATCATCACAATATAAATTATATGGCACCTCATCACAGATACATAAGAAAATGAACAATACAGACATTATAACAGTGGCGGCTCTTTAATGAGAGCAAGTGAGCAATTGCACCCCCTGAAATTTTGAAACAAAACAAACCAAGCGGCGACCTACTGTGAAAGTATTTATTTATTACGTATTCGTAATAAATAAATACGCGTGTGCGGCACGCGTAACAACCTACATGCACCGATCGTCGTCACAGATATAATGAGCGCACGGATGTAAACTATTCGAATGTTTACCCCTTCCACCGAGAGAAACATACCCATGAGCAAAGCCCTACCGTTGCTGCGTTAAGCTATTAACATTACATTGAAGGTGGGGAGAACTGTATTTTGTTCTACTTCCATATCGTATAATACATAGCCTGTGAGCAAGATTCCCAGTCTGCTCACCGCTGTTAGTTCTGCATCTCCACATAATACGTAACGGTCCCGCTTGATTTAATATTTTTATGTATGTACAGGGGTCGATGAATATTTTAATAATGATTTGAATTAAAATACGATAATTCCAGAAAGCGTATGCCCCGTTTCCTTAATGGGGAAAAGGATTGTTTTTAACATTGATGTGCCCTTATGTAATAATTTTATTTAAACGATTACGTATACATGCAGAATGGGCGGAGTTAATTGAAATTAATTTCTCTCTTCTAATTATAGTAAAATTCGGCACTTGGGAGTTTTTGTGGTGTCATTGATCACGTATCCAAAGTCGAAATGTCAAAAAAAAAAGAAATGGCCGAAGGATTTTTTGAAAATTGACGTATAAATTTTAGATACGGGCGTGTCTTAGGTCGCCGATCACAAATCCAAAATCAAAATGTCAAAAAAAAAGAAAATGGCGGAAGTTTTTTTTGAAAATTGACGTATGAATGTGAAATTTTAGATACGGGGGTGTCTTAGGTCACCGCTCACGAATCCATAATCAAAATGTCAAAAAAAAAAAAAAATGGCCGAAGATTTTTGGAAAATTGACGTATAAATGTGAAATTTTAGATACGGGGGTGTCTTAGGTCGCCGATCACAAATCCAAAATCAAAATGTCAAAAAAAACAAAATGGCGGAAGATTTTTTTGAAAATTGACGTATGAATGTGAAATTTTAGATACGGGGGTGTCTTAGGTCACCGATCACAAATCCAAAATGAAAATGTCAAAAAAAACAAAATGGCGGAAGATTTTTTGAAAATTGACGTATAAATGTGAAATTTTAGATACGGGGGTGTCTTAGGTCGCCGATCACAAATCCAAAATGAAAATGTCAAAAAAAAACAAAATGGCGGAACAGTTTTTTGAAAATTGACGTATGAATGTAAAATTTTGGATACGGGAGTGTTTGTGGTCGCTTATTACGTCTTCAATTTGGCGATTCTTCGAAGCGTGATTGAACAGGTCTTAAATTTAATACTTCATTTTTTCTTAGCGATAGTAGATTCGAAAACATCAGAATAGTATTACCTTTCTCGCTCTTGAGATTGTACCAATTTGTGTAAAAAACAGTTCGAGAAGAATTTTAAATAAAATATACTATTGGCTAAATAAAATATATGTAGGGGTGCTTCGAAAACAAACTGTACAATGAACAGTACCTGTCTGGAACAGTATGTCGGTGAAACTTATAAAGATTGGGTAAGCGTTCTTGTATTATACTTTTTAATTTTGAAATTATGCACTCCCTATGTGAACCACCCCGAGCCGCCACTGCATTATAAACAAGTAAGATACCAATTTTAAAAAATCATAAAAATAATATATATATAAAGCGTGTCAAAAGTGACGAATAAATTCATTTAGAGCTTACATAAGGGAGTTACAGAAAAATCCTTGAAGGGGTATAGCGATTTGGTAAAAGATCGTTATTTAATAATAAAGATTTGCTTTTGCGATTCAATTTTTATGGCCACATCTCTATGGAAATTACGGGTAGATCAAAAAGTCGTATTTTTAACAACATATTATGTTATGGGGGTTTTGTAAAGAAATATGACACATATTAAATAATCGCTTACATTTTGTCGAGGTTGTGAAAGATCTTGGGCTACTTGTTGATATTCGACTTCTGACTTCGCTTCAGGGAACATGTTTCCTACTTACTAAAGAAGTCCTATGGAGCTTTGAGGGCGATATAATGCTAATAAGCGTACTTTAAATTCTCTTTGAGGCGACAACTTTGTGAGTCTTTGGTCTTATCTTTGTTTGGCTATTGTGATTTTGTTTATGGTCCATATCTGATGAAGCCAAAGTTTGGCGAAACAATATTGTAGTGAACAATAAAAATTATTTACGACTATTATTTATTCTAATATGGAAGCTTCAACAAGTTCTTCAATTAGTTACAATCTTAGAAAGTATGATCACATTTCAACTAGTATTAAATCTATTGGGTAGTTAAATATGGAAAACCGCCGGAAATTGCACTTGACTAATTTTTTCCATTCGTTGCTTCAGTCGTCCCTGCCCGTCCCTCTCAGAGGCTTTTTGATTCCACGGCATTTCATCCATGTACTCAACACGCGCTACAAGTATTTACGTACTGTTTCGCGTCATTATACATCTATTTTTGAAAGGTCTTTTGGTTATTCGGTCGTTACACTTTATAACAGTATACGGGAAGATATTAAGAGCCTCAGTGCCACGTGGGGTTTAGTAGTGCCCTTAAGTCTTAGTTTTTGTGAATGCAGTAACGCAGTTCATACGTACTTGATGTAAGGGGTAATGTAGGTAAGTGTGGTGTACCTTCTCGTCATTAGTTTTTATTACTGTTCTTATTTCTTGTATTTGTTGATTCGCCAGACTTCATCAACGTAATGGTTTACTTTCTTCAATAAAGACAATTTATTATTATTATTATTATTATTAGGGGGCGGACACGAGCGGCCGATGACTCATCGCCCATGGGCGCACTATTGAAATTTCTAATTTTAAAGAGGTTTTAATTTTAATGATATAATTGGATAACAAGTGGCTGGTGATCTATAAAATACAAAATGCATTATTATTTGTTCATTTTGTTGTTCAAGTCGAGTAAAGGAGTATTAATATTTACTGGCAATACTTTCTCAAGGTTCCCTTCTGTAAGACTTGGTCTACATCCTTGTAGATAGAAAACGTCCTTTCTATATCGCAACTAGTTATAGGTGCGTACTGGAAATATTCTTTTATTTCAGCGTATTTTAAATTTGATTTTGTGTCATTGTCCCCATACACAATTGCCGCAATATTATTAAATCTGGATTTATATTAAAAACCGCGTTTAACTTTTGCCGAATGTCACATCCGAAGTCACTTCTAATACTTTTGAAATTATTAATAGCCACATCTAATGTGGTTAATCCATCTTATAGTTTGAGATTTCGATTTTCAAAATATGTGATTAGTTTAGGCAAATTTCCAAAGTGTTCCTGAAGGAATAACAACTGATTTTTAAATTTTGGATTTGAGTTAGTTCCTTGCACTCAAAAATACTTCTAGCATCGTCATTTAAACATGTAACGAAATTTTGTGAACTATCGAAATTCTCTGCATAAAAACTAGTAGCATCCAGCCATGTTCCCCATCTAATTATTACTGGCTAGGGTGGCATTGACAAAGATGGAAGTTTTTCCCTGTAAAGGGACACTCTCGATGGTGCTTTTCTGAATTTTTTTTTTAAAAGCGGATACAAGTCTATCAACTTCCGGATAGTTGTCTCTGATATATTCACAGATTCTGTGGAGAGCATGTGCTACACAAGTAAAATGCAGCATATAAGGATATGTTTTTCTTTAATAGTCCATCTGTTTCTAACATATATGCGGCACTGTCACTAACAAATAAAAGTATTTTTTCCCTGTACCTGTCGTCCGAATGAAGCATGTTGTTTCTCGTCAATGGTTTTAGGAATTGTTTCCCCATCAACTGTATTTATAACTTTAGATGCTATTACATATGCGTTATATGGAATAGTTGGATGTAGTACACACATATTAACTGAATAGGAAGAGATTGCCCATTTTATGACCATCGAGAAGTCCTGATCTCACAATAATGGACTTTTATCTCTGGGTTATCAATCTTAGAAATAAGACGAAGTTTCAATGAATTTAGAGCTCGCATTGAAATCTGTGCAGAAAAAGGAGGAGCATTGTTTGAATAGAAAATTAATAGTTTTTAAGAATATTATTTTATTTTACCATTATTTGTTAAATTTATTGAATAAAACTCGAGTCCAATTTGTGTATTTTCTATCAAGAAAATGATATTATCTCGAGAATCGTTCGAATTAAATAAAAATAAGAGAGTAAGTAAATCATCAAGAGTGAAATTTTCTGAGAAATCAAAAATATTTTTTTTCCTCTTTTAAAGTCGATCCGGGGACATACTGTATGTGTTTGTTAAGGAAATGAGTATAGAAGAGACGCGTTATATTCAATTGCACGTCATTGATGACATTTAGATGTTGTCATAACTGTATTAGGTGAAACTAAAAAAGTCATTTTGTGAAACAAATGGAGAACATACATCTGTAAGTTGGCGCATGATGTTACGTTGACGTTGGAGCACAGGGATTGGGCCAACCTCACTTGCTTACCGCACTTGAGTCGCACCCACCGAAGAAACAGGGACTCGCTTTTAACATCTTTGTCGCGATTGTCGTTGTTCTCTGCTAAAAGTCTTGAGATACTGATCAGCCAAGTTCTTCAATATTCGCTTTTCCTTGACATGTATCTTACCCTTTTCGAGATAATATTTGTACATCGAACTAATTCATTTTATTTAAGCGTAACATCCCAAGCTTCACTTTCATAGAAATTTCTACTTCAGTGTTCTAATTAGTGAATATATTTTTGTTTTCGGGGAATTGTTCAATAATTATTTTATATTTGTTGATCGTTTCATTTATAATAAATTAAGTATCTAAGTAAGTAATATTTTATTTCAGTGTTTATAAAACGAAGTAGTTGTCGATATTATTTTCAAAGTCACTGTTTGATTCCGTTTGCATTTGTTAATTTTATAGATACATGTAATTCACAGCTCTAACCACTGTGAGGTAAGATCTTAAACATGATAATACTAAAATATTTATTTATTATTAATTTATCTCGGTGGTATATATAAAATTAATATATGTTAAAAGTTGATTGAATACTCCTTTTTCAATATTACGATAATATCTTATCTCAAAAATAACAAGCACTCATTGCATAGTAATTAATTTGTGAGAAAGGTGAAAAAATAAAAGACACTTTAAATTATTTATAAGTTTATTTATTCAAGATAAGTTACAAGATTGTATCACTGTTTTATTTCGGGCCGTATATAAGGCACTCTCGATTAGTGATGTAAAACGACAATTTTAAAAAGAATATTGACTACTATTTTGCACGTACAATACATTATAAGTCTTATAAGTTCCATATATTCGTAAAATATGTCTGTATATATATCTTTGTGGCTACCACATTCGCCATCAATTCTTGTTACGTATGAAGATTGTAATTATAAAAATATATCGAAAAACATCTACGTATGTATACGCACTCTCAATCTAATAATTTTAGGAATAAAAGTCGTTGAGTGTAATTGACATACATATATAATTGAAGGAGTTTCACTTATTCTTGATTTCATTGTAACTCTGAAATAAACATATATTACATGAGCAGTAATATTTAAATAAATAATTTTTTACCTTTTCTGCTAATTTTCTTAAATTCTTCGCGGTTACGTTTCCGGCAGTCTCGACCATATGTGTGAGATATCCAGCATCGTTTTGAAGAAGCTCATGTGGATGGCCAAATTCAACCATATTACCAGAACTCATTACTAATATCTTATCGGAATCCATTACCGTGTGCAATCGATGGGCAATTGTTAATACAGTGAAATTTTTAAACTTTTTTCTGATGGTTTTTTGAATTAGAGCATCAGTATGCGGATCTACATTTGCCGTAGCCTCATCCAATACGAGGATCTTATTATTTCGTATAATAGCCCTTGCTAGACACACCAGTTGTCTCTGTCCAACGCTGAAATTAGCACCACCTTCGCTAACGCTGCTTGTTAAACCAGCCGGTAATTCAGAAATCACTTCTTTCAATTCGACTTGCTCTAAAGCATGCCATAGTACATCATCGCTGTATTCATCAAAAGGATCTAGATTCTTCCTCATTGTGCCTGAGAACAGCACCGGTTCCTGTGGTATTATTGATATTTTTGATCTTAGCAAGTCTAATGGTATTTCCGTCGTGTCAACACCGTCTATTATTACGGAGCCATCGATTTGGTACAGCTGAAATAGTGCTGTTATTATAGATGATTTTCCAGCGCCCGTTCTGCCGACAATTCCTATTTTTTCACCTGCTTCTATTGTAAAGTTTAAACCTTTAAGAACATTGTCTTCATCGTTGTTATATCTGAGGCACACGTTCTTGAATACCATTCTACCAAATTCTGGCCATTTGGGATCTTTAGGTCTCTTTGACTCATCTCGAATAGGCTCACTTTCAAGCTTGGTGTATTCTAGAATACGTTCAACTGAAGTCATTTGGTTTTCGAGTTCTGTCCATTGACGCATTCCCCATTGCAACGCTCCCATCAAACCAATATACTGCGTGATTAACAATCCTAAATCGCCACCATGGGACACTGTAAAAATAAAACCATTCATATATTAAAAACGAGTCACTTCCATATATATATACTCATATACAAAATTACTTTTAAGAGATAGATCACAAAAAAGATATTGAATATACATTTCTATACATATTTAAAGTAAACATACATATTATTAATTACTAAATAAACAACAAATGTTGGATGTTCACTATTTAATATTCAAAATAAAATTTGACAATTGTTTCGCCAACACAGTGGCTTCTTCAGAAGCCACTGTGTTGGCAATTGTCAAATTTTATTTTGAATATTAAATAGTGAACATCCAACATTTGTTGTTTATTTAGTAATTAATACGATGGATCTTCATCAAGTAAAGACCGAATCAATTCAACATACATATTATGTTACACATTCTTAAACAAGAATGTTATAAATTAATCAATAAAAACTATAGTTTAAACTCCTACAGATCCAATATCCATTACTAGCAAATATATAATAGGTATGTCATATGTGTGTTTACTCTTAGCGAGGAGCACTTTTTTTTATAATATCTTGCAAAGTATGCATTTTATGAAGATTTATTAAGAGAATATAAGTACTTAAAATAGGATTTTGAATAATTTTTATAAAAAAAATTCTATAATTTGAAAAGATAAATGCTTTTGTCACAAAACAAAATTGTAAAATGTCCTATTTTGTTTATAAAATAAAACATAATGAATTAAAAAAATATATAAGCAACTTTAAATGGTTTCATTATCTCTAATCCATAAAATAATCATACCTCTATTTAAACTTAGTAAGCTCAACATAACGCTAGTTATGAAGACAACGCAAACAATTTCCAACCAGAAGCCAAAACAACGTGTAGATGCTAAAAACATATACCAAGCTGAACTATGAAGATCTTGATAATTATCGAACTCTTTGGTAAGAATCTTTTGAGCACCAAAGGCACGTATAGTCGTTAGACCGTTCATAGATGCAGTAATTTGACCAAAAATAGGACTGCGATCTGAAATAAATTAATTACCATTTAATATCTTCACATACGTCGCACATGTTCAATATTTAATACTTACAAATGCCCTCGATTCTTTTCACTGATCTACTGGTTCTAATGAAAACAACACGCATAAAATAAAATACCAGTAGGAGAACAGCTGATGGTAGTGCTAACCATTTATCAATAATAACTGATAATACTAAAGCTCCAAATAATAGCAGACCAACCTAAAATATAATAATGTACTGTAATTTAAACTTTCAAACAATCAAAACTGCTTTATAATATTCTTAACCATAAATTTATTCTATTCCGAAAATTATCAATAGTCCAGGTTCTATAATTCCAAACTTATCTCCGGATCCATTAATATGTAATAACAGATACTTTAAATACGTTGATATTGCATTCCTAAATAATAGTAAGAGTAAACCTATCGTAAGAATTGCCGGATTTTTATTGTAAGCTGAACAGCTTACAATAAAAAACGTTTGGTAGCCATTTATTTATTTATTTATTTACTTATTTGCACTTATTTTGTTTATCCCACTTCTGACACCAATTGTTGCGTTTTCGGGTTCGCAATAAACAACTCGTGCAATTTATTTATTTAAAACAGTCTGTATATTCACACACGTAAAATTAATTACAATATAAAAATATAAAACTAATCAAAATATAAGAAATGTAATGCATTTAAAACTACTACGATTTAAATTAACACAGGTATTACTAATATTTATATCCGTATTTATGTAACACTGTACCGTATTTATATCACTTCTATTTATATAACACCGCACCACTATATATATTTTGTACTACTTATATTTATGTTTACTCTTCGTCTACTACTCAAGGAACTATTTATTTATTTCTTATATTTATTTTTACTTTGGTCTGTTCCGCGCGACGCCTACTTAAGGAATTTCTTATTCCGGAATGAATCATCCATCGGTTCAACTGCTTTTATATACGCATACGAAACATCTGGAACACACCAGAAAAACGCTAGTGTTCTTCTCGATAGGCCGGGAAACATTCGAGAGACAGTCGAGACTCTTCGTCGCCTCGCAGTACATCTGATTTATTGCTTTACGACTTGTTCACCAGTCGCGCCGAATATTTGCCTTTCTTTTTTTTGTAGACTGGTTTCGTTACAATATTATTATTATTATATTACATTATGTAATAGTAGAATCGCCTTAGCAAAGGACATGGTTAAAATACAAAATACAAACGACGATTCAATGCCTTACAAATTGCCATTGATCGAAACGGAACAATCTAAGAACAAAGACATTAAACCAGTTAATTAATATTTAAGGAAATATAGCTGTCATTAATAATGAAATAGCTTTTTTAGATTATATTAGTTGACAGTTAAACTTTTGCAATGGTTGCATTTAGCAGCGGGGTCCGTTCCCACTCCACTTGTTCACTTGACTACAATGAGATCTTGGCTGCACTGTTCTCGTTTATATAATCTTCTGCCATCTGATTACTTTTCACTGTTGCCATGTTAGAATTATGTAGATTAAGCCGAATAAACAATAACAATAACTTGTATTTCGTATGTTTCGGCGTAGCTTTTACTGTTCAATATTGTTATAAATTTATTTCTACAAAATACCTTTTGTTTATTTATCTTACTTTTCTAGTGTCTTTCTCAAAATTTTGTGGTACGTTGGTGTTAGACGGCTTTAATGCGCATGCGGATCAGAATACGTTCACTAGTGAGCAAAGAATTTTTTCGCTCACTGAAATGGCGGCCGCTCCACAACATGTTCAGTGTGATCGTCCATTACCTTAATAAGATCAGTGAATAGTTGCGCAACTGCTGTCTCTGATGAAAGGGACCAAAATATAAAATTTCTGTTGCTAGAACGACTCTACTAGTGTAGAATGAAAACGAAAAGGAAAGAAGATGGTATGGAAAGAAATTATCTAGTGGAAGATAAAACCAGGTGATCACCCAACAGATGACAAGAAAACTGGAAGTCATCGTCAACTAAAGTTTAACAACATACATTATACTTATCCCAGTCAATACGTGTAATAATTTTTACAAATTCTAAAATAAAAATTTTCCAAAATTGAAGCGCTGACGACATGATAACTGTCAAACTTGCGTGTTTCAGATACTACGTCATAGAACTGTCTTTATGTTTTGTTATATTCTAATGCCACCAAAATTTGAATTTATTTCATTAAAGACGACAAAAGCAATTCAAATATTGATATTCTCTATTTTTTATCCAGTCGAATTTTACATGGAAGCATATGAACACTTACATGCTGTATCATTAGTACAGAAATTTGAGAAGTTCCATGAACTGCATATTTGGATTTATTTAATATTTCTAGTAATTCTAAAAACTACACTTATGTGTGTATATATTTAATATGATAATGAATATATTTTTGAAGTAAAATTTTGACAATTGTTATCTATTATGGTATATTTGAATTTATTCAGAAATGCGATTATTGCGAGATAATTGCATGCTAAAACAGTTCGAAATGACGCCCTAGAAGTTGGCACAATTCCGGGATTTACCTTTTAAAAGCGTTTGCCACCGACTTCTCTGATAGTGAACATGTGGTTCTACAAAAGTGTTCTTCATTTGCGGAAAAATTAAGTCATCTACAATTCCTAGTATTAGAGACCTTGACGGACAATTTAAAAGTTCACTATCATAAAACTGTCACAAATGAAAATGTAGTGAGTCCTATAAACTGGATAATAGTTTTTTTTGTTGAAAAAATTCTACTGAAATTTCAGCATCATGTAACTGATTAATGAGACATTTCGGTATCTTGCACCACATCCTGTTCCCTTAAAAATATGGGTCCCATAACAATTCCAGCCAAACACAATAGCTTAGCGTATGTAGTGCTCTCTCCCGAAATTCATAAAGTTTATATGAACCATATTCAACTACTATATTTGCCTAAATAACTAGAATGAAAAAGCCTGGCCACACTAGAAAAGTAACACTTATCAAGAACATCGTCTTTATACAAGATGTGTCAAAAACTACTAGCTACATTCAGTTCTTCTGACATAATTTCCAGGTTTTTTTTTAGTGAACGTGATAGATTTGCTATGGATTTCTTAGCTGAGCTTTCCATTCGTTATCTTTAAAACAATCCTCGGCTCTTCTACAGATTTACGTAGTACCTATTTGTACAGATTACGGATTATTGAAGAAACTCCTGCATTAATAATAATAATAATCATCTTTATTTCCCAACAGGCAAAGCCCAAAACAGGGTTACAAACTATATTACAGGTGTATACATAATATAAAAAAAGAAATAAAAACAGTAAGTAACAACAAATTCTATGATGATCCACTATCCACAGTCACAGTCTTCACGCAAATAGGTCAACATTTTTGTTCGCCAAGCGACAAAGTGTGTAAGTTGGAGCTCGTCTCATGATGTTGGTTCGCGCAAAAGGTATTGCAAAAGTGCAATTATGCCTGGAGTTAAGCCGCGGTATCAGAAATGACATTCGGGTCAGGATATCAGGGCAGTCAATGCTGCCATTCAACAGTATAAGCAAAAATCTCTCACATGTAGCGTATCCCCTCTCACTCAAGGATACCATACCATGACTCTGCAACAGATCACCCATCGCCACGCCCCTCTCCGGATAATCACCATCTGCCCGATACGTGAGAAACTTCAAGAACCTACGGTGAACACGGTCCAATGCCAAACAATCACTTGCATAAATATAAAACCATATTAAGGAGGCATATTCTAGCTTACTCAATACATAGACAGAGTATAGAGATTTCAACAATGCTGAATCAGTGAAATACCTAGGCACACTCATAACAAAACCCAACGATCTGGACGCAGATGTACAAATGTTCTCAATGTGAGATTTGAAGCTCAAGCTGGAATCGAAGGTAACTCCAAGATCTTTAAATTCAGTTTTACTCATTAACTTGTTGTCACCAATGAAGTAAGAAGAATTGTACGAAGTTAAAGACCGTCTGAAGGTTACTGTACAACATTTATCCACATTCAACTTGAGTCCAGAACGTTCACACCATGAAGACAATACACTTAAATTTCTCTGAAAGTTAAATTAAATACATAAACCCATCTACTATTCGCAAATCTTTCATTTCTAAAATAACCTTACACCATAGACATCGAGTGTTGTAATTGTAATATGAAAATAAATATTCTTAATTACTTTAAGATGACAATTATCAATATCTTACTTTCAAAATATTAATATTTTTGTGTTTTATCAAATATCTATTAATATCATGCACTATTCTTAATCCAAATTTTAATTAAGCACTTAAGTACAGTACATAAAATGAACCTACCTCAATCACATCGAAAAGCACAAGTGGTATATATTCATCGATTATGCCCAAGTCCTTAGAAAATCGATTCAGTATTCGTCCCGATGGGTTTTTGTTGAAGAATCGCATTACTGCGTCAGTAACGTTTGAAAATATTATGTCGTGTACCTTTATAGATGCTTTCATAAGAAATAGAAAGTAATATAAACAATGCCATATGGCAAATATAATCAACAGCAAAACTAGACCAGCATATATGTAAATTACATTATCACGTGACATTTCCAATTCAGTACTGTTCTTTTTCGCTGCGTCTTGTTCCATATTCACCCAAAAACTAACAAAGTAATCAACTCCATTTCCAGATGCTTGACACAAGACGAATAAAAGTGCCACTGCCAAAATTGTAAACCAAGAACCACCAAATCGTAGATACGATGTGTAAACTTCCAACTTAACCTTGCCCTCTTCCATATGTTCCTTGTCTTTCTCCGGATCTTTCCAATCGTCTTCTATTTCTTCAGTTTCAGACATTTGCCGTAATTTAATTTTCCTTTCGTTCACGTCTTCTTCAGGCGACTGGAACTCCTCCAATAATTTTGCAAAATCTAATCCGCTCGTTTGGAGATACGAATAAGTACCTTGCTTTTGTATTTCACCATCTTTAAGTATGAGTATATGATCTGCACTTTTTAAGTACTGCAACTGATGTGTTATTAAGATTCTAATTTTTCCTTTTAAGTACCCCATTATGCATTCCTCGAAAAGTTGCTTTCCAACCTTCGTATCTACAGCTGATAGTGGATCATCTAATAAGTATATATCCGCTTTTTTATAAACGCACCTAGCCAAATTTACACGTGCTTTTTGACCGCCACTCAAGGCTTTTCCTTTTTCCCCTACTATAGTTTTATCTCCATATGGTAAGATCATTAAATCAGATTCTAAAGCACATGCTTTTATAATATTCATGTACCTTTCCTCCTCAAATTGGTCTCCAAATAATATATTTTGCCTGACGCTACCGTTGAATAGCCAGGGCTCTTGAGATGCAAAAGAAATTTTACCTACAATTTCTAAATTACCACTTGATACTGGCAATTCCTTAAGTATCACATTAAGTATACTGCTTTTTCCGCTGCCCACTGGCCCTATCACAGCTATTACTTTATCACCTTCGACATTCAGATCAATATCTCGCAGTGTATTCTCTTTTAAATCTTCTTGCCATTTGGCATTAAGTTTTTCTAGTCGTACACAAGCATTTCCTTTAGCTTCCTTTGTTTCCGTTTTATTCGTCGCAATAATACCATTCATTATAGAACCGTTAATTTTGAGATCACCATTAATGTTTTCATTTTGATTTTGCTGAAGCTCCTCGTAACGCAGAAAATTATTTATTCGATTTACTGAAATATTCACTTCAGCAATTGATGAGATACTTATTGTGAAAATCATAGTAATTATGGGCCTCATAACGTTATATATCGCTGTTACTGCGAATACTGTTTCTGCAGTTATGTTATTGCCCATATAAATAAATGTTAAGAGATTAATAAAAATAGAGGTTCTTGTTATAAATGTTTCAAATGAAAACATGATTCCGAGCAAATACGAATGCGTACGAATGGCACGAATTTCTGACCTGTAACATACAAATTAAAAAATATACTAAACATATTCATTAAATAAGTATCTTTTCTATCATCCATTAAAAATAAGCGCAAATGAAAACTAATTGCAGTACAACAAAAGCGGAAAATCAACGTATGTTTTATATGACATACAGAAGCATACTTTTTCGAAGAGGTGTTTGATACGGCTCGATTCGCCATCGAAATTGCTTGTATCATTGCTTAGAAATGAAATCAATGAAGTGGAATAAACTTTAAAAAATCAGATCACAATATAAATAGGTATCCATTGTAAACAGAAAACGAGAAAAGTATGTCAATGGAAACACAAACGATATTCACTATCATATCAAGGCAAACGTGTTTTACTGTAAGCAAACTCTATCTTGTGTCGTATTTTTTCTGTAGTCGAACAGATATCTAATAAAATAAGCTATGCGTAGAGTTATTAGCAGACATTCTCTTGTACAGGGTTATTAATTATAAACTATGCCCATCCTTTATCATCCTTATTATAGCATATACAAAAAGAAATTTCAATAAAAAGTTGTGTGGCTGAGACTGAATTTTATTTGCATGCTATCAAAAACACAGTGGCGTGCAGATACAACAAAATGTATTTTTTTAAATGGAACACCCGTATATTATTCAATTTTTATAATGGCCTTTTTTCTAATTTCAAAGATATAACACATGATACCAGTATCTTAAACCGTTTTCGAGTTATTAAATATCGAATACCGTCGTTACTGTACTATGGAAAAATTAACATTATTAAAGTAAGCTATGAAAATGACAACTATTGTGTTTGATAAATGACATTTCCTTAATAAAATATATAAAATGGTTTATCCTGAGGATGAAAAAGTGCAAATGTTTATCTGTTTTATACAAAATAACAAAAACAAACGCGCGGCAAAAAGACCAACGTCAGAAAACACGTTTAAAAACATTTACCGAAAGGTAAACAATACCTCCAGTTTGAATAGAAAAAAGCCTTTAAATGAAATAAAAGAGAACGGACAAATAGATGCACCACTACATTTTGAAGGTATGGTCATCTATATTTATTCGCTAGTAGCCTGTTATAGAAACATGTATGATTTTTAGAAAATTCTGAAAGTAGTTTAAATAAATAATGCAGCTGTTCAGTTAGAGAAAAATTGTGCCAAAATCCAATGTACTATAAAAAAAAACATTTATAGATGATTTAAAATATTACCTGTACAAGTTTTAACAGAGACTCAAAAAGGGAAAAGGCTGGACTTTTGCCGCAAGATGATTCAAAATTTGAATGAAGATCCCCATTATTTTACTAAAATATTATGGACTGATGAGTCATCAGGAGTTTTTAATAGAAAAAATTGAAGGTCTAGGGAAAATAAATACAACAAAAAGAGATTGGTAAAACAAATTAAAAAATCAGAACGAAAATCTGCTTGGTGTGGCAATTTCCGAAACAAAATTGGTCGGCCTATATTTTATGATTATAATTTAAATAGATCTACCTATTAGGAAATAATTATTCCAGAATTTGAAAATATTCTTATACAGAATTTTTTGGAGGCCGAACTTGATATGATTTGGATGCAAGATGGGACAACTCCGTATAGTCCTGATTTGACCCCTATGGATTAACTTTTTTGTGGATTTTTTAAAGATACTGTAATGTTTTCGGGTTCGCAATAAACAACTCGTGCAATTTATTTATTTAAAACAGTCTGCATATTCACAAACGTAAAATTAATTACAATATAAAAATATAAAACTAATGTATCACACTTAAACTACTACGATTTAAATTAACACAGGTATTTATTTCTATTACTAATATTTATGTAACACTATCGTATTTATATCACTTCTATTTATATAACACCGTACCACGCAAGGAACTATTTATTTATTTCTTATATTTATTTTGACTTTAGTCTGTTCCGCGCGACGAGTACTTAAGGACTTTCTTATTCCGGAATTGACTCATCTATCGGTTCAACTGCCTTTATATACTCGTTCGAAACATCTGGAACACACCAGATAAACGCTAGTGTTCTTCTCGATGTTTGTAGGACATACAAGAAACATTCTGTCTCTTCGCAGTACATATATAAATGGATGATTTATTACTTTACGACTGTTTACCAGTCGCGCCGAATATTTGCCTTTCTTTTGTTGTCGCCCGGATGTCTGCTTCTCTGTGGTCTTGTTTCATTACAATACGATCAATAATAATAACCATAGTATTCAAGTCATTAAAAAAAGGATTCAACTTAAAATAAATAATCTATATGTCAATAATGAAACCAGAAGACGTTATCAATTAGGCATTGAAAATAATTGTGGATATATAGAACATCTCTTATAATTTATTAATTATTTGTATTTAAATTTATTAAATAAATCTTTGTTATTTTCTAAATATTTGCACGCTTTCATACTCACCGTAAACCATTTTGACTATTTTATTAAGGAAATGTCATTTATCAAACACAATAGTTGTCAGTTTCATAGCTTACTTTAATAATGTTAAATTTTCCATAGTACAGTAACTACGATATTCGACATTTAATAACTCGAAAACGGTTTAAGATACCGGTATCATATGGTACATTTTTGAAATCAGAAACAAAAGACCATTATAAAAATTTTATAATATACAGGCTATTCCATTTAATTTTTTTTTTATATACCGTTGTATCTGCACGCCACTGTGCACGTGATAGCATTTTTGTATATGCAATAATAACGATGATGAAGGGTGAGTAATTTATAATGAATAACTCTACAATTTGCGTAACTATTTGAATTGTTTTTTTAAAACATTTAAAAGAATATTTAAAATTATTTCTTCATTGTGTTCTTATTTGTACAATATATGTGTATGTTACCTATAGAATTTATGTGCGTAGTTGCAATATATGGCTGTGAATCGCGATCTATCTAAAAGTTACCGTGGGCATTAGCAACCGTCATTCCTGTATGTACTGATTTTTTAAAATGATCCGAATAATAGTATAGCTCATTCTAAACAACTAATTACGAATAACATTTGACATAATAAAATGCTTATTATAACTAACCAATTTATCGAAAGCTCAGCCATTCGGAAAAGGTACTACTTTAATTTGCTCTAATAGTCTATTCAAAGTATTTCTAAATTATTTACCTTCTTGCCAAAGCGATTAGTTTAGCAAACGGTTTCTCCCACGTGTACATTTTAATAACTTGAATGCCTGATATAATTTCATTCATTAAACGTACTCTCTCGTCCGTTCTTAAAGCTGTCTTTAATCGTAATACTGACGTTCGTTTTCCTAAGTAAACTGAAACAAGAAAATATGGAATGAGTAATATGTTTCTGTAATAAATTAATGAAACTAGTAGAATAGAAGTTTACACGATCAATATATATATTTGTTATATTATGTAGTATTAGAAACTACAGATAGCTTATATAGATGCATATGTATTTTTTTTATATATATCAAAGAAGAATGCAATAAATAAAGAATAGATTGTCATCATTTATTCTCAAGCAATCAGCTCAGCAGGTTCGTCCATCGCTTTGTTAGTAGTTTCACAATGAGCGAAGCAAATGTACTTACGTACGTAACGCATCATAATGGTTCAAAATCATTTTGAAAAAGAATGGGATGCTTTTCTACATAAAATTGTCACCTGAGACGCAAGAAACAGAATTGTTCCATCCGTGAGGTGCTTCCCATTACGAGAACGCAAGGTCCCTCACAGAGCGTGTGACTAAGGTAACAGAGGGAAACACTTGAGCACCCACACAAGTTTCTTCTTACGCTAACTGGATAAAAAACCTGCCTATACGATGAGCAAAATGCATTCTTAAAGGGGAAACTATCTAGAGAAGTAATCTGTAGGAAGTAAGATATTTCATACGAAACAAATCTCTCTTAAAAAAAACCTTGTATAAATTTGATCTGCCCTCGAATACATTACCGTAGTGACACTTTCTACAAAAAAAAAAAAAACAATAAATTATTTCCTAGAAATGCCTTGACACAAATTGTTATCAAAGATACTAGAATAACGCGAAACATTATCATTATATTAAAACAAATAAAAAGTGGTTAAAGACAATAAATTTCTCCGTTTTTGAGACCATTGATAAAGATATCGTTAGCTAAAAAAAATACTTTATGGTTATAATGAACCCAAAAACGTGAAATTCCGCAAAAATCTCGAGATCAAAACTATTCATGATCACAATAATCTAATACATGTACTAGACAGTAAAAGAATATTTAATTTAGTATTCAAAACAATTGGGAAAAAAATGTTAGACATGAAAATGTTCATGCCTAGCCATTTTCTCTGAGAATGAGAAAATCAATGAATTATCGTCATTTTACTAACAAAAGAATAAAACATCGAATAAAATAAAAGCTATTTCATCACTGAATTTTATAACTGGTAGTTCCTCATTTTAACCAATTCGACTTTGCTGTTATCAGTAATAATAAATCAATAATTTGCAATTATATATTGTATGTATTATGTATATACATGTAAACAATGTAGCGTGCGATAATGTGAAGTATATTGCAAATATTTTGCTAATATGTTTTTATTAATATGTTAATAGTAACGTTGATCTGAAAGCAAATGCTTTTAAGTATTAAATTGATAGCAAAAATATATTTTTAACAATTAACATTTTAACGATTTACCAGCAATATATTTTGTAGTATTTATTATCGCCTACTATACAGAAACATACATAGATAACAAAGGATGATGGAGCATTGATAGCAAATTAATTAAAAATGCGTCATATAGGTGAGCAGCGTTTCGGATAACTCTATCTTTCCTATAAAGACGAAGAATTTAAGGTAATTTACAAAACTTATGGACTACATGTTTTAAAATTCGTTTATATTTTAAAATTTGATCTGGATACTATTAGGTATTGAGTGATTTGACGTTTGTTTGTTGTTGAAAAACGACATATAAAACCAGTGAAATAAGCTCTATTCTATGACAATTACAAATCAATATTTATTTTATCCAACTTTGGAAAATTCTCCTTCAACAAATATATCTGCAACCAAGCTAAATGTCTTATTACTACGTTCATGAACAAGCATTGTACTGCTACAAATCTATTTGTCGTTTTCCACAATATATAGCCTATAATTTATGGTAATTATTATATATATATTCAAAATTTTGGATGCTAAATCTAGAGACTCTCAGGGTCATTGAATTAGTTCTTGTTTTTCGACGCAATTTTTGGTTTAATAAATAAATAATTTGTCCACTATTGTGAGGTGATGCTCAATTATGTTGATTTAGAGATATTTCATCAACAAAATGTTCTACATACCACACCAAAATTTAGAAACAGTTTTGGGATGCCAGTATATCATTATACATAAAATATATCCAATCTATATTGCACTTGGTTTCTTCTCGAAACAATAACATGAGTATCAGGCAAATAAGAATATATTTTAAACATTTCTGTACTGCTATGGTATGAACTTTATCTGTCTAAATAAAATTTAGAGCAAGATTATCAATTTCTTCCTATTTTCTCAAAAACAACTTAAAGATACCATATGGCGCTCCATATCCGCAGGATTAAGATGGTAGCCTTTTCTTACGTAATGAGAGTTTAGTGCTTGCTTTATTAAAATACGCCTTGTTGAAGTTTATGCTAAACTAGTTACTTGTATCAAGGTACAGTCGACACTGTTTATAGTTAAACTCTATATAGTGAAAAACCCTTTATAGTGCAATTTTTTCAAGCCCTAGAATATTTTAATGAAATTTCATGTAAAAAGCCCTGCATATAGTGAATCTGTAAAATAGTAACACTCTATATAA
Source organism: Amphimallon solstitiale (assembly GCA_963170755.1). Taxonomy (NCBI): domain Eukaryota; kingdom Metazoa; phylum Arthropoda; class Insecta; order Coleoptera; family Scarabaeidae; genus Amphimallon; species Amphimallon solstitiale. The sequence continues at coordinate 112,247,903 of OY720679.1, read as the reverse complement.
TAAAATATTTACCGGAATTTCCTGTATAAATGTTTACCACTCCGGGTTTCCCATTTCTACCTAACATTAGCACGAAGTCCATTTTTATAACGCACTGTTTTGAAAAGGTTCTTAACACGTCCATAAGGCTAAATCAGGTACAATAGATTTCTGTGAGAATTTCGGGAAAACCCCATTTTATATGTCTACAGTATGTACATTATCTATATGCTATGTATTTAAACTTTCAAACGTTTAATAAAATCTTTTCTAATACATAATTCAAATTTGTGATTTTTTTCTATATAGTGAAAACCTCTTTATAGTGAAATTTCGGTCAACATTTTGGTCTTTCACTATATAGAGTGTCGACTGTACACTGTACAGAGCCGCCGCGTGGAGGTGGCAAAATTGTTCACCGCACAAGGGCGCCTGGGCCAGGGGGGGCGCCAAAATTTATAGTACTTATACTTTTTTAATTTAATGTTACTTAAATAAAAGTTGTTAATTATTCGCTTGCAATTTTTTATATTTTCTAAGCAATAAAATGAGATTTTACTTTTATTCTAATTTTATATTTTAATTCTATTTAACTTTTGTTTTCGATTCTGCGGGTTGTTTTCGTTTGTGTAAAACAAAATTTGATTGCCGATGCGAACAATAAAGCCCAAATTGAAGAACATTTTTTAGGATTACAATCTGTCGACGACACTACTGGACAGAGTCTGTTTGAATTCATAAATGGACATTTAAAATCGTTGAAACTAAATTTTTCAGATTGACGAGGCCAATCTTACGATAATGGTGCTAATATGAGAGGAACGCACAAAGGATTGCAATATCCCCTGCTCTGCGCATTCTCTAAATTTAATTATAAATGATGCAGCTAAAATTTCCTTCGAAACAGTTAATTTCTTCGGAGTAGTGCATGAGCTTTACAACTACTTTTCTTCAACCGTTAAACGTTGGTCTATTTTGCAACAGTATGTTGAAAATCTAACTTTAAAGCCCCTCTCCAACACCAGATGGGAAAGTAGAATTCAAGCTTTAAGACCGTTGAAAAACGATTTGAAGGGAATTTTGAGAGCGTTAATAAATATTCAAGAAGATCAAACAAGAGACATGGAATCAAGAATTCAAGTAAAAAATTTGTTTCAGAAGGTTTCCTCGTTTAAATTCATTTATTGCATTAACATCTGGCACGATATTTTAAATTTAGTAAATGTGGTAAATGAAATAATGCAAAATTATAAATGTGATTTACAAATCGTGACTTTACAAAATCTTATATCAGAACTAAATAATCGTATGAACAGATGAAACGTATGCAAACATGCATTGGCGTTGCTGATGATTTGGGGGTGAATACTGATTTTCCACAAAGTCGAAACAGATTTAAAAAGAAACTATTCCAAGATGAACAAACCGACGAACCAATCAAAAATTTAAGGTTGAATTTTACGATATAATATTAGACACTGCTATTTCTTCAATTACTGAAAGATTCAGTCAATTAAAAGAACATTACAATTACTTCAAGGTAGTACACTATATACTCCATTTAAAAAACTGGAGTGACAATGAAGTTCTAAAACATTGTAAAGAATTAGAACAAAAATTAGAATCAAAAATTTAAGGTTGAATTTTACGATATAATATTAGACACTGCTATTTCTTCAATTACTGAAAGATTCAGTCAATTAAAAGAACATTACAATTACTTCAAGGTACACTATATACTCCATTTAAAAAACTGGAGTGACAATGAAGTTCTAAAACATTGTAAAGAATTAGAACAAAAATTAACGGATACTAAAAATGTTATTGCAAAGGACATTGATGGATTAAATTTGTTCGAAGAAATAAAATCTTTGCGATGTTTTACCGAAGAGGATATGTCACCTATTGATGTTTTAAATTATATTTATGAAAACAATCTTACCGATACATTTCTAAATATTGCAATAGCTTTATGGATTTCTTTAACCCTGCTAGTTTCGGTGGCTACTGGAGAACGAAGTTTTTCAAAACTTAAAATTATAAAAAACTATACATGCGATCTACCATGGCGCAGGAGAGATTATCGGACTTGTCAATTATATCCATAGAGAGCGAAATTTTGGATAAATTAAATATAAAGGAATTGATACGAGCTATATATATTTGATATTTGAATATATTTTCTATTTTTTATATTTTACTTAAAAAATGTTTTATCATTGTTTTGTTTTTAAAATTTATGAAATAATAAAAAAAACAATAAGACAAACGTGTTTTAATAATTTTAAGCTTTTCAGTTCGAAAGTCAAATTTTGAATACTATAAAAGAGTATTTCACATATAATTTGCAGCACTTTATAAGAGTGCAACAGAACCCCATAAAGGGCCAGGGGCGCCAAATTTCAATTTGAACAAGGGCGCCTAATATCCACGCGGCGGCCCTGCGACTGTACGAATATCAAACATATCACATTCCACGACTGGGCTTTTAAATATATATCTTCCTATAATGTTTAATTCACATCTGACGAAGTCACTGTTTTGACGAAACAACTGTTAAACTAAACATTTAAAAAAATGAAAATCTTAACAGTCGCTGTTATTGCAGTAATTAATACTATGGATGTTCATGAAATAAAGGCCGAAACGATAAAATATTCTATTAGTATAAATTTAATATATTATGTATTCAATGCCATTGAAAAAATAATAAATAATTCCGTTTATATTACCTATTGTTTATTAATAATGAAGGTAAAACATCCGATAGAATATGTCAATTAATGAATTGAAAATAATTCATGAGAATGTTAATGGATTACCATAGTTATAGGTTTATTTAATTTTTAAAACACATCTGACTATTTTAAAAAGTAATTTTGGTTTAGATTGTAGAATTGGTCTGTTTTATATTGTCCTGTTACATGTCTGTCGCCTTGCGTTTTAATAAGTATATGATTGAATGTTATCAGTTTGGTGCATTTATTCTTTTAGAATACCATATTCATTGCAGCTCTTACTTGCTTTTTACGAGTTTAATGGAGGAGGCAATAAACATGTATTACTTTTAAAAGTATTGTGATTATGAAAATTTTCTACGCAAAGATTTTTGCAAATTGTTACGGTCTAAAACCACACTCGGTAGTTATTTGAATTTTTATTTCTAATTATAATTTAATTACGTAATTCACGTCAAAGTTATCCTTCCGTCGCCATATGTTAGATAGGTGCATGTTTCCATATATAATTTTAAGTCGACTTAGCTGCTGTGGCCATTTATAGGTTCGTAACAAAACTATTCCAATTTTAAAGGAATATAATAATAATCAAAAGCAAAGTTGAAAAAATGTTTGTAAATAAATTTTTTGAAACTACGAATATCTTGTAAGTTATGGTTTCTAGTCAAACATATTGAGAATATGACGATATTATTGCTTAATTTTAAATATCTTTTGTATAAAAGCATTTACTTTTATCTGATAGCAGTTTATTGCAAATATCCTGCAAATTATGTATTCTCTTGAGATTTATGACAAGTGCAAAGTACTTAGAGCTGAATGTGGAACAACTTTGGAATAGAATATTATTATTATTATTATTATTATTATTATTATTATTATTATTATTATTAATAATTCTATTTGTTGGAATAACTTTTGTTTATATATTTTGTTTTAAATTCGGATTTGAGCACAGTTTGTTCTTTCTAAGAAGATAAAATTACTTAAAACTGAATTTGGAAAAACTTCTACATACGTACGAGGAAAGTCGTGTGGTGCCCACAATTTTTTTTTAATACTTACTTTGCATAGGAATGAAAAACAATAGAAACGCTATTCCTCCGAAGGTGGCGATTCCAATCTCTCTGTAAATCATATACGTGCCAACGATGGTCTGTATGGGGCCAATCCAAATGTAGTGTGCTAACACGAAGCCCTGGTCAAACTTGCTTACATCATTCGATAATAAATTTACTAATTGACCTACGGTTGTTTGACCTAAAGCTCTCTGGCTTAATTTCAAAGTCTTTCTGTATATCATTGCGCTACAAGACACTCTCAATTTCATGGATATGTGCATTAAAGCCATCATACTGGGGTGACCTAGGAAGCATTCTGTTAGAGTGGCAAAAACTATTAGGCCTGCATACATGTATGCTTCGGAAATAGACGTATGCGTTTGACCCTCGCTAAAATACGAGACGAGTTTTCTAATTGAAAACGGAAGAAGTAATCTGAAAGAGAAAATGAATTTGCATTCAAAAAATTATATGATATCAATAACATATTTTTTTATAAGTACATTATTATAAAATAAATGTTATTAAATATTACAAGCGCAGACGAACTCGTTGTTGATAGAAATAAAATATTTTTGAGGTAACAGAAGTATTTTAATCCCATTTTGAAGTTAACAGAGTTTTCTCAATGTCTTTATAATTAAAACCAACCATTCGTCTTTAAAAAATAGATTTAAGCGTATCGATGCACTTTATATACTATATAATAGGTTTTCAAAATGTTCTCTTCTTTAATCAAGACTAAATTACAACTTTCATGGAACGCTACCTTAATGACTCCAACTATTGGCAAAAATACAGCCACATCAATTGGCCGCCGTTCGCAATAACTGGGATTTTAAAAAGAAATCTCTATATGCAAACTTAAATTTGGTTGACTCAAGAACTGAGACATGTTATGATACAACGCCATTCCTTTGTCAACAAAACCAAAAATGGACACTGGCCTTCCCTTTTCGATGCAGTAACGATACTTAATAGTATATTAAAATATAAGTTTCATAAGACATGATTTTTGCGCACGCGATCAAGTTTAGAAAACGAGCCGCTAGGCGAGTTTTCTAAAAAACAGTGCGCAAAATGTCATATGAAACGAGTATTTTATACTGTTTTTTCTATTTCGGTTATTTAAAGTTCAAAAAAGGTTAAAATGAGAGACATGTTTTGATCGAACATTTTAGAAATTTTGTTTTTTTGAAGTTGGTAAATTTTTAAATCGAACATTTTAAATATTTGAATATCGGCGGTGTTATATGTAATTATGTTTAAAATTTAACTAATTTATGCAATAAATTATTTTAAATTATCAAAAAAATTTAAATACGATTTGGTTCCATTTTTTTTTGTTACCAAGCTAAAAAAAATAAAATTAGCGTGCGATAAAGTAATACTTTATGCAACCAAAACGGGTGTCGCAAAGTGAACTTTATAGCACCGAAACAGAAAAAGTAGTTAATAAGACAGTTCAAGTGTGTTTGTATTTTCTAGATATTGGTGTTTGTTTAAAATTGAAATTAAAGCAGCATATAAAGTATAATAAACAAAACTTGATCCAAAATTCTTCTGGAACTCTAACACCCAATCATGCCATTCTTGAACAACCACGCAATATTATTCAGTCTTTTTTTTCTTCCACTCACTCAACCTGCTAAGTTTGACATTGATTTGAATGTGGTTTCATTTTAATTTGGATACTTCACTATCGAGGACGTGTTGCGTGGTCTCAAGAAATCGGAATCAACTAAGATCTTCGAGTATGATGGTCTACCCAGTTTTTTTATTCAGGGATTGTGCTTTTGTGCTATGTTCTCCATTTACCATATTATTAAACTTCGTCACATCGCTGGTCCACTTCCCCGAATTTTTGAAAATCCGCAAAATTACACCTGTATTTAAAACAAGTGATCGTATGGCTATTGAAACTGTGCTAAAGTATTTGAATAGTCCTATATGAGAAGTTATATAGCTGCATTAAACCACGTATTTCTATCAATCAACTTGCATTTATCAGCGACAGGTCAACTAAAAAAAGTGGACATCACTCGATATATAAGTGAGGCTCTGGATTCTCGTCAGCAAGTAGACGTCATCTACACTAATTTTAGTAAGGCTTTCTACACGACTGAATACTATCTGCTTTCTTCAAAGTTACAATCTTAAGGTGTTTTTTCAAGAACAGTTGCCTTCTTAAACTCTTATCTGTTTCATCGGTCGTATTATGTGATCTACAATGTATACGTGTCCAACACTTTCACTGCCTACATTGGCGTTTCGCAAGGATCTAACTTGGGCCCACTAATTTTTAATGTGTGCGTCAATGATCTCCTGCTGCTTAATTATAAGTTTCTAGCAAATGCGGGTGACTAAAAATATCTAATATCATATCTTCTTCTTCAGATTGCTTACTGCTACAAAGAAACTTTAGACTGATTAACGAGGGGTGCAGCAATGTCGAGTGTACTTAATACTGACAATATACAATACTATCTATATGATCAAGCGCTCCAGCTTTTCAATATACAGTTTCACAGAGCAAAATTTCTAGAGTTCCGCAATTCAGAGATATTGGTCTACTTTTTGATGGTAATCTGCTTTTTGTCCACTTATGTTCTACCGCGTTCAAGTCTCTGGGTTTCCCTATACGCTCCTGAAGAACACTTAACAACTTCAATACATTATCTAGGTGTCCATATGAAGACTTCATATTGAATCATTTCTAGTGTTTTTAAAGACAAAAACTTAAAATTTTGGGTGAATGTTTAGGATATAGGGGGACAATGATCAATGTATTTCATACCACCCCATCAGGTCACCCGCCACCGCCGGCCACCCCCACTCCAAGATTTTTTTTGTTGGGCTTGAAAAAACACAAGTCATGAAATTCCTATGTGAATAAACTGGTTATTTACATCATGAAATTTATGAGATATTTAAAGTTAAAGGTTTCAGATATCAGGAGTTTTTAACTCCGAAAAATCATAAGTTTCCTCAACATTTTAGTTAAATTAAATGTTCAAATTGTTAACCGTTTACATTTAAACATAAATAAAGTCTATTCTCAAAGCATTTGTTTTTGAACACTTGTGGCGTTAAACTTCGACATTCCTCTCTTACTCTATTACATAAATCAGCTATTGATTGACACAATCAATAGCTGATTTATGTAATAGAGTACCGACACGGTGTCTCATAAGCAACAGTCTTCAAATGTCCTCACAAAAATAAATCTAGGGGTGTTATATATAATAGGGGATAGGAAAGTAGTTGTGTAATATATCGAAAAGTGTAGTTTATGAATGATTGCGTGTTTCTCGGGATCCTTGAATTAGTTCTCGGCGCTACTTATATACTTTATAAACTAAACAATAATATCTGTTAAAGAGTTCGTCTGTGTAAAATGTATATAAATACAAACAAATAATACTCACACTAATATCATTTCGTGTATAAGCTTAATTATTCCTATCAACATAAACTCTAAACCAAACATTCGAAATAACGCCCTATGTAACGCCGATCTCTTATGTTTTCTGTGTTGCTGCTTCCATATACTCTCTAATTTCTCTCCTAAATTACTAGATTTGTGCTCTTCTAAAGGTTCATATAGATCTTCTTCCTTTAGACCCTTTCTGTAGGCTTTGTAAAATACTGGTAAAACATATCTGCAACAAATAAAACATATAGGAAATTATTTTAAAGGCGATCCACAAAACCTTAAAAATTTCGTGAAAACATTATAGGTAAAATGTTGAATGTAGTGATCGTGTCATCAGTACATAACTAATTCCTAAAACCCTTATTTGAAGGTTAGCAAAATAATTGTTACATCAACTTTATTTTTCAAAATATGAGTTTAATTTAATTAGATTATGAATGTACAATATCTAACAAAAAGTGGAAGATAAAAAATACGTGAGACACATACATTTTATAATAAATTTAGCAACAATATTTTTGTATTGTTGTATTATATTTTCATATTTTCATTTCACTAATAATTTCAACACATCCCAGCAACAATTCTAGAGACAAAAATAAAATGTTGATATTTACATAAGATTAAGCTGATTACGATTATATTTAGTACATTTGATTTAATTTTAACAGCAATTGTTTGGAACTCACTGACCAACAAATATTTTCATCGTTTTGTAATGAAGGGTTATTTAAAAACCAATAAATTAGTTAATAATGCTTAAATACTACATTATTTTAACAAAGTTAATGCCACTAATTAACAACTATGTATTCAGCGAATCTACAAGCTTTATGAAGATTTATAAAGAAGGATTCAGAATCTGCTTGCAATAATTTTCGTACAAACATTTTTCAACACTTGGGACTTTATCGAGAAACACTTTTCTAAATATTTTAATTTGAAACATCTTTTCTATAAAAATAGCTTCGAAAATTCGAACCATAAGCAACATTTTTCTGTTACTGCAAAGCAGTTTTATAAGATATCTAGCAGTCAAAACTTCATAAAGAGTACAACGTAATTTAGAAGAGCTTTTCTATAAAAAAAAAAAAATAGGTGTGCTTAAGACCACACGGCAGTGAAAACTTCATCGAGGCGAGGTTAATAATACGAAATACAACTTATTTCGCTCGGTCTGATCAAGTTTTCACTTCAACAATTCATACGTACGCATGTATATATACAAATAGACAATATGATAATTCTCATACGAGTACACGCGCTGGTCTAATGGTAACGTGCCGGCCATACACCCGGGCGGCTCGGGATCGCATCTGCACGCGGACAAGAATTTTTCAGAAAATAAAAATACAATATTTCGCGTTCTAAATTTCGATTTAATTGAAATTAAATACCGCTAGTTAGTGTTATAATACAAAGCCGAGCGTAAAACGGTTGCCGAGCGAGTATAGCTGAGACTGGCAGAGACGCGTTAACTATATCTCTCTCGCTCCCTTAGTCGACTCGACTCGAGCCGACTTTACCCGAACGAGCGTTACATTCCGAGCGTGACGGCTCAGTCTCGTTCAGTGCCCAACAATCAATGTATCAACGCGCCCCATAGAAGTTTTCACTTCAAAAAATTGCAAAATACGGATTAGAGCCGATAGTACTATATATAAATTAAAAGACTAGTATTAAGGCAGATTAATACAAAACTCCTGATTTACTAGGCATTTAGTTAACTCACCAATATCTGTGGTTACGTTTACATCAGGAAATTGACGTTTATGTTATGTCACATTTATTATTATGATTGAAATAAGAATGCATTATTGCGTGTGTGAGTTAGACTCTAAAATTGCAAAAATTTAAAATCATTTATATTTTAATATTTTCAGAATTTTCAGTAATCAGTAAAATGCTTACATTTACACTAGTAGTTGCACAATCACTTGTTTTCTAAGATATCTATCATATTGTTACTTGTCAATTTAGTTACAAGTTTTATGAAATCTAACTGAAAATTCCCATTTTGATGCCTGTGTGTTGGTGTTTAACGTTTATTGTAAAACTGTTTAGTCGCTAGGTTTTAGTAAGGCTTATTTCGCAAATCATGGTGTATTTAGATCATGTTCTGGTGTTAAGAATTTTAACATTGTTACAACGAGAGAGGACAAAATGAAACTCCGCAAATTGTTGGAAAGAGCATGTGTTTTGAACAAAAGGTGCATCAGCGCGTGAATGGCATTAATCATACAACCAAAAAACCAGGATTCATACGCAATGGTCCTTTTTTGGTGACCGCAAGCTTACGGAATAGAAAAGCTTTTGCAGTTTGGCCAAATCAAGAAGTTAAATATGTAAATGTTAGTATATGAATCGTTAAGGGAAGGCTTTAGGCTACAGGACTGTGGCTACGGGTTTACCATTTCAACGCCAATATCAAATTGCAAGAATTTCATGGAGTAATGAGGAGAATGGAAAAGGGTACTGTTTTCAATTGCGTTTTTGCCTCACTGAATCAGACATGCGATGCCAAGAATAGAGAATATCCAGAGAAAGAAGAGCTACGGTTTATATTAACGGTGCGGTCTTCGATGCCTAACCCTAACGGAGGTCTATAGATGGAGCTGTGATTGCATATGGATTTTTTGCAGTTTTTATTATAATCCTTGATCAATAGAGAAACAAACAGAGAAATATTTATAATAAAGATAGTAATACAACAAAGATTAATACAGAAAGTGTTCCTAATTCGACATCAGCATAGTGCCTTTTATAAATTGAGTTAATTTCGTTCTGTTTCTTCCAAATTTACTAATTTTATGATTTCTTTTGAAAAAACTAAGGGCACTAGGATTTTCAAAATAACTCAATCTGATGAGTGTGTTTTAACATTTACTGTGTGAAAATTTCATTGTTCTTGATTTACAACTTTTCGTTAAAATGGTATCGATATTCCTTATGGACATATAACACGGGCGAACCCCAGCCTTAAGGAGCTGCTTTCATTTGGCGGTGAGTCGGTTTTGGTTAGGTACCCACAGAATTCATTTTCATGTGAAATGGTTCACATCTCATCATGATATCTATAGGGCAGTATAGAATTTTCATATCATGCCAAAAAGTATCTTGATGATGTGGGAATTAGGCGCATCGAATGGTCACCTACTGGTGCAACCATAAATCTTGCTGAATATATCTGGAATGCGCTAGGACGACGTATCCGAACCCATGCACCAGCTCCTCAATATGATTCTCACCTTAATTGATAATATGCCTGGCGGACTTCAGCAGCCACTAACCGAAGAGACAGGTTCTTCATTGTTTCACTTTCATAGTGGTCCAAATACTCAAAAATCGAGATCCATTAAAAATGTAAATTTGTTTGTTTTTTAAAGGAATATGCCTACTGATTCGGTACTGAATATTAAATTCAGGGTATAAATGCAGCACAATGATTTGCAATTTACAAGTGGTACGTGTTCATTAGAAAATCATTAAGAAAGGAAATTGCAATAATGAAATAACAAATAAATTACGACTAAATTCCTGAAAACAAATACATTGATATTTGGTTTTTTCATTACATCATTAGTATAAAATTCAATATCAAAAATATGGAATATAAAAAATGCATAACAAAAACATACACAATGCGTACGTACACACGTATTTGTAAACAACTGTAATGCAAGCTTGTAATGTGTGCTGTAAGCCGATAAATTAACATAAACACATTGCTACAAAAACAATAGGTAAAATGTCTCAAGAATGTTAATTATCAACAATGAATTTATAAAAGACTTTCCATACATAGTTAAACTACAATATAGGTATATATACGGTTGAAGCACGTGTTCCTATTTTCTCGGTAACTCTACGGTTGTCAGAAATACCATACATTTCACATTACGCTTAATGTAATGACCAAAACTGTATCTTCAAAATCTATCAAACATACATATTCTAATTGGAAAGCATATATCTACATTAATAATTAATATGCATATTTCTCACCAATACTCTGGCTAATGTTGAAATTTTAAGACTTAATTTTAGTACATTCTTGGAATTGAACTACAACAACATCATAGACACTGTATTTCTTTTGTTTTAACTTATTTATTTTGCTAATTATCGATTTCAAAACTTCTCCTTGCTCAGTGAGTAGATGTTTAATCTGACTATCTCTACTTTTTCGACTGTATTTACGATAACCGTATACAACACAACCAGGCATATTAAAAGGAATATTATTAAAAGAAACCGATAAAATAACTTCAAACTGTATCAAAATGCAGCCGATATGAGAACTGTCAATCTGACTTGCTTCGTAATGACGTCATTGACAGCTCAAGCGAGCAGACCGGTATAAGTGTATCGTGATTGTACCACAATTAATACTGATGTTTATATAACGTACCTATAGCTTCAAATGGCTTTATATAATAGTAGTAATACGTATAATATAGGACATTATGAAACTAGAGCAACGGCATATCAAAGAGGCTCTCTTGAATCAATAATACTTGTATTGGATTAACAAATACTTGTTTTATGTAGTATGAAAGAAATAGGTAAATGTTTGGCTGAAAATTATACCCTACATTCAAACGTTTGGTTCTAATTGTCAATAGTTTTTGATACAATAAAACTTTCCTTAAGTCAAACAAATAATTTCAAAGAAATATAGTAAAGAAACTTTTCTGCATATTAAAAATTGACGTAATTATTATTAATTTTGAGATACATAATATCCTTATTAATTTCCGGTAGGTGTACATTTTTCTAAATTAAAAGTACTAAGCGAAAATAAAATGTATTTGGAGCTCTCTTTGGATATATCTATTAGATATTTTCCAAAGAATATTACGAAAAAGGAATTGATGCAAATTAATAATATTATATTTTAAACATGTTATGACGATATATCTAACGATTAACATCAAAAAATTTGAGTAATGTTTTTTGATATAAAACCTTTAATATTATTCGTTACATATGTTCTCATGATATATATGAAATATCATTTATGTATATGTTATATTGAACAGCACAATGTAGACCCCGCCTAAATAAAAGCATCTCAATGAATCAATTTTTTCTGCATAATATTCTCCTCGTAATGCAAACGATCCATCGTTTACTTCTACAACAATACATTAGTTCGCAGAGCACCTATAGGATCCACATACATTATCTGCCCGAAATTATATAAATATATTAAACTTCTTTTATCACTATTAATTACAATATAATTGAGTAAAATATACTATATAAATACACATATGTTATTCTCTTTACTTTAAGTTATGAAATTACAGTTTTTCAATAATGCTTGCCACTGATGAACTAAGGTTACTTACTATCATATTCCTTGACCGATTTTCGAATACGATAAGTATACTTGAGTTTTGAGTATGAAGAAAATAATGTTCTTAAACCTCAGTCAAATTACCATCCCATGTTTTGTTTAGAGATTAGGAATTCTAATAATGTATTATAAAAATAGAAGTTGATAGAAGTTGAATGAAGAAATAAACTGAAATATATAAATTTAGGATATTATTTCAGATTAATCTACATTCTAATTAAAGCATAAATATGAATTAATATAACCTTTAAAAATTGTTGCTGCTTATTGAGCCGTTCTTCAAAAGTATGACTAATTTGTCTTCATCAGTCTTCATCGTTACAAATCAATTTCGTATATGGTTATTGAAATAATGAATAATAAACTAATAAATTCCTAACCTGAATCTGTCAATTGGGGCGTCACTTTGTCTTGTCGGTAACAAATCAAAACTCGTAATTGAAAGCTACGAAATGAAATTTAATAGTATTAAATTTCTATTATAAGTACTACAAGAAAACGATATTAATGTACTTCGGATCATTTCCAAAACTTCTCAAGTAATACTATTAATATAAAAGATTCGCTAGCATCCGTATTATAAAAATACCGGATAAATGGCAATTAATCGAGTTATAATTCGATTATTATATCACTAGACGAGAGACTATTCGTTTACCTAAATAATTCGGAGTTGTCCATTAACTAACATATGTGTATGTTGACTCAATTTTAACAGCAGTTCTATTCTATGTATATATGACATATTAGGTGTTTTTTCTTGCTAAAAAGGGCGCAGAATGCTCGTAGTATAACAATTATCCCAATATCTCATTTTGGCCATTTTTGCACATACTGCACTTTTGCTTAGCAGGGCAATATAGGTCTTTGTTATAATTATCACTAAAACAATTCAAATGTGTCAACGATGCTTGCCCAATACACAGGGGTGTTTCAAATTAAATTTCACATACTTTTTATCATCTCAATAGACCTGTGGGTAAAGATGCTACTTCCGCTTCAAATTATGAAATTGTCTTCATTCAAAACATTCTCCAAAATTTATACCCTTAATCTGTACATAATGCATAATTTGTCAGATATTTGCAAAAACCTGCTATTCGGGGTTTATGCGAATTTTGAAATGTTTTTCATATGGAAATTAGATAAGACCTACGAATTTTGAAAACATTTTTTATAAAAAATCTTCCAAATTTACTTTTGGGTACTTTTGTACTCTTCAGGAGTTTGTTTAAACTTAGTTCACAAAATATTATAAAAATTTTATTTTTTCACTGAAGTAAACACAACATTCCATATCCCGACTTCCCTGAAAATCTAATCATTTCTCAAGAAGGAGGTTGATTATATTCGTAACGTGGACGTCTGCAAAAAGTCCGAGGTCGAACATTTTCGTCATCACAATATTTTATTAACTTCGTATTAGAAAGTAAAAAGTAAGTCTTTATAATATAATTGGTATAATTGGAATATAGTTGGTAACGACATGTGCATACTTCTATTTTCGTTGAACATTATAATTATCAAAGCCATATAACGATACTTCTAATAAGAAGTATTTTAACATATATCTATTTTTATCTGCCCGAATTTTTCGTAACATAACTATCATCTTAAAACGAATGAACTTTATAATATTAACAGCATGCATGTACTTACATAAACCTCCTTACAGGAGACAATTTTCCTCTCACATAAATATGATGAATCTTTTTCATTTTACCAAATAATTCACATAGTTTCTACATAATGTTTTTTATAATTCGACCAATTTTTGTATTTGAAAAAGAGCATTTCAGTAGAGACGCATATTTTGGTAATGTCAATATGACATTTCTACAAAATTAATAACTATAAAAAAAATTTCATTCGAATGCCAAAATATTACCAAACGAGATAAGAAAAACCTGTTTTATCGACATGACGGCATATGTAGATCAATTATTCCAAAAGCATTATATATATATATATATATATATATGAGAATGCAATTACGGGTTATATTGGTCAATAAAAGGCTATTATGTGCTCTTTTGTTTAATCCTCAATATTTCGTTATAAATCTAATAACATCTATAACCCGTAATTGCATTCTCATACAATATTCAGTGGTCGTTATTTCCTTTTAAATATATATATATATATATATATATATATATATATATATATATATATATACTATGTAATTTATAAAAAGGGACTATAATAATAATAATAATAATAATAGACTATATATTTGTAAGACCTCTGTTACATAAAATTGTCAATATTTTCAAACTTGTAATGCATTACAATTGTCTACTAATGACATAATACTAATACTAACAACACTCTTAACAAATAACAAAGAAGACAGAAAAAAAAAAAAAAACACAAAATAATAAAATCAAATAAGATCATTTGTATATAGAAGAGGAATGACTAGTGTCTAAGGAATTCTTCTATTGTGTAGTATTCTCCATTAATCAAGTGGTTCTTCACTTTTCTCTTAAACAAGCTGATTGGGAGGCCCTTAAAGCTCGGCGGCAGGTTATTGTATAATTTCGACCCCCAGTAAAAGATGGATTGCTGCGAGGAACACACCCTATGATGTGGGATCCTCAGCCAGTCCCTCTCACGGGTTGAATACCCATGATTGTACCCATTCGTGGTAAAGGCCTCGTTGTTGTTGTGTACATACACCACTGCTGAAAGTATGTAGATCGATGTTAATGTCAATATTCCTTCTTCCCTAAATCGTGTTCTACATGTTTCATTCACCTTCAAGCCACACAGCATTCTGATGGCCTTTTTTTGTATCACAAAGATCCTCCGAGCCTCCGCAGATGTTCCCCAGAATAGTATCCCATAGCACAAATGCGAATGAAAGTTCGCGAAGTAAGCCAGCCTTGCTGCCACATGAGTTGCAATATATTTTAATCTTTTGATGGCATACAGTGCTGAGGACAAATTGCGAGCCAAACCATCTATGTGCTGATGCCATCTCAAATGCGAATCAATAGTGACACCCAGAAATCTTGCAGAAGTATTTTGGTTCGTATTTCTGGTACTGAAGACAACGTTTTGAGTTTTATTTATGTTTAACTTTAACTTGTTGGCGGTGAACCAATCACTCACCACTTGCACTGCGTTTTCCGATCTTAGTTTAGTTTCCTGATTGGTTTTCCCCTGCACCACAACGGAAGTGTCGTCTGCGTAAAGACACAGCTCTGCTCCAACCACACTAGTCGGTAGATCATTGATATATATAATAAATAGCAGAGGGCCCAGTATGGAACCCTGTGGTACTCCAAAGTGTATTCTCTTGAGCTGTGATTGTTTGTTGTTCCATTCCGTTAGTTGCATTCTATTTGCCATATAGGATTTCAGTAGGTCCAGAGGTACCCCCCTTACTCCATAATACATAAGCTTCTCGCATAAAACATCAGGACTCACAGTATCAAACGCCTTGGTTAGATCCAGTAGGTTGATTTCAGCGTAGTTGTTATTGTCAAATGCTTGATATATGTATTCGGTGATTTGCATTATTCCAGTAGTAGTCGAACGACCCCTTCTATATCCATGTTGCTCGGAAGATAAATATCTATATAACACAAATAACATCCTGGCAGCGTCCAATGTTTCGTCCATCAAGAGAACTTCATCACTAATAAGTGCTTTGAATGCTACAATATTTTTTTTGTTCATAATTCTTACTTCTTTTACTGTTGTTGTGGGTTCTTTTGGTGTGGTCGAACCATTATATTGAACAATCTGTGCCATATGATCAGATAGATGGAGATTAATTGTTTGTTTGACTAGATTTTGAGCTTCAACATTTGTGAAAACATTATCTATGAGAGTACAACTCGTATTCGTTATTCTGGACGGCTCTTCAAAGATCTGCTCTAAACAATAAGTGTTAAGTTGATTACGTAAGTCCTCTATCGTTGTGGTGTTTATGATAAAGTTAACATTGAAATCACCCGCTATAAAAACTTCTTTTCGTATCTTTTCCATATTTAATAGGAAGACCAATTCATTGATTTTTTGTGTAAATATATTCATCCTTCCCGTTGGGGGCCTATACAATGCAATAATTATTAGTTTGGAGGTTGTAAATTCAACTGCTGATATTTCAATTTCCTTTTCCATAGATAATCCCACTATATCCTGTCTTTCTACCACTTTATCTCTTAAATTTGTCATAATTAAGGAACCTCCATGCTTATTATTAGTTCTACAGAAACAGCTTATTATATTAAAGTTTTTTATTTTTACATTCTCCAGTCTTTCTTTATTCAGAAAGTGTTCCGTTAAGCACGCTACGTTTACCTTGTTAGTTAGTAACTCTATTTCCAATGCGTCTATCTATAATAGTACAAGATATTTTAAGTTCTGACAGTTTTGAAAAATGTTAGTATTGCGACCACCGACCACTCTTGTGGGAGTTTCAGGCTTGTTTCACACTTACCCGGCTGTCGGATGACCGACATCTAGGCGACACGTAGCCGACGCCGACACGAAAGTGGCGCTGTTTCACATTTGTCCGGCACGATAACCGACATCTAGCCGAGCCGACACGCATTGAATAGTTGAGTAATGGATGGCAATAAATTAACAGCTTGTATGATCCTATACAGACATTCGAAGAAGCGGAGAAAATGTAGGATGCACTGGGTTCATCTGATCAATATGCGAAGAGGCGAAGTTGGGGCATTCTTTTTACATTTTGAAGATGTTAGAAATGATGGTGACAAGTTTTTTTTAACTATTTTAGAATGAGTATACAAACTTTTGATGACCTAAATGTAAGATCAAAGATTCCATACAACGCCGCAACACATCCTTTAGAGAATGTATTCAGCCTATCCAGATGTCGGCAGTAACAATGTTGTTGGACCAACTCTTCAAAACCATCATTCAACTCTTTAAAAACCTCGACCCAAGCACTTCTTGTTTGGACTCTGTCCTTATAAGCTTCTTGTGTAGTAGGCCGATCATTAACAATGTAATCGGTACTTCAAGATTAACTTTGGCCATGATAAAAAAAAACTTTGAACTGATTTAACACAAAAACAATAACAGCAATACCAGAAAACAATCGTGGAAAATGCAAACGAGATGTTTGATGTGTATTCCGTCATTAGTCCCTTCTCCCACTGCCTTCGTCGGTTTCTTTTGCCGACACCGGCAGTCGTCCATTGCAGTAGGGGCTGCCGGCTTCCCACAGCAATAGAACGACAGCCGGTTGTCGTTTACCCGACCACGACATTTCTCGGGCAAGTATGACAACTCTGGTACACTCTTCGTCCCGATTATAGTCTACACGGTATCGTTTAAACGACAGCCGGGTAAGTGTGAAACAAGCTTCACTTTCGTTTAGTCTATTTTTAAAGTAGCGAGACGAATTTCTGAACATACCCCTGTCCCAAATTACATGCACGAAAATCTTGAAAACAAACTTACGAGTATATCTGATAACTATTAGTGTCGAGCTCTGAATAGAACTGGTAAAGTATATAATGAAATAACGGAGAAATAATAGAAACAACAACAAGGCTTAACCATAAATAATGTCAGTTGACAGAATGTGAGCTAGATTGATACGGTGTCATTTGGCCTTGCTTTCAACCAATGAGATTTCACTGTCAAAGTGGTCTGTTCAGAAATTCGTCTAGCTATTTTAAAAATAGACATAGTTTATACCGTATTCCAAAAAAAGAGAGACAAAATTCTGAACAGACCCCCAAGTCCAAATTACAACCTCTAACTGGTGAAATCAATTTTAGGCAGTAAGATTAAATTTAAGCATCTGTCTGAGATATGAAATTATATTTATTTAGATTCTTCAGAGACAAATCCACAGTTAAGACAACAGAATACTAAATGTAGTATCTACAACACATAAAAGTAAATAAATTTGTCTAGAAAACAAGCAAGATCAATGGTGTCAAAATATTTGACAATTGATAGGAAAAAGCTAGAATGGTGTTACTTCGCCTTGCTGTCAACCAATAAGAAATAACTCTCACTTGGGTCTGTTCAGAATTTCGTCTCTCTCTTTTTTGGAATAAGGTATAGTTTATATTTAGTAAAGAAAACTTGAAGTAATTAGTAGGCATTGGCAGTCAGCGGTACATTTGATCGGTAAGTACATAGTAAGTGTAGTTATTATCTTTGCTACTGTCATCCACTCGCAAATTTGTACATCAGGTTCCTTGTTGTCTTATTTAATACCGCTGCATCTATTCGGAATTCCCAAGAAAGATGTAGATAGAAATAATATATTATAATTGTTCGTATGATTTAGATTCTTTATTTGTGCATGAACTAAAACAAATGTGTCACCTGCAGTTCGTGAATCAAGCATTGTTATTGTTAATAATTAACTTACCTTAAGTTCTTTTGTATTGTTGATCATACACAGTTTACTTTTTCATTTATTTTATTTATTAACTATTAGAGCTTTTAAATAGGTTTTTTATAATGTCATTCAATTTTACATAAGCAAAGTTTAATAATTACGCACAAGTTCATTTTTTTTGTTCTCTGCTGCAACAGTTGCATTTGTATCCTGTGTTAATGAACAAAAAACAAAATGCTTCTAGGCGTAATTATTAATGGCAGTTTCAATTTGATGCTAAATTACGTAACTTTTTCCTTCAAACAGCAGGCGTTCAAGTTTACGGTATGAACCGAATACTCATGCATCAACTATCTACAATCTACAGAATTAGTCATTTGTAATTGTGACCATAGATAAAATATATTCTGTTATATAAACAAAAGTACTACAGAGGCGCTAGAGCCATAAATCATGAATAAACAATTTGATTTTAACGGCAGTAAAAAAACAAAATACTTATTAATATGTATACTGTCTGTGATGTTCATAGATGAATATGTTTGTTGTTTTAAATAAAACTCTGCTAACTGTTTGTGTTATTATATTGAAAAACTCTACTTTTCGTTACAAAATCTGATATCAACTAACTGTCACTCCTAACTTCATTCCGTTCGTTCTTTAGTCCCTTTATACCAACTTAAAATATATCGTATAAATACACTACACAGTCAAGAATACTTATCAAATTTTAACTGTAATTATTTTTCGATATCATTCAAAATCAGTAAGTAAATGGTACTATTAGAAACTGCAAATGTGTTTTTCGTTAAAGTATCTATAAAATGTTGATGTACCACTGACAAGTCTGCGAAAAATTTAGGCATAGTACTGCCCTGCTTAGCGAAAGTGCTGTATGTGCAAACATGAATTAAATGAGATATTGCGATAATTCCTACACTAGGAGCATTCTGCGCCCTTTTTACCAAACAAAAACACCGAATATATATTCGATGTATGACATCAAATGCTTTTGAGACTGATATATGACCATATCTTATTTTATACTAAAGTTCACATTTGTACTGCAGCTTGGTTTGTTTGTCAATTTCTGCACAGATTGTGTCACTGATGTTTTGTTTTAAATAATGAAGAAAACCATCAACGGAAGAACCTCCATTTGTCACAACCGCAATCATTCCATCATGAAGAGATAGTAAAAGAATAATTGGTATTTCGTATTCTGTTGTGTGTTTTCTTTTGTGAGAATGTACTTTCTTCCGATTAAGCTCTTAGTACTTGGCCAAATAATGATGGTAAATTTAAAGATAGTTCGGGATGTCTAGGTGGACCTAATTTACTATATAATGATAAAATATAGCAACATATTTAGGTATCAAAAAGAAAACGTTATGCAAAAGTAGAATTGAAAATTCTTGATACTGAATTGCAGCTATCCCTATCAACAGATATCAGACAAGAAATTTATTTGCTGACTAAAAGTCCCAAATTCAAGAAACTCGTGTTTTTGATTCAGAACTTAACAACATATAGTTTTTCGCCAAATTATACTCACCTACAATCCTATAGAGATACACCGTTTATGAAATAAAAAAAATTCAGTACAAGGGGTTCATATAATTGAACGTAGTGGCTACCTGAACAATTAAACAAAAATTTAGAGTAAGTGATCTACATTTTGCTGATGATGTTAAATTTCCAAGCAAGAGTAAAATTCAATAGGTATTTTATGTAGAAAAAATTACACAGTCAAAAGCAACAAAAAATACAACAACCAGCAAGTTCATACGGAGAATGTTCAGTTGAAGTCCGTTTTGGATCACATTAGTTTTGGAAACAATAGTAACCACTCATCTTATGTTTTACGATATTATTGGTATTACTAACACAGTGAACAGTTTCTTACGTTTATATTTGATTTTAGGCATTTGGAAATGAAATGACATTTATTCGCGTATGAAAATGCATGTATTTGGTATCCAAGGATGAAAGAACGGTGCCGAAAATTTAATAATGGAAAAGACAGGATGAATATCACGTCGCAAACAGCTACATTGCGTACTGCTACAATATTACGTGTGTGGAAGGCCTGATTACAAAAGATGGTCGAATTTAAAAAAAACAATTTTAGAAAATATTGGTGGCAGTGGTCTATAATACCGTAGTTAACCTGAGTTAAAGCTAATCTTGTGCACAATAGGTTCTCAGACTTTTGTCTAAGAACCAAAAATGCTTGCGAAAGACCTTGTCTTTGCAGCACCTGATTGAGTACAATAGTTATGACTATATAATAAGTTGCCATCAAAGCAGTCGAAATATTCAAAATTTACCACAATCAAAACATGTAAAGCACAACCTTTTGTGGACAAGGCAAAGCTAGACTGAACTCAACTGAACTGACTGAACATAAATTAAAACGTATACAATGACAAATGCGTCAAGAGAAACTTTCACGTGAAGTCATTTTGCTTCCCGTAAAAGCTCGACGTCATATCACCAACATTGTAAAAGAAAATCTACAGCAAAACTGGAGAATATTTAAGCTTTCACCTTGTAACCCAGATTCATCTCTCTGCAATTTCCATATGTATTCAGCTACAGAAAAGAACGTCAAAAGGTAACCGTCTTCAGTTGCATGAGAAACATAAAACGCTGTCATGAATTTTTTACTATTGCCACAAAAATTGATGAAAACCATGGGATATTGCCCGAATTATGGAGGTAATTATATGTAAATATAATTGATTACGACACTCGCCTTCGACTCGTGTCTTAATAGCCATCATCAAATGCTCATTGCATAATATACTATTACTGCCGGTAATATTTGTCAACACAGACACGATTGTATGACATTAAACAAAAATCGTTTGTCTCTGTCATGAAATGTCATAACTCATTATACCTTTATTTTTTAAATTACGAATTTTTGCAGTGGGCGATAAAAAAATTTATGCACCACGTCAATAAAGTGCCTTTATCGAACTCGTCTTTTATTCGACTCGCTCGCTTTGCTCATAAACCAGACTCGTTCGATAAAAAATCACTTTACTGACTTGGTACATAAATAACTATTAAAATTTATAAACTTGTTCGTGACGTATTATGTATACTTAAATATTTTGATATTTTACTGACATCTATAGAAATGTTTTGCATACGAATATAATAATATTTTTTCTGTTCTTTCTAAGAATATTACGAGTCAGCAATATTTATCTACGTAGTGAATTCGGTTTTATTTGAAGTAAGTTTCTATCTATAGTGTATTCTATATTTGACTAATATCAGTTTGCTTCACGTTGGTGTTTTAAAGAAAAAATTAATTCTTTAGGTTGGTTTATATAAGCCTTTTTAGTATTATGTTTAGTCAGTCAGATATAAAGTGAAATAATTGAAATCACTACTTAGAATTAGAAATGTATTAGTTAAAGAGAAAAAATGTAGAGACGCAAAATTTGAAGCAGTACAACTCGTCGCCTGAATGCAGAAGTAGTATATGTCACAAAATGCAAATTTTACAGGAGAGCATTTTTTTGTTTTCTAAGTGAACTGAATTTGGTCTTGTAAATATTATAATCATTTGTATGTTAAATTTACATAACGCAGACACGTCATTTGTGTTTAACACTGTGAAGTAAAAAATATAGAAAAGTATGGACATAGGATACTAAGATAGTTTAAAGCAATTGTATGTCCAAAAACATAAACTTAGTATACTTGACAAACGCTGACTTAGAATAGTTCTGATTAAAAAGCACGAACGTGGGGGTTATCCAGATGTTTAGAGTTCGAATACTTCTGCATGTAAGAAAATAGGTTATAGGATATTATATGGTATCAAAATCACAAAATCGCAACTTTTGGACTTAGACTAGTTCTGAATTTAAGCGACGAAGTGTGCAATGAAAATTTCTATCGTAACCATAGATGCGGTTTTTTGGAAGGGTTGTCATAATATGAAAATTGGATAACAGTCAATAAAGATGTCAATGCAAAACACATTGAATTGAAGAGTGTTTTCGTAGTGTTGAATTTTAAATAAAAATTATATTTGTGTTAATATTATAACACATAATATATGAAATGAAAATATAAAGAAATAACGAGGGAAGAAAAAGAAGAAGAAACGTATTTGGCAAAGAAGATGCCTACACAAAAACACACTATATATAAGTAATTTAATTTCAGCATTGTTTAAAATGGTGAAATCTTAGATATTTGTAAAAACACGTTGTAAAATTATCCATGTCATAATTCTAAACCTTTTTTTGTTTAAATCATAAATAACATTACAATATATAATGTAAATATTATGTAATATTATAACAGATTTAATGGAAAGATGTGATACTATCTTTATGAATTAAATGCACTGATGAAATAAAAACAATTATGTCTTAAATGTTTCCGAGATTAATCGAAGACTTAACTATTCCGGACTTCAATACACTTTTAAAAATATGTAACTAGAAATAACTAATAATATACAGTATTACAGTTTTCGAAATATTAAGAAGATTAAAATTTTGAATACCTACAAAATATAATTCGTTTGAGATTTATTTGACTTATTTAAAAATTTGCCGTTGACTTCCTAGTAATGGAGTATCAGAAATACTGGGAAGAAACTATATAATTAAAACAATATTTATATAAATGATAAGACCCATCATTCTTTCTGATACAACAGTTTGCTTGAGTTATAAATCATCATAGTTTATTTCATATAATGAACTCAGAACTAAATAACAATAAATTATCAAATGAAGGTATGACAACTTTTAAATTGTGCTATTTACGGCGTAAAATTAGTTACATAAATCCATATATACATAACTTTGAATTACGTTAAATGTTATACACAAAAAATACAAATATAAATAGATAAACAAAATTTCCTTATTATATGTCGGCGTGCTTCCAAAACAACCTTATGTAACATAAATTCTGTAAACCACATCAGGTAGTGAAATTTCCACATCCTTAATAACAGGCTTTTTTTATTTCTTTTACATTACCTTCTGGCTGGCACGATTATGTGAAAACCATATTCTTTAGTGTCCCGTGACACAACAAAATGTACAAGTCCACATATATATATTTACTGTAATACCTTCACGATAAAATATTTGGAGTACACGGATATAATAGCAAGAAGATCCTGGAGGTAACTGCACTAATATTTATTATTATTCATGTATTGTTTCTAGAACTTGTAATTATGTAATTATTTGTACTTCCCTTGACACTAATCGAAAGTAAAATCTGGGAATTACTTTTACATACACACATCTAGCGAAGTACTGTTCGAGTCTGAATTTCCGAGTAAATCGGAGTGAAGAGAAAATCTTTAATCATTGAGGTCAACAAATCTACACGCAAAGCTATTTAAGACACATTAATAAAATCTAATAGTATATTATTTATTGTTATAAAAAAGAACAGAAATATTAAGTTTATTCATATCGAAAACAAAATCAATCAATTCTCCCTTGACCCACAATTAATCTTGGTGCTTGTTTTCTTGCCAAATTGTTTTTTCCTTATTTGTAGTCAACCTGTTTCAATTTTACGATAGGATTTAACTGACTGTAGTAAGGAATTTAAAAATTTTAAAACTAGTATATTTTCAGACAAACATTGAAAATTGTAATTTCTTATAACATTTCAATCATTTTTTTGTTATATATCCTCTGGTATCTATCACTATGGCAAAAGATAAATGTTATTTAAAAGGAGTTACAATTATAAAACACTAAGAATTAAATACTAAATGAAATTTAATTGAACAAACTCTTTGAGAATAGAATAACATACCAAAACATATAAATATATAAATATCGTTAGAGAAATCTAAATAAACTAGTTAAACACAACAAGCTCTTAATATATGCAATCTATGTATTCCTTCAGATAATTCTTACATAGGCTTTGAACAATTTTTAATTTTATTTAAGGGGGTAAATGTTACTTGTCCTGACAATATCATTATTCTAGACTACTTTAATGTTCATGACGTGTAATTCTTGACTATGGAGTATAACTTTGTGCTACTTCCATTGTTTGGATTCTGAGCAACCCTCGACGATGGTTATTCAGAATTCACACAATTAACGCATATCAAACTGCATTAATCTTACTTATTTTAATGATGTGTCAGTTAATGACAACAACTGTCGAGCATTGAAATTTTTTTTTTACATTTTATACATCTCGACAGGTATATATACCGGGAGATCAACAATTAAATTAGTCAATGGTGGTCATGGATTTTAAAATTATGTCGTAGCGTGCATCGTACATTTAGGTATGTCATAATTTTTTGAATGTCAAAATCTGTCAAGTTATTGTGTTGAAGTTTTCTAATCCTGCACGATTTTTGAATCATGGTTCTCACCACAGAGCACAAAATCTACATGATTGAAGCCTATTTTCGAACGGGTGTGCTGGTTAATGGAACTTGGGAATACAGTCAACGTTTGTGTTTGGACAAATTTCGAGAGCACTTCCCAGCCGTAGCAGTATTACCGGACAATTTTTATGCATGCCTTACAAATTGTGTTGAAGTGTTTCGCGAAACTGGTTCTGTGACGCATAAAAAAGGTGCTGGTACACTAAGAGTTCGTATAGAAGAAGTTATTAATGACGTTCGTCAACGTATGGAAGAAGAGCCTACAAAACCTTTAAAACGTCTCTCTCAAGAAATTCGGCTTTCTTATGGAACATGCCAAACGATTGTAAAGAAGGACCTGAAGATGCATCCATATAAGATGCAATCATATCAGGCTCTTCTGCCTGCAGACCACCCCACACGCCTTGCGTACTGCCATTGGTTCGTTAATAATTCAATGAATGACGATCTGCTAAACTTAACTTTTTTTTCTGACGAAGCTTGGTTCCACCTTTCGGGATACATAAATTCTCAGAATATGCGAATGTGGAGCACTGATAACCCGCATATTTTTATTGAGACGCCACTACATGATCAGAAAATTGGTGTTTGGATGGCAGTTTCTCGCAGAAGAATAATTGGGCCAATATTTTTCAATTTCACCGTCAACGCAGAAAGGTACAGAAATATTTTTTTGACTGAATTTGTGCAATAGTTAGACGCACATACTACACGAGAAAATCCTGCTTTTCTCCGCGAGTTTTTTGATGACCGGCTGATAAGTTTGCATACGGAAGTTGAGTTTCCTCCGAGATCACCTTGTTTAACAATTATGGACTATTTTATCTTTCCTTATTTAAAAAATAAGATTTTCGCAAATCCGATACATAATTTGCAAGAACTGCAACAAAGAATTGTTCAGCAATGTGCAACCATAACGCCAGAAATGCTTCAAAACGCTTTCACAGCATGAGGAGGCGCGTAAACTTGTGCATTGAACAAAACGGTGGACATTTCCAACAATTATTGTAATTTAGTTATTCTGATCAATAAAAACGTTATTTATTTCATAACTTGTAGTTCATTATTATTTTACAGCTGAACTAAGTAGGTAACACATTTGTAGGTTATTGATAATGTCAGTGTAGCTTGACAATGATTGAATTATTTCAAAAGGATGATTTAAACTAAGACAAGTGGTTAACATTCCATGACCAACATTGACCAATTTAATTTTTGATATCATAGTAGGTAAACTATTGTTAACAGCAATGGAACACCATTAGATCTAATATTTACAAATTTTGAGAGAAAAAAACTGTAGAGAAGAAGGACGTATCATTGGTTCGATAAGACTTGCATTATTCTAGTCTAAAAACTAATCTTAATATACAATAGCAATTGTGAGCTTAGATGACAGCATTAGTACCTTTAACTATGATTTCAAAAAAGTATGGCATAGGAATTGCTAGCTCTATTGTGTTAATTCTTTCGGACTTTCTTCCGGTTTTTCGATCGAGTTCTGCTTTCGAAAATACTACAAAACCTTGAAGTTAACTACATAGTAGCCGATGATAATATACCGTTTTTTTAAGATTGTGCCAATCTACTTACAACTCTCTTATGTAACATCTTCAATTTGTCACTCAAGACGTTCGTTTTCCTGACAGATGGAGAATTGCTAGGCTTACCTCAATCTAATCGTTCCACCATCACAATATAGCTATAATGCCACAGTAAATCTCAGAGAACATCAGTAATAGCAAATAATAATGGAAGATATGTCAAAGGCATTTGATAGGATAGATCATAACCTGCTTCTTTTCTTTTACTCGATTCTATAGGATTACCTCCATCGCTGATTTCATTTAACCTTACCAATCGCAAACACTATGTAAGGGTTATACTTTCAGTCACATCACACCATCATTCCTCAGTATAAGCAAATTTTGGTCTTCTATTATTTTTAATATTCGTCAACGACTTACTCTCACAGTTAGATTGCTACAAATTTTTGTTTCCAGATGACTTAAAGATATGTGCCACAAATATTACCACTGAGAATTGCATGTCACTCCAAGAACAAGTTAATCTTGTTCGACGTTGGTCGTTCAACAAATTAATTTTGTTCAAGATTGGTGCGAATATTAAAAATAAAATAAGACCCAAGTTTGATTATTGAGGAATGATATCGTCACGTGACTGGAAGTGTGACGCTTACATAGTGTTCGCGAAGTAAGCCTATAAAATCGAGTAAAACAAGAAGCAAGTTATGATCTATCCTATCCAATGCTTTTGACATATCAGTATAAATGACATGAGCTTGGCTACTATTATTGACGTTGTCTGAGACATACTGTGTCATTGTAGCCAGATTTGTAATGGTGGTTAAGCCTGAATGTCTCCAAGTGCAGAGTGCAGAGTGCTAAGCTCTTCCCGTAGAGTTAACAACCTGACTTATGATTACTACATCAACAATACTACTATAGGGATTCTATTTGATTATCGACGCTCCTTTAATGACCACATTAACAAATTATCGAATTCAGCTCTGCGAATGCTCGGGTTGATTGTAAGAATCATTCGCAACACTACCTCCGTCGATCCCAGAATAATATTATATTTCTCCTTTGTGCATTCGAAGTTGGAAGAGCATCCGGAATATCCGATTCGTGGCTTCACTCACAAACTTCTTATTGACATGTGTCCATTAGGTCGGCGGCGCAATCTTATATGGTATAAAATCTCTTTACTACTGGCTGCACAATAAATTAGACTCATCTACGGTCTTGGAAAGAATTAATTTTGTTGTGCCGCGTTTGGGTTCCAATTTTTTTAGACTACATAATTGGATAAGTATTCACTTTTTTATACGTAGTACGAAGAAGGAAGTATTGTGATGACGAAAATTTTCTACCTTAGATTTTTGTAGATGTTCACGTTTTGATACCCCCTGATATCAAAATAGTGGTTCTTAAAAAATGTCTCCCCTCGCGCGCGTTCTCCCCCCCCATCCCCCCCCCTCTCTGTTTCTCTCTCTCTGTGTGTGTGTGTGTGTGTGTGCCTACGATAGTTCAGTAAAATCGGCAGACCCGAAGAAGTAGTTTACTTCGGCGAAAAATTGGAATTTTACAATTATTTCGTCAGCTGCTAAGTTTACTCAAATTTATAAAGAATTTAAATGAACTCAAAAGCAAATTTGAGAAAATTTTTATTAAAAACGTTTTTTGACATTCCTGCCGGAAGTATAAGGTCTTTCACTCTTATCGAAAAACAGATTTTTGCGAATATCTCGCAAGTTATGCTTTCTAGGCAGATATTTTGAGAGTATAAAAGTATTTAAAGCTTGATTTTCAATACTTTTTGTATAAACAAAATTTCAAAATCCCGACCGGAAATAAGAATTTTACTCTTATCGAATAGCGATTTTTTGCAAATATCTCGTACATTATGCATTCTACATACATTTATCAAGAGCAGAAAAGTATTCAGAAATGTACTTGGAATCATTTTTGTATAAAAAAAATTCATCATTCGGACCGGAAGTAACACTTTTGTATAACTTGAAACACACATATGTATAAGAAACACGGTATAGATAAATTTGGTTGCTTAGCTTCAATAATTCCCATGGGCATTGAGGGAGGGTGGGCACCTCATTCAAAAAAGTGTTTTTCGTCATCTGATGGGGACCTCCAAATTGCAAAAATCGCGAGAACAAAAATGTTCATTATCACAATTCTTTATACAACTACAATAATTAGCAGTTTTATTAAACATAAAAATTACATAATATAATAATATGAAATAAAATAAAATATACGCTCTTCCAGCCGAATCGAAGAGATATCTATAAACAGAGACTTCCTAGTTATATCCGTTTCATACTGCAGTAACGTACGATATTCACAAATTACACGCAACCGCAATCTATATCTCAATTCTCATCATTTCCCAACCTTGGATTATAAATAATTACCCCGTTGTTCATATATAATATATAATTATTTTCTATATAATTATTAAATTTCAATATGTCACTCTAGTCTCAAATAATAATAATAAAAACACAAAGTATGCTATTTCAAATTGCCTAAGTAATAATAATTTGTCTATACATCGGCAACAAATCTGCTGTAATTGTTCACAAATCCAATAACTAATATACCTGTCTTTACTAGTTTAATGTATCAAACGAGTATAACTATGTACTACAGACTGAATGGAGTTCGGGCGTAATTACCATATCTGCATGTGCTTTACTCATCGTAAGGAATAAATCCTAAAGCGTCACCGTCTATGCACTAATACGTGCGTACGTCATTGGCCTTATTCCAGTCATCATTTTCTAACGTATTAAGCGAATAGTACCAGCCAATGAAAATAATCTAAATATAATCCTCAACCAAAAATAGAACTTGGTTTACAAAAAGAAAACAACTTTAACTGCCATAGTTTTTTAAAGCTTATTAAAATTTGTCAGTTAAAGAAGTAATACAGATATATACATTTATTTAGTTACAGTATCTACTCACACTTGTCGAGTTTCATAAATAGTAGCTATACCTCTGATCTCGCTGTAGGTTTTGCTTCCTCTAAGGCTAGTCTGTATATATCAAAATTTTGCGATTTTGTGTGGTATTTAAAGCTATTTTGTGCTCAGTAAATGAAACAACAATACCTTTTAACACTGGTAAACCCTATGCCAGAATTAGCAGCAACGAATCAAGTATTCCGCTAAAACCCAGAATGCAGAGCTTAAAATATAGTGAAAAAATTGATATGACATCTAAATAGTTGAGAAGAGACAAGTTAGTCAACAATTTTAAATTCTATTATTTGTTCTAATAAGGGTAAAAAATTATTATATTATTAATAAAATGATTATACAATAGTCACTTTTTGGATTTTTATGTAAAATTTACTCAAAATATGGATTGAATGTCATAACCCATATTCTGGTAAACTCGAGCACATAAATATTTCATGAAATTTTCTTTTCAACATGAAAGTAATACGTGCATACATCGTAAATTTTTGGAGTTTGTAGCGATAACATTGTGTAGATATTAATTAATTAAAACTGTAATTTTCGTACTCTTAACTGCACCAATCGTTGAGGCTGGTTGCATGATGAATCGAACCGTTTGCTTGAGCCTGTATGATCAATTCCTGAGGTACTTAAAAGCACAGATTTTATTTAATAACGCAGTAAATTGTAATACACTAAGCAAAAATGTAAGAGAATGTTCACAGGTTTGGTTTGATTATGTTATAAAATATAGCGGATATCGCGTAGTTGCGTACTTATTTTCCTATTCTCCTATGTATTACTTTGGAGAAAAATTTAATTCGGTCCTCCTTATTCTTGAACAAGGTATAATGTGTTAATTGTCACAACAAAGGAAATATATGATAGCTAAAGAAGAATAAACCCATCCAATCGTATGCAGTCTTATTTGAATTCTTGATAAATATTCATTTCCTCAAACGCATTAGTGTTTGATACGTTTTCAATATATATTTGTAACTAGCAAACAAAACTAATTTTGTAATGTATATGTCTTAGGATGGTAATCGAAATTTTACATTTACGAGGTAGGCGCCATAAATTCTCGGCCTGATATACAAAAAAGAAACTTACAACAATATAAGAATTTTTACAAGTAAAAATTGAAATAAATTCAAATTGAGTTCAAAACAGTTTTATTCAATTCACAATAATTATTTCACCCTACTAGGGCTTCATCAGGTGATGAATATTATAATACAAAATGTTTGTAGACGTTCTTATTTATGTCTTTTCCTAAATGAAGAGGGGGGAGTTTGTGACATTAGGTTAAGAGCGGGAGTAACTTACATCTTTAATGTAATATTTAATATATATATATATACATAACAATATGATTAATAATATTAAAAATTTTTTTTTTTGAAAACTGATTGTTTACTGTTATTATAAAATTAAACAATTTATAAATATATATATAACTATAAAAATTATTTAGTTGATTTTAAATTTTTAAATTTAACAACGGTGAATTATTCACTTCTAGTTGGTCATTTAAAATAAGGTTTAATTTGTTTAATTTATTTATTTCTAGGTATTCTAATAAATTTAATTTTTTACTCTTGTCTTGTATATGTAGTATGTCAAACTTGTTATTGAATTTATGTTTTTGTTCAATACAGTGGTTTGCATATATGACGATTAATTCGATACCCTTGTAAAAATAATCTGAAGTTCTTCCGTCAAAATGTTCTATGACAGCTGGTTACAACTCACTTTCGGTTTTAAAACTAAGTCCCCTAAGATCTTTTTTTTTTAATTAGAAAACAAAGAAAATCGGAAGAAGCCATATCCCGACTATACGGTGGATGTTCCAATTCTTGAATGCCGCATTCGCGGATGGCAGCTTGTGAAATGGCGGCAGTATGGACGGGAGCATTGTCGTGCAATAATCGCACACCTTTTGTCAATTTTCCGCGACGTTTTGCACGAATACTGTCCCTTAATTTATGCAATAAAGACGCATAATATGTGCCGTTCACACTTGTATTGCGCTGTTTACAGTCAATTAGCAAAATGCCCTCACAATCCAATATAATATTGTGGCCATCACCTATTGCGTTGATTGAACCACTTTCGCCTTTCTAGGACAAGGTTCATCAGGTCACCGCCATTCCATGGACTCCCTTTTCGATAGAGGATCGTAAAACAGAACCATTGTTTCATCCCTGTGACAATGGACCCCAAAATCGGTTTAGGGTCGTCACCACACATGTTTAAAAAGGACTGTGCGCATTCGACTCGACGTTCACGTTTGAGAGCAGAAAGAAGTCGCGGTACCCATTTAGCATTTTATTCATACCCAAATGGTCATGGAGAATTCGACGAACACTTGCTTCGGAAATGTTTATTACCACTGCTAATTCCTTCACTTTCAAACGGCGATCTTCTAGCACTAAATGTTCAATAATTGAAATTTGTTGAGGCGTTATCACTTCAATTGGTCGACCCGACAGATCAGCATCTTCCAGGGAGTCTTGTCCCAAACGGAAACATTTTGCCCACTTTTTTAGAGTTGAATACGAAGGAGATGAATCACCGTAAACGCCGTCTCAACGTTGTTTAATGTGATAAGGTGTATGCCCTTCTTTCGTTAAAAATGTAATGACCGCGCGGTATTCAATTTTCGTTACTTCAGACATTTTCGTGCGCTAGTTTCGTGCGTTGGTTGGCTGGTTACTAAAAACTACTAGGCTTCGAACCGTCATATTTATAGTGTACACCTCGCGTATGTTAATGCATGACGTGGCGGAGTTTGTACACGTTTGAACCTGTATAAGCCTGTCAGCCCGAGAATTTATGGCGCCTACCTCGTATGTAATAGATAAAACATTATAAAAATTTCAATATCTATTATAAGAGAAAGTAATTGCTTTTCAAGAGTGAAAAAAAAATGATTATACACTTCAATGTAGCCTTCACGCGCAGCAAAGACGATAGTTGCACGATGTAGCCTTTACCTATTTAATATTAACATTAAATAAGAACTAAATTATTCTTTAAAAAAGTGTCAGTAATTTAAAATGAGAATTTATAGTGCTAAGGACATTTAATTTTTTACGACATAAAATAGTGCATTACTTCCTTCCAAACTTGAATAAACTGAAGTCTGTTTCGCCAATTTCATTTGCTCTAATTCCAAAATGAAATGAGTCTTTCTTTTCTTTTTAAAATAACTTGCAAATAAGTACATTTAGGTATAGCATATTTTCATTTATTTTTTTTTAAGTAAAATTAGAAGAAAATAGTATTTTCATTTAAGGAAAATGAAATTGTTGTTACTGACCATGTTCATGTTTAATTATATTTGTCTGTTATAAAAAGTTTATTTATGTAATCAAAATTCAAGAATTCAGTGATATTACATATAATTAAATATGTTTATAAAATATCAAATTTTCGGTCTTAGCATAAGATATTATTAGCTTATAGAAATCAAAACGATATTTTCTTAAAACCTGATTGATTAAGAGCTTCCTTCCAATGAAAATAAGAACATATTTTAAAAATATTTTGTACTATACAGAGAATTCCATAAGTTGGTGGCTGACCATAGCCATAGTTTTTTAAACGGAACATCCTATATATTATTACATTTTTGTATTCCCCGTATAATTCTCAGGCAAAAAGTTATAAGATAGTATAGACCTAAAATTTAAGGTTTTCGCCTTATTACCATTTTTCTGAAAAATTCAATGTTTTTATAAAATTATATTTCTCAAAAACAACGTGTTAGATGGCCACAATTTTTGGTAGAGTTGTTCATAATAAAAGGACCTAATACAAGCATATTTTATTATTTTGCAATTACTAATTAAATTTACATATTTTTGTCTAAAATTGTTTGTTTTCAAATGGAACAGTCTGTATATCGGTTCATTTTTTGATTGCTTACTAAATTTCGCACCAAAAACATGTAAAACAATATTATTTTAAAAGTGACCATTACTGAGCTATTGTCGTTTTTTGATGTAATTTTGCCAACTTTAAGTTTTTTATTCGGATACGGTATAGTGAGCCATGATATTTGCTGCGAAATTGACAATTTTTTGGATAACATTTAATAAGTTGCTCAAGCCTCATTTGATAATGAATTTTTCTAAAAATGAAAGATATGATTTTTGTATGTATTGGGGTAATGACAAAAAAATGGATATATCTTATTGACAATACGGTAACATGATTCAAAATATATGTAGAATATGGCACAATAAACAAATTTTAAAACGAAACAAAAAAAATTGATAACTTGAATTTAGTGGGTGTAGAAACAGGAACAATTACGTGAATGCATGAGTAATTATTGGAACAGAAGTTATAAAATAACAATAAATATGAACATTAAAATAGATAAAAACTAAAAGTGGTGATATTCACTTTTAAAATTTTCTGAACATTAATAAGGCGTGTGTAGTACTTAAATTTCTTAATATTTGTCGAATATGTTCCCTCATAACTTCTTACAAGTATACTGTATATTTGCTCTTTTACGGATCCCTATAAAAAGAAACCAATTTTGTGATGTACGAAGACCCAGCAGGCTAGTGAATAGAGCCTCGACTGGCTGGCCACTTCACTAGAAACATTTCATTAAAGTATTTCGTGTCTGTAGCATAGAATGTGGGTATTCGCCGTCTTGTTGCATCTACATCCCTTCGTAAATGTAGCGAAACATCTTCCAATAATTTCACTAATACTTGACAGAAATTACTCATAAGCTTCTCCGTTATTACTGCCTTCAAATAAATGCGGGGTTATCATCCAATCACCAAGAATACCTCCTCATTGCTGATGATCTATTTATTAGTGAGTAAGAGTTTTCATTTGAATAGGAATGAAAATTGTTTTTATTAACAGTTCCGATTCTATGGAAACCCACTTCATCCGCAAATCACACATTCACAAAAAGAATTGCCCGGGCATTCCTTTTAATTACTGCCCGCCTTTTGGCAGAGCACTCTTCTAACTATAAAATAATAATGGGTAACTCAATACT
Organism: Amphimallon solstitiale; assembly: GCA_963170755.1. Classification (NCBI taxonomy): domain Eukaryota; kingdom Metazoa; phylum Arthropoda; class Insecta; order Coleoptera; family Scarabaeidae; genus Amphimallon; species Amphimallon solstitiale. Next base: position 112,213,021 of record OY720679.1, on the reverse strand, counting down.
TAAAGATATTCATTACGGATGATATTTATTTCTATTTAAGGTCATTGCAACGATGGTTTGGCTAATATCCAGCAAACGACTTCTTTCATGGGTTATGACGTGCGGATTATCTGTTGTTGTTATAAGAATTCTTAACCGATTTTCATTATTAACTACATATTTAGGTTTCCTTGTCTTTGAATTAGCAATAATACTAGTAGTAATGAAAGCATATATTACTCTTCTAAAGGCATCTTTTTTCAGAGTTGCTGCTGGTAAACTCCTTGGGTTGATAAATAATTTTTTTGACATTGTTTGAGCACAAAAAGACTGTATTAAAACAAAAAACATAAAGTTGGCAAAATTATATAAAAAAAACGACAATAGCTCAGTAATGGTTCACTTTAAAATAACAATGTCTTATATGTTTTTGGTGCGAAATTTAGTAAAGAATTCAAAAATGAACCGATATACAGAGTGTTCCATTGAAAGTTTTCTGCAAACTCAATTAGTAATTGAAAAAAATAATATAATTTTGTAATAGACCCTTTTATTATGAACAACTCTACCAAAAATTGTGTCCATCTAATACGTCACTTGTTTTCGAGAAGTATAAGTTTATGAAAACATTGAATTTTTCAGAAAAATGGTAATAAGTCCAAACCCTTAAATTTTAGACATATACTCCCTTATAACTTTTTAACTAAGAATTATACGGGGAATACAAAAATGTAATAGTGTAATATTCTATTTAAAAAACTATAACTATGGTCAGCCACCTAGTTATGGAACACTGTATAATACAAAATATTTTTAAAATGTGCTCCTAATGAGAGAAAACCGCTTCGAAATATCTTTACTCATACATGCACAGCCTTACCCGCGGAGATGACTCATGCTGTTTATATATAGATTATATAAAATTAATTGCTGTTCATGGTTAAGCGCATCACTTGAGAACGGCTAGACTGATTTGGCTAATTTTTTTTAAATGTTCATAATTGTCGGAATAGAATTTTAGGGAAAGAAAATTTTGAAAAGTTGCCCGGAAAAACTGAAAGTGGTTTTTCTATAAGATTTGTGTATGAACTAAGGACAATAACTCACGATGCGAAGGATAGATATGCGTAATTCTTTTTTGTTTTGTTCGTTATGGTCCTGAAAAAGTTACAAGGGAAAAGAAATCCAAAAAATAACAAAGAAAAGTCGGAAAATTCGGACAAAGTACAAAAATCACAATTTTTGTATGCGCTCTCGGTCATAACTGACGATAGAAACGACATATTTGGTTGATTGCTTTTTTGTTTTGTTCCTTATGTTTCCGGGATGAAAATAAATCAATTGAATGTTTCCAATTGAAAAAAAAAGTGTGGAATAATTACATTTGTTTGGAGACAAATATAATTCTTCTACTTTTTTGTTCTTTCGCGATCGAGCATTTCAACGGTGTACTGCCGATATAATTAATCTCGTATGTAAAATTTTCCACTGGCGTACTTCTGAATGTGCGCGAATTTTTTTTCATTTTTACTTTGTTTGCGCATTTCCAGTAGCTCTTCACAAATTCACAAAATGATCAAAAACAAATTTATTGAAATTTGGACAGAATAACGTCTGTCGGGTCAGCTAGTGTAATATATTAATCATAATACATACATAATAAATCACTAAAGCATTTAATTTACGGACTTATCTTTATTCAAACTTTGTTTGTTTTGACGAGTGCTAAAATATCGATCCTGTCTTGACGTATAATTCTACAAAATTCTCGACCATGTTTAAAGTAGCAAAAATTAATTTGATGGTTTTATGCATCATTAAATTAAATTAACATTTTTAATAACGTCAATATACATATACGTATAAATTTAACAATATTTACATAAATTATTAGTTATTAACAATTTTATTTGAAGCAGACTGCTATTTTTAAGTTTCATGGTGTTTTTAATTTGTAGTAAACTCAGTGATTAAAATAATGGCTATTCAAATATCTGAGAACTGGAATTTACAACACTATTTTTTTTTGTTTAGAGTTCATAGTGCAAAATTTAATGTTTATAATTTCCATACTTTGAGAATAATTAAAACTCATTTTTTACGACTAAGTTAATTGTTTATTTTTATTTACGCAAGAAATCTTTTAAGATTCATAAAAGAAGGAAATATGTATTCATTAGCAAGTGGCATGGAATATATACATATAAATGATAGATCTACCCGTAATAAAAAAATAATAATAACAAAATAAGAGCAAAACCCAGACATTAATTCTAGTATCTACATATGAAAAATAATAATATTCAAACCTAATAAGGCTTGTTATAAAATATTAGAGAGGGAGGGGGGAGGGAGAGATAGAGAAAGAGAGAGATTAAAATTTATTTTAAATCTTAACATTGAAAGTAAAATTCTTGTTAAGTATAATAATTTTCTTTAATGTTCTTCCAAATATGTGTTATGGCCAGAATGTGAAATTAAAGATTAGAATGTGATATGATAAAAATATTAGTTATTGAATGTGTTGTGCATTTTTCAATGATATAAATATTCCATATGATAAAATAAGTACATAGTTGTGATTCACCATTTCTATTTGCCACAAGCTTAGTTTCAGAACATATATACAAATATTTCGTATGGTTTTGTGCATAATTAAATAATTATATAGCAAGAAAGATAATGCAATAGTATGATTTGAATAGTCCTACACCGAAACAGTGCTAGAAGGACAGTTCATTGCAATAAATTCATAAAATATAAATAGAAGGGCATTCTGAAGTTTGCAGTCTATTGCTGCTCTATATTCACTACTGTGAAACATATACATAGGAGATGAAACCGCATGCAGTGTTAGCGAAGCAATTGTTATATTATGTTGTACCCATACCTATTGTGTTATACAGCAATATATTGTCAAAATCTTTAAATAAGTTGTGTTATGGATACCAGCAACAATTGAAACTATTCTGCCTTCACTAAAGATTAGTTTTAGTTTTATTGCTTGTATGCATTTCTGACCTTTGTGTTTTTAAAAATTCATTTAAATATACTTGGTTAACCTCAAATTTGTCAACAGTTAAGATCTATAAAAAGTAGAATAGTGTTTTAGCAATTATTCAAACTACGTAAATTTATTAAGAATATAAATTATTTTAAAAAAAAACTGGTTATACAAGATTTCAACATTCAGATCACTATCAATCACTCTTATCGAAAACCAGCTTAATGAAAATATCTCGCAAATTATCCGTTCTGCACAGCTGTATATTAAGATAATGAAATATTCAAAACCTGATTTAGAACTACTTTTATATAAAAACTAAGGAGGTGTGGTCACCACTCGATTTTCTTATAGATATGTGCGTTTCAAATTATACAAAAATTTTAAAATAAGTTTTAAATACTTTTGTGTCCTTGATAAATCTATATAGAATGCATAATCTAAGAGATATATGCAAAAAATCGCTATTCGATAAAAGTAAAAGTCTTACTTCTGGTCCGAACTTACAAGTATTTAAAGTAAATCTTTTAAAAATTATACTTATAATGTAGTTGCCCAGAAAGCATGACTTACGAAATGTTAAACTGATAAAAGACCTACCTATTGGAAAAATTTGATTTCTTCACTGAAGTAAACTACTACTTCCGGTCCGTCGATTTTATTGAAAATCTAATCATATCTCAAAAGGAAAATTATACTCGTAAATATAGAATTTGGAATTCTTAGCTTTAGTTCTTTGACCGCTGTCGTGGTCACATACAGAGAGAAAGAGTGACATTTTTTAAAAACCACTTTCTCGGTATCAGTGGACTTTAAAACGTGGACGTTTGAAAAAACTCGAGGTCGAACATTTTCATCATCACAATAAGAAGTAAAACACAAAATTGGGATGGTATTAGTAAGCAATTTCTCTCATAAGAAAAAATTGAGGCTAATATCAAGTTAAGTGCATTTTCAAACTTCAGGATATAAGAAATGCGTGTGTTGCACACATGCATTTATCTTTTATTATTAACAGCTTCTTCAAAATTTTAAAGTAAAACAGGAGTTTTATAAATGATATATGCAACACCAAAGTAAACAGGTCAGCATTAAAAGAAATTTAAACATAAACAAAGCTAGTAAAGGCATATGACATATACATTTTCAGAAAGGTTAATGTTTAAGCCTCCAATTGATAAAATTGATTTTAATCACCGTCGTAACTTCTTCTAAATAGCAACCTTAATTTCAAATATTTAGATTCCACAATATTGCTGCTATTTTACATCGCTATTGCAACAAAAAAAGATCGAAATTATATTAATCATAAGGCATTAACAATCAACAAATTATTGTCCAGCAATCCATCAGTATTTCTAGTTTTTTTAATGCAAAAGTAACCCACTACGAGTATCCTATAATTGATAATGTGCACGTTATGTAAGTGGAAGGAGTAAAATTAAAAGTAAAAATGTAAACTTTAAGATGTAGAGCATCCGCTACCATTTGTGTAGCTTGGTTTATATTTTTCACTTTTAATTTATACAATTCCGCGATATCATATTTTATGTTCTGCTACTCGTCTGTCATTTAAGGCGCAGGCCTGTATTGTCGGCTACGTTGCCAGGTTGGATATGGTCGCTGATAAATCGAGGATCTTCTGATAGAAGCTACACAAATGGTATCGTGCTTTACCAATTATTACTTTGTTATTAATTTACTATAGTTATCCACGTCACGATGACAGCTTAGTTTAATTTTATACATATTTTGAATATATTGGCTTCGAATAATTTAATGTTTTTACTAATATGCCTGACTAAAATTGCCATTTACGCAGTACAGAAAACATTTCTAACCACTGTTGATAAACACTGAAAAGTAAGACTCTATACTACAGGTATTATTTCATAACACTTTCTTATCTACGCCGTAGTGTTTCAAACAAATTCATCAATGACTGTTCTACAACTAAATGTTTATATTTTCACTTTTAATTTACACAATTCCAATTTATTATCTATGTTTGTTTTGTCACTCTTGTGTCATTTAGCACATATATCGGCATTATCTGCCATATGGTGAAGTTGGCACACAAGTGGTAGTGTGCTTTCCAAATTGTCATTTTGGAATTAGTTTTACTATATTTATCTATGAAGCCACTACGTCACGATGACAGTTTAGTTTAATTTTATACATTTCTTGAATGTATTGTCTCCAACAGACATTGTTATTACGTTATTGCTATAAACATAATTAATATTCATGTAAATTGTTTCTTCTAATTTTATAAGACTTATTATCAAGTGACGAAAAATCTTAAATACAGACATAACGCTAATGTGATGAATATATATAGTTAAAAATCTCCGCGGATAATAATTTGTTAAACAGCAAATTCAATTAAGATAACTAGGTTATTTACTAATAATATCGAACGGATGAATTATTAGAAAAATCCTTGAAGTAATGACATAATGAGTGACGATATTACAAAACACCAAAGAAAAATAATTAATTTGTAAAAAATAGTATTTCAAACAATCGCATGTCCTTGGATTTTTATTTTATTTAAATGATTCATAAACATCATTTTGTGGTATTACGGATTAAAAGCTAACAAGTAAAGATTGAAAAGCTTGATCTCATTCACACGATTGTTACTTTCTCCAAATTAGGAAATAACTTTTTGTTTTGTTTATAAGTCATGTTAGGAAGTACTTTCCACAACTTTCATTTTGCCTTTAATTTTATAGGAATATCAGAATAGCGAAATACAAGCAAATTTCAAAAGATAGTAATCCGTTAAATCTCACATAGAATATTATCTCTTTTTGCAAGAGAGGAATCAAATATTTCTTCTCTAGTATCTCTGGAGTTAATCACTCGTGCAAATCCACAGCGAAATATATTCTATACAATATTATTTGTACAGATATAGCTACAATGGGAAAAATTACTTGCTTTCGATTCTCACATAATTATTTACCAATAATTATTATTTTGCGTTTCACCTCAATAGTATTCCTCACTTACATCCCAAAAGGTCGTTATGTATATTTACACATATAGACATAACACATGTAGCTTTTCTTTTGTGACAATTGTAAATTCAACAAAAACTAATTTGCTTTGTCATTTTATTAGCTCATACAAGCACAGTTTCGATAATAAATTAAATGATGTAAATATTTTTATTTTAATAGCGATAAAACGAGTTCGACCTTGTTTCTTTTTATAATTATTTTAGTTAAATGTTTATTAGTTTTTCTCTTCTTTTTTGAGTTATATAGGAGTGTTTGTTTTGTCTTCTTTTTTATTTTGATTATTATGCATACCTGCATAGAATATATATAATGTGTCTGTAATTGATTTACGCCGCCGCCATTTGCATTTTAGTGATTTTTACGTTTTGCAATGTCCACCCTTGCGTGAATTCAAATCAACTGACAACATCGATATTAGAATTCCATAAGAGCATATTTAAGGGGTTTTCTAACAGCGAATTATCGACTTATAAGTACTACTCAACTTTAACATAATATGAATGCGAAATTACAGGTTATTAATGCTATTTCATCATATTGGAAATGGCATAATTACACGTAAACATAACCATATAATTATAAACTGATGTTTTTTTTAAATTAAATATTTAGGCACGGCACTTGCCATAGAACGTTTCTACATTTCCAATTTAACAAAATAAAATTTCTAAATCGGAGGGCCTAAGTCAATTATAGACACCCATTATATTATCTTATTTTATTAAAGGATCCGACTATACTGTCGCTTCCCGTTGATTTTTATTCTCTCGTTCAAATATTAAAGCTAACAGATTTTACACCTCAGCATTAGTTATCGCAAATGATAACTAAATTCTAAAATATATTTATATTGTAGCTCCGATTGTAATAATTACAACACGACTTTCTTATAAATATGTAAGTTCTGATTTTTTATACAAAGGTTGTTCTTAATAAAATAAACTTGTGAGTAAAAATGTCCGATCCGAATTTAGATTTTTCCTTCAAATTCACTTTTATTAATATTCGCTCTTTTTTCTAAATTTAGTACATACTTGGGCAAATATTCGTAAATTTGATTGTGTCACCGAAGCAAACTACTACCTTCGGTCTACAAACTTCTCTGAAATTCAGATCAGATCTTAAGAGAACAATGATAAAAGGTTTGGCTTTCATAGCTTTAGCAGTGTGGTAGGTATTGTGATCACACACAGAGACACACACACAAAGAGAGAGAGAGAGAGAGAGAGAGAGAGAGAGAGAGAGAGACCTGCAAAATCTAGACGTCGGAAAATTTCATCACAATACTGAACGACTAATAGTAATTTACTTCAAACTTAATTAATAAATTAAAGACAAAATCAAATTATTGAAGATAAAATCATAAATTTTATTGGGTCTTATATCTAAATTCTTCTATGTTCTTTTAGGTTATCGCAGCCGTAAAATAAACCTTGAGTATGTCACTGAGGATGATGGATGAAACGTCGGCGGAAACGACGACACGGTTTCAACCCCGACGCTAAGAAGTTTTTTTTCAATTATTTAAAAAAAAATGTATCCGGTTATCCCTCACGAACCAAATATTTGTTCTTCCATACTAGTATTTTATCTCTAGAAATGATATTTTATGGAATGATAACACTGTTTTAAACATTCACTGTTCTGACCTTGTTCATAAAAAAATTTATATCAGTCTCATTGGTACTTTTCTTTCACTTTAATATCTGGCCTTAGCTATACGTCTTTCAATGTGCGGTGCTCTCGATGGAAAATAAGATTCACGAGTCGCTGCCACCAAAAATTAAAAACCCTTAATAAATAAGAGCAGTTTAATTAAAATTATAAAGAATTATAATCACTTTCCTGTGAATAGGAGAGAACTCAGAAGGTAAAAAATAATGTGATCGTAAGGAATTTTATAGTTTTAAAAAACCCTCTCTTTCGGGTTATAAATTTTTTTTTTAGCGTGTGTGCATTGTATTGTAATATTATGAAACTTTGTTCTATTTATACTTATATCTATATTTGTAATAATAAATAGTACTCATTATTAATCTAACCTTGACGCATCCAACATTACTAGAATAATTATGTGATTATTATATATAACAGTTTTCAAAAATACGGTAAAAGCCAATTGTCGTGTTTGTTTAAAAAAATTAAATCCATACATTTTCTGTACCATAATTAGCTATTTCGTATAAAAAAATATTGAAAAAAAGAACTTTGACAGTGCAAGCCTCATTCTCTTTAAATTTGGTACAATATTGAGCGATGTACAGATGGCGGTTACGAAATCAAATTATTATTTTATTTTCTATATAGATCGAAATGTTCATTGTCAAAATGTTTAACCTCTGTTTATTCATTAAGTAGAACCTTTTAAAAAAATACCATAATATTTTTACCATTGCAATAGATACGTAGAACAAGATATGTCAGCTTATATTACCGTAATATGACCACAGAATGTCTGTAATTACAACGCATGAAATCATGGATAGAAATGGAAACAACGCGTTTATCTGCTACAAGCATTCATGTTATAATATTTTGTTACTGGATGGAGTGTAAACAGAGAGATAGTGGTGACAACATAAAAGAGAGATAGGCTTTTGTTTTGCCTTTAGTCAGTTGACCAATTAAAAATTCAATATGCAAAACATAAGAGCTTGTGAGTTTTTAAATGTAAATTGAAAATAATAGAATACCTACTCTTTGGTACTTTGCTTGCATTATTAACAATTTTAGAGATATGTCGCCATATATCCATTAATGAATATGTGGTTTATCTAATAAACGATGTTGTTTTGTGGTAGTGTGGGCAATCATGTCTAGGTAGTCGCGAGCAATTTCGTTAAGTGAACTTAACGAAATTGCTCGCGACTACCTAGACATGATTGCCCACACTACCACAAAACAACATAGTTTATTAGATAAACCACATTAATCACGTAGATTTATTTTCCAGAAATCCGTGTTGGCTTTTTAGTTTTATAAGTTATCTATAAAACCTGATTTTAATATCGTTTCAAAAATGTTGGACAAGTAACAAACATATAGGTCCATAATTTTCAGACATATCTTTGTCACCCTCTTTTAAAACTGATAGAATTTACCATTTAAATATTGGAAAGAAACTTATATTAATGAAACTATTGTAACGTTTTCGGGTTCCAATAAACAACTCGTGCAATTATTTATTTAAAACAGTCTGTATATTTATATACTTAAAAATATATAACAATATAAAAATATAAAACTAACTTATCACACTTAAACTACTATTAATAAATAAAAATTAACACTTGTATTTATTTACTACTACTAATATGTCTGTCCGTATTTATTTATATAACAGTTCTATTTATATAAGACGGCACTACTATATTTATTTATTTGGCTACCACTATTTATTTCCACTGTTTCCACGAGACCACTCGAGACTACCGAATTACTCCGCGATTACTTCTCCGCAATCAATGAATCCCGTAATGAATTATGCCGCCTTATATACGTATGTGAAGATTATTAGAGCATTCCTGTAAATTCCATACTTCTCTCGATGTTTTGAAGAATATTCCATAGACATTTGTCTCCGCTTCCGATACAGTACCATGCGTAAGTGTATGACTCACCGTTTTACGATGTTTACCAGTTGCGCCGAATATGATTTATGGTCTTTTTTTTGTGCGTGTGACAATTTCGTTTTTATCGCGCCGAGAGATCTGATTCTTTTATTTAATGTAACTCAATTCGTCTGCTGGTTTCGTTACACTATTAAATGTTTGCGAACGAACACTAAATGAGCAAAAATTAATAGTTTCTGTTAGAATACAGGCATATTTTGTTGCAACGTAGATACAACTGTCCCAAAAAGTCATTATATAGAAATTGTATATATATATTTTCTGGGTTTTTTTCAATATTATTTAAACTGATTCATTAATTTGAAGTGGCACACTGTTTAATTTATGAACAAACATATAATATAAAAATATTGTTTTTTTTTTAGATGACTCAAATATTTTCAAACTAGAAATAAGAAGTCAATTCTTGAAGGATTTTATAAAAATATAAATTAGGTATGATTCTAATAAACTGACACGTGATTAAAGGCAAACATAAATGTATCCTTTTTATCTTGCGAAAAAATGAATAAACTGTCTTTCTCTAATGCTATCACCACTATACTATTTACACATTTATTTAGATTGCAAAGCTCCGTCCACTAGTATCAGTTCAATGGCCATAAGTATTTCTGCAGTTGTATACTTTCATATGACTGACTTATCTGTTTTTATGTACGCTAGTTTGCAGGGTACCGAGTACTTCTCTTAACTTTGATAAGAGTGTTTACTGTTAGTTTTCACTTAGTTCGGTTTTGGTTAAGATTCTTCACTAGGGTAGCATTAAAAATTAAATTATTTCAGCCAATAAGTACGGATAATATTATTATTGTAACATGAGTTTTCATTTAATTTAGTTTTTTATACACCAAGATACCAGACAGATAAAACTCTGCACGATCGATATAAGTAACAATAAGTATTTTTATGTCAAAGTAACAAATTTACGTTTTTTATTGTTTTTTATATGTCATTAATATTTATCGCCCACCGAATGGTGAAATAAACGATTTTCTACTGAGGCTAGAAGTGATTCTTGAAGAAATAAATGCTGGCACAAATGCGATGGTAATTACCGGGGACTTCAATATCGATGTCAGTAAGAATGATAACAACTCAAAAAAGTTACTAGATACTTTTAAAAGATTTAATCTTTATCATCAAGTGAAGGAACCTACTCGCATCGCAGGATCAACAAAAACAATTATAGACAATATCTTCACGAACGTCGAGGATTGCGAAACTGAAGTGTTGTTGTCTGCCTTATCAGACCACTTGGCGCAACGAATTACAATGGTAATTGATGGAGGTCAATCGAAAATTCCTAGAATTGAGAAACGGTTCTTTCATCAGGAGAAACTGAATATAGTAAAATATGTACTTAGCAGTATGGACTGGACTGACGTTCTGTCCTCGAATGATGTAAACTCTTCCTATGCCAACTTCATAAGAACGTTAACGCTCTCAATAGAAAGAAATACATATAAAAAAAAGGTTAGAACCGGGACCGCTCCTAAAAATGCGTGGATGACTGATCACATTAGGATGCTATGTCGCATCAAGAGACAACTATACGAAGCGGTCTTATCCAATAAACTTGAAAAAGATATCTACAAAAACTTTTGCAGTAATCTCAAAAAAGAAATTGACAATTCGAGAAGGAAAACCTATGCTAATTGTATAGTAAATTCAAGTAACCCTATAAGGAAAACTTGGGAAATCATAAATCAAATCCAAGGAAAAGCGAACAACAAACCTTTTGAGATAGATGCCTTGCGGCACAACAGAAGGACCGACATTCAGGTGCTGACAGATAAGAATGAATATTTTATAAATACTGTGGACAATAAAGTAACAAGAGCGCATGTCCAACACAACAAGAAACTCAATATGACTTTTGCTTTACATTTAACGGAACATGATGAGGTTGTAAATACAATAAAGAGTCTGAATAATGGTACTGCGACGGGATTGGATGAAGTTCCAATTTCTGTATTGAAATACTGCGCGGAAGAACTAGCACCTCCTCTTGTGCATCTAATAAATACTTCTTTTCAGAGTGGAGTATTCCCCGATGACTTAAAGCACTCCATTATTAGGTCTATATACAAAAAGGGCGATAAATCGAAGTTCGAAAACTATCGACCCATAGCCCTACTATCAAACATCTCAAAAATTTTTGAAAAAATTATCTTGACAAGAATCGTAAAGTTTTTGGACAAAAACAATTTATTAAACACGACCCAGAATGGTTATGTGAGGGGACGATCAACAACAAGAGCTATGTTCCAATTCCTAATGGAAATATACGATGGTATTAATAATCAAGAAAGCGTAATTTGTACTCTAATAGACCTATCTAGGGCTTTCGATACAGTTCATCATGGAGTCCTCTTGGAAAAACTGGAATTGGTTGGCTTCAGAGGAGTGGCGCGAGAGTGGATTGCGTCCTATCTGGCGGGAAGGAAACAATGTGTAGCAACATATGATAATACGGGGAAAGAAATACGCTCGGAGTGGCGCAGGGTTTCCTTTGGGGTTCCGCAAGGTTCTATCCTAGGACCATTGCTGTTTATACTCTATGTCAACGATTTCCCGGTCGTTGTGGACAGCTTGGCTGTTATGTATGCCGACGACACCTCCATTGTGACTCGGGCAGCTGGTGAGAAAGATTGTATCAATAAATTAAAAACACAACTTGGAAATATGGAGGAGTGGTTCTCCAGTCATAATTTAAAACTTAACATACACAAGACCAGTTTCATAAAATTCACCAACTTTGAAGAACCTTGGCAAACGTCACACAATGGAAATATGCTTACTTCTGTAGAGAGTACACCTTTCCTGGGATGGTCCATAGACTCTCATTTGTCTTGGCGTCAGCATGTGGATTGTCTAGCTGGTAGACTAAGCAGCTCGTGCTATGCTTTGAAAATGGTGGCAAAAAACGTTGGTGTTGGCACCGCGATGACTGTTTACTACTCTAATGTGTACTCCAGACTTAAATACGGCGTGATATTCTGGGGTAACTCGGTGGACTCGGATAGACTTTCTATACTTCAGAAGGCCTGCATAAGATCGGTTTTTGGTGTGCGTCCAGGTGACTCCTGTGTCAACATTTTCAAGTCAAACAATATACTGACATTGCCATCTATGTTTGTGTTAGAATGTGCACTGTTTGTGAAGCAGAACTATCTCGAATTTTTCAAAAAATATGAATTATCACACTGCCATAATACAAGAGGAAACTCTCATAAGTTTTTGTCACAACCGCGAACGCACTTGACAAAAATTCAGAAAAATTTTCTGCATCAGTGCATGAAGATTTATAATCATCTTCCAGCCAAGATTAGAGAACTGCCACAAAAACGATTTAAAAGTACACTTAAAAATATTTTAATTGTAAGAACCTTGTACAAGATCGAGGACTTTTTTAAAGAGCCTGTAAATTTAAAATTTGAATGTGTTGTCTAAAGTCTGCTTTTACTTTTACTTTTACTTTTATATACTTGTTTATATACTTATATATTGTTTTTTTTAACTTTATGTGTATGACGTATTCTACGCTCTATTGCAACATAGAATAAAGTACATTATTATTATTATTATTATTATTATTATGATATTTTCTTGCGAAATTAATAATGAACGAAAAGGGCTAGAACTGTATTTAAAATTTTGGCATCATTTTGACGTCTTCCTAGTCCAATGATATCTTAGTTTGTGGTTTTTAAATCATTAACAAAATCTGGCATTCTATCTAGTATGTATGGGTAGGCGTAAGCTAGGTATACCAATACCTACAGTACCTAGTAGGTAATCTTTGAACGAAATTATTTGAGTCACTGAGGGTAATTGTCGCAAAATATCAGTTACTCTCATAAGATTTTCTAATGTTTCCATTTTAAATAATTCCACAATCATGATAACAATTAATTTGTACATAGCTTTAACAAGATGAATTTGTGCTGCAATAATTCAATATAATTTAAATAAAATTGTTAATATCCTGAGAACATAGCAATACAACATTCTAGTTGCGTCATTATACGATGTCCAACTTAAGATGTAGAAAGATTTTTTTTAAATAAAAGTTGTAGCAATCGACGAATGGAACTTAGATAGGACAGCTTGCATAGTAATGTGAATAACTGTTATAATATGAATTAAATTGAATTAATTTTAACTGAAACTTAAAGTGTAACTTTGCTATGTTAAATGTACAGGGAAATGCAATTACAACTTTAAAGTTAAGGCTTTGTTAAATATTGCCGTGGAAATGGCCATTAATTAGTTACATAATCTACATAAAATTAAGATCCTATTTTACTATCCATAGTGATTCCCAAGGTCCTGCGAATTTCTGTAAACAATTTTCACACAACCATATCAGGTTTAAAATTTATTAATATCTTTTCTACAGAAGAACAATCAAAAACTTTTAGTGCAATTAAGCTCCTCGTTCTACTAAAAGTGTTAGTGGGCGTTTCTTGTATAAATAGATGTTCCTTTGAAATAAGCATTGTTTTCAAAATAAAATAAAAATGTTAAAAATATTAATAATAGTAATAATAATTCATATCCCAAAATTTCCTGATATCTAAATATTACTTATCGAAATATTAAAGACCATGAATTATGATTGAGCGCCTGTGGTGCGACTTAAGTGGGTGCCTCTCAGCATTCGCTTGTAATGAGAATAACACAACAAAAACTACATTCAAACATGAAAGCTAAACTTATTGACTTTATTAGTTGTCACATTTTTTACAGCAATAGATCTACTATGTATCGAGGATATACGGTTTAGGTAACCAAGCCTGAATAATATCTTAAAACTATATACCTACATATGCGTCCATCAGTCATTTAGAACTAGTTCTTAAATGGAGTTTGTAACCGACGTTGCCTTGAATAAAATATTATATATAATATTTTCGCAAGTCATTGTTTTCCTGTGATTAACATCAAGCACATGGTGACCGCATGTTAAAATTAAAAACGAGAAACCAAGTGAGGTTACTAATAGTAATTAATGTAATATAGCGGTTACGCTGATGCTAATTGATCAAATTGCAATTTAGACATTGATCGAAGCTACAAAAACTAGATGAAGCTCTTTCACTCTCTAATAAATATCATAATAGCATAGATAAAGCGATCTGTTATAATTCAATTGCGGCTCAAGCAAATTCATAATATACAATCTTATTATACGACCGCAAAACTAAACAGAATGTAACAAAGAAGACAAAGGCGTGTGATATTAAATGTAAACTATTCTGTGTAAAACAGTCATAGACACGTGTTTCTAATTTATTTTATTCAGTATGATAGATCTTATCTTAAAAATCTCAATTAAAAAAACCCATTTATGTTTACAGTGTTCAGCAATAAGTAAAGTATTCTGTATTGTAAAATGTCAGATTTGAGCCAGAAATATTATTAAAAACATTAAATTGACAGTAGACATAAATAGGCTTTTGAAATTGAGATTCATGCGGATTTAATTGACCGGACATTGATTGGATCAGGTTCCTAATTCTGTTATGTATCGGATCCTGTCTTTTATATATCGGATCCGGAAACTGTTGTTTTGTGCACGAGTTGGATGTCAATAATTAAAATTTTATTCAATGACAATGGAACTTACACTGCTTTTCATCCTAATCTGAACTAATATATAGGACTTATCGCATCACTTTTGTTTCCGGAGCTTTCTAATTTCCATGGTTCAAATTCATCACATTGCTGAGTGAGCCACTTGTGTAGTTTTCTTGATCGCTTCGTACTTGGTGTCGCGTAAGAACCATGGTGATCAAAGCCTTTTGGCCAAGGTCATTATCAATTTTAGTTTATTCCCCCACCTGCAGTGACGCTATCTTCATAGGTATGTTTTATTTTCGTGTTTGGTGCACATTCTTATAGCACTTTAGTTGGCAGTAGTGCTATTAATTGGCATCTGACAATAATATTTTTATGTTGATTGTGTTTAAGCCATTTAACAATAAATATTGAATTTAATGCATTAGTTACGGGAATTATATATATTTATTATCTATGTTAATCTTGTATATATACAGGATGTCCAGAAACTCTCCTGACAAACGAAGACCGGAGATTCCTCAGATAATTTTAAGACAATTTAACCCAAGTCACCCTAGTCCGAAAATACTTCCTAAGGGAGCTAGAGCTCTTTGAAGATGGCGCCTTGTAATTAGTTTTTTTTTAATATCTCCCGAACGCTTCTATTTAGAAAAACATAACTGGTATGCTTATTTATCCTCCAGAGATGAATCGATTCCATGAATTGCGAATTTCTAGTACCGGTCATAGGCGTCCGTTTTGGGTAGATAAACGGTTATTTTAACGCATAACTTTTTTGTCTTTAACTTTTAAGCATTTGTGACACTAGATTATTAAATTTTCAGGTATTCTAGTACTAAAAGGTACTCTTACTTTAAGTCGGTAGGATACACCGTTTTCTAGAAAAATCGATTTGAAAATTTTTCGTTTTTTCGTCATTAAAATTCAATTTATTATTTTTTGCACTAGTTCGCTCTGAACTGCCAACAGAAATAAAACCTACGTTTTTAATTGTCAAATTGTTATCAGTTCGCGAAGTTTATCTTTTAGTTTCTGGATTTTCCTCAACTTCCATTAAAATAACATCTTCATGTTCTGCTGTTACATTATTATGTCTCCCTGTTTCATTTTTTTTTGGGACCACTGAACCTGTTTCTCTTAATCGTTGATGAAGAGCTGTAAATGTTGAGTGAGTGGGATGCTGACAATTGGGAAATTTTTCAGCGTATCTACGTTGTGCTGCTCGAGCGTTACACCTCATTTCGCCATAAACTAAATGCATATCGGCGTATTCTTCATTAGTAAAAACCATTTTTTCTTAAATTGAAATCGTTGTGTTTGAATGCTACAAAGTAAAAAATTAAAAGATAAACTTCGCGAACTGACAACAATTTGACAATTAAAAACGTAGGTTTTATTTCTGTTGGCAGTTCAGAGCGAACTAGTGCAAAAAATAATAAATTGAATTTTAATGACGAAAAAACGAAAAATTTTCAAATCGATTTTTCTAGAAAACGGTGTATCCTACCGACTTAAAGTAAGAGTACCTTTTAGTACTAGAATACCTGAAAATTTAATAATCTAGTGTCACAAATGCTTAAAAGTTAAAGACAAAAAAGTTATGCGTTAAAATAACCGTTTATCTACCCAAAACGGACGCCTATGACCGGTACTAGAAATTCGCAATTGATGGAATCGAATTTTTATGAACCATTAGGCTTATGGCATGCAAAAATACAAGAGAAGTAAATAATTTGTAATCAGAGTAAGTTACAATTTTAGTTTTAAATAAAGTACATCATTTCAAAAACCAAATCAGTCCTGCCTATGGTAACTTATCTATTCCAAGGGACACGACTCCAACGCGAATGAATTTATTTGAGTCTTACTTCTCCTGTAAGTGAAAAAGTGTTTCTGTTGGAAAATAAAGATTAATTATTATTATTATTATTATTATTATTGAAGTTTTATTTACTTCGACATTTTAATTTATGTGTTATACATGTCATATCTTGATATTTATGACACATAGTTGAAATATAAAATATCTGACATCTAAATGAATTCTGAAAATAAAGCCGCGCAAATTTAAAAAAACGTTTACTTCTCGCCCCCCTGCAGTGGGGTTTCAAGACTCGAAGAAATTTACTATTGCTGTACCTTATCTATGTATGCACTTTATTTATGGTAAGAACCCAATGAGTGGGCTGAACAAAACACAACACTTCCTAACCTAAATTTTCGATGATCTCTCGTGCAGGTGTTTTGGAAATATCTCGAAGAGTCTTTGCGATAATTCAGTTTGTCGTAACGATCGAATGAACGATTCCAGGACAAAGATTACACCAATCCACAATTGACGTAATTTTCATGCTCCTATCATCGTGACTAAAATTGCTTGTGCAATATTGCAACACGTCAAGCGAAAGTTACATCGCTTGTCCAGAACCATGAATATCGGTAGCACTTGTTTTGCCCGATTTAAACTGTGCAGTCCATTTATACATTATAATATTTCTAATTTTAGGAAACTGTTATTTAGATATAGTGCTGTGCTGTTATTTAAATAAATAGTTACTCTAATCGCCACCAGAACTGTGATAAAAACTCATAGTTTATGAGATGGGACAAAGTTGTGTTTCAAAATTTTGGGTTGGCTGCACAATTGCTTCAACATGTTTTATAGTACCTATACTAAATATATCATTATATCATATACGCAACATTATCACAATACAAGAAGGAAGGAACACTCGTATTAAGTTAGATTTTGCCTGTATATGTAAGCTGTATTTCTGGTGCGCTCTTATTTAACATTGTATTACACTTCAAAAACAGTGGCGGCTCGTGATTTTTTGGAACAGGAGGGCACAATGTAGAATTAACAAATTAAATAAAAAACATATGTATCCATTTGAAAAAAGAAATTGATGGTCGTAACTTATTTTTGTTGTTTTCTATTTAATTTGTTAATTCTGCATCGAATTCTAAGTATGTTTCATGTGCCATGTCCTATACCCAAACTCAACAGTTATCGAGAAATTTACAATTGTACATGCAGTTATTGATATGTTCAATTGTAAATTTCTCGATAACTGTTGAGTTTTGGTATAGGATATGGTACATGAAACATACTTAGAATTCGATCTAGAATTAACAAACTAAATAAAAAACATATGTTTCCATTTGAAAAAAAAATTGATGATCGTAACTTATTTTTGGACCAGTCTTTGTACATCAATTTACCATCAAAAAAACCGCAGCTAAAAATAAAAATCGACCTATCCGAGCGTTTTTCCATAAAACAAAACCAAAAATTTTAAATGAATTTATTCCAGCCCGCGCGTCCTCACTGTATATTACATACTGGACAGCCACGCGGCACCATAGAGGAGTGCCCCACCGCTGACGTATATCTGCGCGCTACCCGCGCCAGTTTCATCGCTCGATTTCCAATACAGACGGGGCCTCACGGGGCAGTCGCGCGAAATGCCCCGGAGCGTACGTCAGACTGCGATTTTTAAACGCGCTGAAAAAACGGACTGTTACTTCCGAAAACATATTATTTGTTATCAAACAAATCAGAAAAATTACATACAAATTAGGTATTTATAATTAATTTATCTGTTAAAAGAAATTTGTCATGGGGAAATTTGTCACAGGGGGGCAGTGCCCCGTTGCCCTCCCTGCAGCAGCCGCCACTGTTCAAAAAGAACTATACAATATTTAGTGTGTTCAGTCTGGTTCACACCACACTTGTTGGGCCGCTGGAGTACCTGTTTGATTTCACAACCGGGTTCTAAGGGAAGTGTGTGACTGGGTGTGATAACTCCTTTGCGATGTTGGCATTGCACAGATGCGCCTTGCTGGTCTGGGTATGTAGATGACTCCAATTTGTGCGAAATGACAATTTGAAAAACTGGACGCGGTTATAGAAGAAGTACTTTGTTATAGACAACTAGCAATTAGCTTGATTTTATTAATCAAAGTGCAAAAATAGACGTCAGACATTAAAGCTTAGGTTGTAGAATCCTTAGTGGCTATTACAGCGTGACAACAAACAAAAAGTTGTAAAAGTATTATTTGAAGAAGTTGCAGAAGTAACCTCAGTTGTTGAAAATATGTATTTCAAAAAAAAGATTTATTAATAGTTATTATAAACAAGTCCCTAAATAAATTTTATAGCGGAATCAATAAATTGATTATACTGTCTACGCGATTAACTCGACTATATTTAGAAGTTTTGTGCAAGCTATCTATCGGCAGTCGTGGCAAACACATGCTCACGTGACAAAATGCGACTTTCTTATTAGTTAATATTCAAATTCACCAGAGAAAGAATCCCAAAATATAGGACATGAATCACGAATTCTAGCAAGTATTCACGTGAGAAAACTTGTAGTGACGTAATTTTCATCACGGCAACCATCACAGCGCCCCGTAGGTAACCAGCGGCCGAAAAAGCGTCGTTTGAGCCAAGTTCTATTCACCCCAGTGTGTTAGATATATTCTGTGAGCGTAAGAAAAACTGCAAGTTGAAGGTGTAAAATTCAAATCTTAAAAAATGCCCGAATGTTAATTTTCGCTATTATTGTTAGTGAGGTAAATTAACGAAATTATGCTTGCTTCAATAAATATATGAATATTTATTGTTAATTGTTTTAGACTGATAATGTTCCGGATAATTCATGATAAAATTTAACTAACAGGCGTGAAATTACTTTATAAAGCACGCTTTAATTATTTTGTAACAAAACTAAATTAACGATATTAGTAAATCTATAAAAGTGGTACATATATAACTACAAAACAGGGGAAAAAATGAGATGTGGCCACCACACGACTTTCCTATACGTATGAGCGTTTCAAACTATACAATTTTAAGAACTTTTTTATACAAAACTTATTCAAAATCCTATTCTAAGTACTTTCATTCTCTTAATAAATCGCTATAGAATGCATACTTTGCAAGATATTCGAAAAAAAGTGCTACTCGCTAAGAGTAAAAGTGCCACTTCCGGTCCGAATTTTGAAATTTCATGTATACAAAAAATATTGCAAATTCAACTCTAAATACTTTTGTACTCTTAATAAATATATATAGAATGCATAATTTACGACATATCTGCAAAAAATTGCTATTCGGTAAGAGTAAATGTGGTACTTCCGAAATTTTTTTTGTACAAAAGATATTTAAAATTATAATCTAAATACTTTTATACTCGTAATATACCTGCCTAGAAAGCATGACTTGCGAGATATTCGCAAAAAACTGATTTTCGATAAGAGTAAAAGACCTACTTCCGGTTGGAATTTCGAAAAACTTTTTTAAGATAATTTGTCTAAAATTTAATTTTGAGTACATTTTAATTCTTTATAAATTTGTTTAAACTTAGTAATTGACGAAATATTGGCAAAATTCGAATTTTTCACTGAAGTAAAGTACTACTTCCGGTCTACCGATTTTACTGAAAAACTAATCAGATCTCAAGACGCTGATTATACACGTAAATACAAAATTTGGAATTGATATCTACAGCGGTTTGACCGCTATCGTGGTCACACACACAGAGACAGACACACAGCCACACACACACAGAGACAGACACATAGACATTTTTTTAAAACCACTTTTTTGGTATCAGGGGACTTCAAAACGTGGACATCTGCAAAAATCTCGAGGTCGAAAATTTTCGTCATCACAATACTTCCTTATACTACGTATAAGAAAGTAATTATTGTAATTAAGAAGTGATTTTAATTAAGTGATTCGTATAGACACAACATTATTTTCCCCTTTCAAGAAGTATGTTCCTTAATTAACAGAAATTTGACACATATAGAATAAGGAAATGTAGAATGCTATTCCTGCTATGCAATGAAGAAAAATGAATGAATTTTACAGTTTTTTGAGCTTTTCATCAGAGAAAATTTATTTTTGCCTTTAAAAATAATGCGACATTTGAATATTATATCTCCATAGGGAAAGTTAATTTGATAAAACTCAAACATAAATATATATGATATAAAAATAACTTTAAAATATTATAAAATAAATTACACTATAAGCAAAGGAACCTCCTCTCCCCCTTTGTGTATAATTGTGTAGATATATCTATATGAGGATATTTTTACTTAAAAGAATTCCGTAACGTTGAACCCTTACTCTTAAATTACTTCTCAAACTACCAAAATGGCGGAAAGTTCATACCGAGTAACGTATTCAGTAGGTTCAGTTGTATCCCTGCCAATACTATTAGTTCTAGTTACTGCATTGTAATTATAATCAAATTTTAATAAATTTTGAAATAATATAATAACTCATGTTGTGTTAACTGATATATTGCTCATTTTCTAAAGCTAAAACTCATGCAAAGCATATTATATGCATTAAAAAGTACTACTAAAATAAAATGAAATGTAGACTTGTTTGAATGATAATTGCGTGAATCACACATACCAGCTTTTTCAAGTTCCTCAAAGAAAATTGTCATTATCGCTGATAAAATATTGTTATGGAGATTCAATAATTATGCACTTTATTTTCTTATTTGTTTTGAAATATATGTTTAACAAGTGTATACATATATCATACATCCAAGAAGAATAAATCTTTCTGCTTATCTCGCTGAGATAATAAAATGGATATTTTATATGAACGAAAGCATAATACAACAAACAACAAAGGCAAAATGAAGAACAAAGGAAAACAAAGAAATATACTAACAATAATCGAGACATTTTTTCTTTTCAATAAAATAACCAATGTATGATGAAAGAAAGACTTTAAAAGCTATAGTTCAAACGTAAATTAAAAAAAATCATATTCATAAAATCTATACCAAGCCCACGTTTGGACAAAATATAATGAAGGCATACATCTTACATGTGAGAATTAATACTTTACATATGTATACTCTACAGTAGATTGATTACCACCAACGCAAATCAAAAATTATCTCAATATCATCCAATGAAGTTCTCTACATTATAACTTAGATGTTATAATTAACTTGTAATAATTATCATTATTAGTGTATTTAATGGGCAGATATTGTTTTATCGGTTATTGTAATTATGAAAAAACTGCCTCGTCAGTAATTAATAACATACATACAATAAACCAAGATAAAAGTAACTCCGTATTATGCTGCACGCATTGTATAAACAATATAACTTAGACTTATATTGAAATTTATAAAATAAACTGAGTAGGTATAAGCATGAATAACTCGTGCAGAAGTTTATTTAAATAGAATTCAATTATGTTTTTGGAGGAGTATTTCCGAGACCTATCTAATCCTAGTAGATGTATAAACCTTCAACGAAAATATTATAATCAACTATGTACCTTGCTCCTTACTACATTATAACATTATAACTTGCGGTTAATGGGTAAGTAGGTTATCACTTGCGAAAACAAAAAGAACCGTTCAAATATCCATGAAGAATTTAAAAAAAAGACACTAAATCTATTGCAAATCTGTTATGCAATTATGCAATTAAAACGTTTAAAGAACAATATTCATTATTATGATACCTATTCAATCTCCCATTTAATACAGTTATTGTAACCTTTTAATTCTTTTATAGTGGCGTCTCATGAGTGATTAGACAGAGGTTTAACAATCTTGACATGAAGTAATTTTACATACGAATGTAGATTGAATACATTCATAATTTTGGAAAAGTAATAAAATACATGTTATCTAAGACGCGATCGAAATTGATTGACATGATCTTATTCTATTTTCCATCGGCTTGACATCAATATCTAATTCCACTTTTTAATGTAAAATCAGCGTTTTAAGAAAATCGTTATGTTTTTGTCATTTCTAATTTAAATTTATAGACATGGTTAGGCGAAGTAGGCACCAATGAAACAGATCAGCGCTAATACTATAAGTAAAGTAGGCACCAACATACGTATATATAAATAAGACCTACATAAATATACAAGACTAAAAAATTGGGAAATATTTCTGTGTTGAACAATATGAAGTCCTCTGATCGCAAAAATTGACTTTTGCAAACATGTATCTCTCTCTCTCTTTGAGTGTGTGTGTGTTTGTGTAACCATAATATCGACCAAACGGTTAGAGTAATCTCTTCACAGTAAATTACTATACTTATATTTAGAATTATATTAAGAGCCTCAATATCTAAACAGATGATTGTTATAACTAATACTTTCACTTACCGAAAATCAGTTTTTTTGTAAAATACAGAGTGAATCATTAGTAGCCGCTTAATCGATAGCTCTTTTGTATTTTCAATAAGACAAAAAATAATAAGTGGAACATTCATGATTGCTTGGGGCGCATATTCCAAAAATACCTTTAGCTCTGATGCACTTCCGGTTTCACAGAAAATACATGGAGCTTACGTTTTGTAAATGAAACACCCTATATATTTTTAAACTTTCTGGTACTGCTTTAAATTTCCTATGCACCTGTTTTTTTTCTTTTTCAAAATCGAGCCAAAAGTTTTTGAGTTATTATTTCTTTTTTTTGGAAATTTTTGATCAAACACGTTTGCATCATTTGGTATAAGTTGCATTCGACAATACCAAGAAACCGTTTCTTCAAAGTCTACTTCCCACAAAATGTGTGTGGGGGAATAGTGGGAAGTTACATAATTGGACCTTATATCTTTGATGCAAATGTTAATGGAAAAGGGTATCTTCATTTTTTACGGAATGATTTTAAAAAGTTTTTGGAAAACCTTCTTTTTCATGTTACTGGTCTTATGTGGTTTCAACATGATGGATCCTCAAGTTCACTATAGTCATCAAGTTAGTGAAAATCTAGATCAATATCATCAATTTCAGAAGTTTTACGAAACGTTAGTACTTCTTTGGAAAACAGAATACGCAAGCGCATTGCACAGAATGGTTGAACATATTATTTAATGAAATTTGTTTTTCTTACTTTCCTTTGTTGTTGTTTTGGTTAATTTTATATAGATTATTTAAATTGCGTTTTTATATTTTTGTGTCACGCCATCAATTTCTAATTTTTGAAAACTGCAACGGTCTTTTATGAAGAGCATCAACTAAATGAAAGAAAAGGAGGCAAAGTAAATTGCAGATGGCAATATTGTTTCATGCACCTTTTTGCGCGGCAGCAAATGTGTTAACAAACAGTGTAAAAAATGAAATACTGCAACAGAACATTTCTAGAATTGAAAAATTAACATGAAATGTAGTAGTCTATAAAAGTGTTATTTGGGATGTACGAGGAAAGAACAGAACAGGAGAGAGTCTCCTTAATAATAATATTTGTCCATAGTGGTAACTCAATATGACCGCAATACATAGGCGTGCATATTGTGCATAAATATTTTGTACATATTTTATATATATTTTATATATATAATATATATATATATATATATATTATATATATAAAATATATATATATTATATATATAATATAAAATATATATATTTTATATATATTTTATATTTTGTGTATATGTACACCTCGAATGTTTTCGAAAATCATTTAAAATAGGTTCTTAGTCCAATAATAATTAAAGTAATATAGTGAGTGCATTATTTTTTCAATCCTTTTATTCATTTTAATATACAGTATCATTTATTCTAACTGTATTAAAGAAATCATAAAAAAAACATTCCTAGAATATGTATGTTACACCACTCAACACATAATCAAACATACCGGATATATGACAACTAATTCAAAATACTCATTTTGTAAATTATGATTGGTCAATATTGCCATAACTGACCTGCCTTAAAGTGGTAACTTCCGTCTAAATAACACCTATGCCCCCACCAGTTTATTATCTCTCCTGTTCTATTCTTTCCTCGTAGCTTGGGATAGTTGGGTTTAGCCTTACTTACTTTGCTTGAAACTTCAATATTGCCATAACTGACCTGCCTTAAAGTGGTAACTTCCGTCTAAATAACACCTATGCCCACACCAGTTTATTATCTCTTCTGTTCTATTCTTTCCTCGTAGCTTGGGATAGTTGGGTTTAACCTTACTTGCTTTGTTTGACACTTCATTTGATTCAGGCAGTTGAAGGTCGATTCGGCCTTCCCACTGATTTAACGAATATTTATGTGCATAGAACAACAGCGCTCGTAGTTCTTTATTTGACCGCTGATTGCTCCTACAGTGAATTATTTCAGGAATTACACACGATATGTATAGAATAATATGCTACAATAAACTAAAAACTTTTCCATTAAAAAAAAATAAGTTGTATGGTCAAATTTCGGGAAGTAGTCTTTAAGTAGACAAAAAATTTTGAGATATTGCACAATGTAAACATGATTTTTTTTCGGAACACGTGCTTTGGTCAAAAATTTGCAAAAGAAAATTTAAAACTCAAAAACTTTTGGCGCAATTTAAAAAGAGAAAAACAGTGTAATAGGCGGTTTTACAGTACTAGAAAATCTAAAAATATATAGGTGTTTCATTTAAAAATTAAGTTTCATGCATTTCCATGAAAAGTGCGTTTGATTTCAAAGTATTTTTGGAATATACGGACCAAACAACCAGGAATGAACTCTGCACAAATTTATTAAAAGGACATAAGTATTTGAAACACACCCTATACAGTCGGTGGTCTATATAACGTAAATACTCAAACCTATACATTACATACATAAGTAAAAGTTAAAACTAATTAACATTTATATACCTTTATCAATAATGAAAAAGAAGGAAATCACTTGAGGGCTTTGTTTTGACTGACATGTACTATTCGTATGAATAAATGGAATTCATATAGGTATATAGTGTGTAATACATAATTAATTTCTGGTATTCCTCGAAAGTATGTTATTCTGATAAAATAAAGCATTACAATAAGATTCGTATCAGAATAGTGTCACTAATTCATACAGATTGCGCGTACACGATTTATGCGTATTATTTATTTTGCATTTATATTTTTATCTATTCTTTGAATATACTCTAGGATAAGAGATTCGTCACTGAATGTTCGTACCTCACAAATATTTGTTTAAGTTAGGTGCTTTATACCCTACTTTTCCTTACCTGTATTATTAGCTATATCTCACAATTACTTGATAATTTTAGATACAGCATGTCTTAAAAATCTTTGCTAAAATTACATTCTTCCCACTGAATGCCGTTCATTAATAGAAAAACATAACATGGAAAATAAAATTAAATAAGTCGAATTATGGTATTGTACGTAAAACTCCTATCTTATGTAAATTATATAAAATGCATAATTATAGGCCAATATTGTCCTAGTGGACTATAATTTAAGTCATTATGAAAATGTCATGAAATACTAGATATCTTTTGTCATCAAGAAATAGGAAAATATTGTTTATGTACAGCTGCTTTTAATAATACCAGATATTTAGTTATGGACATGAGAGCAATAAGCTAGCATAAGCATGTGCAAATTGATTTTTTAGAAAGGTGGTGTTGAAATTTAAAATCACTTTATTTTTACTATACCATATAGTTATAATTAAGGCATTGCTTCAAAATCTATAATTCTATTTCAGTAAATAATCAAAGTTAATGCTGGGCGTTAATATTCTTCTCTTATTATATTGATACATGTACTAAGAGAAGAATATTACGATAACGTGTGGAAATTTTATGTATATGCCAAAGTTTGTTTATTTCTCTTTGTAAACTCTTTGAACTCCTTTGATTAGTAATTTTCATTTATTTGTATACTTGCTTTTCAGGTCTGCCGTTTTCTGTATTACACTATCAAACATAGTATCGAGTTTTCTTGTCAAAGTAAGTAGGTTGACCTTGTAGACAGAGACTCAAAGAAGTAGTTCAGATATAAACCATGTTCAAGGAATTGTCTCTCCAATGTTTAAGTGTGTTGCAGATTGTGAGAATGTTGCTTATCTTCCCGCTGAAGCGGTGCTAATGAAACTAACATTTCGAAATATTTAATCACTGATAGACGATCATAATATCTTTTTGTATTGACTCTTGTGAAATTATGTAAAGTGTGGTGATTTCACGCATACAGTGTCAGATAAAGTCAGATTTTATGTGTCACAGCAAATATCTCCGCTGTTGTATGATGATTAAAAAATGACATATAAGAACGTTATTAAATTATTTATTTTTAATAATGTGTCAAAATCGGAAAAACAAATTGAACATCAAATAAGTCGGATAAAGCAAATAAATTTAATATTTTAAATGAAACGTACCCTGTATTATTATATATTTAGAAACTACATGAATTTATCTTTACAACGGTGTATCACATATTGTACTTCTTTCATTAATTTATGACGTAATAGAATAAATAACAGAGAGCGTTCAAAACGTAGGCAGTTCAAAAAAAAAGGTAATTTCCATTCTAAGAAAACATAAAATGACCCCACATAAAATGAAATCGATTCACAATTCAAGAGCTGGTGATTCTGATAGGGGGTTAATATTTTGTAATTGGCTTAACAATAAATCAACATTTGCAATTCAAGAAGAAGAAAAAAGAATCGAGAAAAATTAATGAAATAAAGTACATGTGTGATGTACCGTTGTAAAGATAAATACTTTCATTTAAAATATGAAATTTATTTGCTTTAGTTGACTTACTTGATGTTTAAGTGTTTTTCCGAATTTGACACATTATTAAAAATAAATAACCCCATTATCTCTTTTATATTTTATAATCATTTATACAATAACCGAGATATTTGCTGTGACACATAAAATCTAGCACACTGTATAACATGTGTTTATCTACTTTGGATGTAAATGCTCATTTTATTAATGGTATCGTTTCCTATCTTTATCCGAATTAGGATAACAGTATTGGAAATATGATTTTCACGTCAGGATGAGCTCATAGTAAACACAAATACATGAATGATTCAAATTACATTAAGGGAATAAAGAGTTCATAATTACATATATGTATACAGGGTGAGTCATTAGTAGCCGCTTCCTCGATTGCTCTTTTGTGTTTTAAATAAAAGAAAAAACAATTAGTGGAAAATCCATGGTTGGTTGTGGCGCATATTGTAAAAATACTTTAGGCTCTGGCACACTTCCGGTTTCACCGTAAATGCACGAAATTTAATTTTTTTAGATGACTCACCCCATATATCTTTGGATTTTCCTGTACTACTTTAAATTGTCTGTTCGACTGTTTTTTCTTTTTCAAAATTGAGCCATTAGTTTTTGAGTTATTAATTTTTTTTGAAAATATTTGACCAAAACACGTGTTCAGAAAAAAATCATTTTCACATTGTTTTTAAAAGCAAAAACATTAACTTTGGTGGTGCTTGTAGCCAAGAAAATTCTGCATCATTTGGTAAAGTTGCACTCGACAATACTTCAATAAACTTTGTGTTTTCAAAGCCTACTTCCTGAAATTTTCACATACCAAAAACTGATTTTTTTTAAATGGAACACCCAGTATTTTATTGGGGCATTTAGTTCCTTTTTTTATTCTCTTTCATTTTTGTTAACAATGTTCTATACCTATCTTTTGTAATTTCTGAGATAATCACTATATGACCAATTAGCGGTCAATTAAAGAACTACGAGCGCTGTTGTTCTATGCACCAAAATATTCGTTCAACCAATGGAAGGCAGGGATGGCGCCCGACTTCCTTAGTCAACAAACAAAGTAAATGTTATGTCCAACTATCCCAAAAGTAATAATTTTATAGAATGAAGAGCATCCCATATCAATTTTTTAATTCCGGCAATGTCCAATTGCAGCATTTTATTTTTAACACTGTTGGTTAACATCGAAATAAAATAAAGGTTATGTTTACCGACATATTTGAAGATGTCTTCAAAAAGTTTTGAAAATCCGTTTGTAGATAGCGAAGATACTCTCCTCTATTAACATTTTCATCAAAGAAATAAGGTCCAATTATGTAACTATCCACTATTCCTCCCCACAGTTTTAATGACCAACGATTTTGAAAGTTTACAGGTGTGATAAAGTGGGGGATTATATGTTTTATAATAACAGAAATTGTGACGATGAACGTATTCACTTGAATAGAAGGTTTCGTTGGTAAACAACAAAAAATTGAGAAAGCCAGGATAATTTATCTGTTGCCAATTGACAAAAATGTAAGCGATTCTGAAAAATTCTTTCATCTAACCCTGTGTATGAATATGCTACGGTTGAATTTCGTATTTCCTGATTATTCTGGATTCTCAAATTTGACTTACATCTAACTGCCGACTAATTTTCGTAGTACTAGTATGGGGGTTTTCAACTACACCCGCAAGTACCATAAATGTCTTCCTCACCAGTTATTGCTTTTTCCGCTCTTTCTTGCATATTCAATGCTTTCTGTTCACTCAAACCATCCACTTTATATTCTTGAAGGTTTCTGGCTTCGGTTGACTTCTACCAGGGATCGCTGTGCATAGTCTTGATGCTAGCAAAGAGTTTCTTTCAGATTCACTCAAAATGTCAATCATATCTTTTAACTCTTCATAAGAATAATTCAATTGGATGATAACTAATAGCGATGCTTTTATAAGTTTGACATAAATGTATACCGACTTTCTTTAACAGTTGACTCAGGCAGTCAGTCGCATTCCAGCCTTTATTGGACCAATATTTGGGCGCAAAGAACAGCGCCCGTAGTTCTTTAATTGACCGCTAATTGCTCGTATAGTGATTATCTCAAAAATTAGAAAAGATAGGTATAGGACATTGTTAACAAAAATGAAAGAGAATAAAAAAGGAACAAGATGACTCAATAAAATACTGGGTGTCCCATTTAAAAAAAATATGTTTTTGGTATGTAAAGATTTCAGGAAGTAGGCTTTGAAAAAGCAAAGTTTCTTGAGGTATTGTCAAGTGCAACTTTACCAAATGATGCAGAATTTTCTTGGCTACAAGCGCTACCAAAGTCAATGTTTTTACTTTTAAAAACAATGCGAAAATGATTTTTTTCTGAACAAGTGTTTTGGTCAAATATTTTCAAAAAAAATTAATAACTCAAAAACTATTGGCACAATTTTGAAAAATAAAAAACAGTTGCACAGGCACTTTAATGCAGTACAAGCAAATCCAAAAATA
The DNA here is from genome assembly GCA_963170755.1 of Amphimallon solstitiale. Lineage (NCBI taxonomy): Eukaryota > Metazoa > Arthropoda > Insecta > Coleoptera > Scarabaeidae > Amphimallon > Amphimallon solstitiale. The sequence continues at coordinate 112,182,767 of OY720679.1, read as the reverse complement.
TATAGGATGAGTCATTTAAAAAAATTAAGTTCCGTGCATTTCCGGTGAAACCGGAAGTGCGCCAGAGCTTAAAGTATTTTTACTAATTGCTTTTTCTTTTATTTAAAACACAAAAGAGCAATCGAAGAAGCGGCTACTAATGACTCACCCTGTATACTAAGAGCGTATATTTTGAATAATTTACTTCTATTCTTCGGCAGATTGATCATCGCTATTGAAAAGACAAAATATCAACAACAATATCAACAAATACAAGAAATAAAAACAGTAATAAAAAATAATAACAAGAAGCAAAAACACTACATTTACAGAATCCGTAGATCAAAACGTATGAACTGCGTTACTGCGATGACAAAAACTAAGGCTTAAGGGTACTACTAAACTCCGCGAAAAAATCTCGAAAGCTATTGCAGATAGATATATGATATGCTTAAGTAAAAGTAAAGTATGCTTTACTTTAGGAGTAAAATAACATAGAAAAACACTATGCATTCCATTAAAAAAAATTAGTTTTTTCCATTTGAAATTTGTGATATTGCTTTCCCTTTCCTGAACACTCTGTACCAAAAAAAATAATTTTAACAATTCTTAAAAGTTATCGCAAGTATAAACTATACTGGCATACCAAAAATTTCGATTGTGTTTTGTTTTAAAAAAAATAATATTAGGATCAGTACTGCTATTCTAGGCCAACCTGTATAAACTAAAGTAATTTTAAGCGATGCCCCTTTAAGAATTAAACAACATTTGTTTGCAAAGCTTTTTTGTACCTTCAAACGGTATAGAGATATCGACCGACACTAATATTGGAAAATGTATTAAAGTTTAGGCAGTATTAGCTCGTAAACCGCCACTCTAATCCAAACCCTGGCATCCTTTTTGTTTTGTCTAGAATCTCAAGATGTATTAGAAATTGTTAAATAAATGTGGTGTTGCCATTTAAGAAAATATGTTTTTCTGAAATAGCACCCAATCTGGTAACAATGCGTTTATTTTTCTTATTTGGACTTATTCCTAAAGCTTTGCTTCAGGAACCATAGGTCTTTCTTTTCAAATAAAAAAGTTAGCCTATGTCAAGATTTAAAAAAATAATCCTGTATATGTATTTAGTAAAACTATTTTCTTATGGGTAAATATTAATTTTATCTTCGATCAATTTCTTCCTATTCGAACATAATTTAATTGTTCTTAACGCATTGCTTGAGTGCATTATGAAATTATGTTTTATAAATGCTCAAATGTCATGTACTTCATTGTACCTACTTTTATAAAATATTGAATATTTAATTTAAATTCTATTAACGAACAATTCTTGGATATTTGTCATTTAACTAAAAGATTAAAGCTTGTTTGAACACGAGACATAAGCTACTGGTGATCAAGTAGTAAACAATAAGCGTTATGTTTTTCGTCTTAAAGCAAGAACGAGTTTAATGGTTGGTTGATCGCTCCTGTCAAGTACCATTAATGTTAATAATTTTAAAAATATATAGTTACAACATTATATTAAAGTATTAACTCGAAGCCAATTATATTATTTCAGAAAGCTATCGAAATTAGAATTATTGTTCCTATATTGATTCTTTATCTAAAGTATGCGATTACAGGTCTGTTAATAATACTATTAAATAATATTAATAATTATCTCTTATTATAAAGTGTATCGAGTAATAACATGAAATAATTATTGCCCAAATCAAATAGAAATTTAGTTGATGACAACAAGTTTATTTCATATAATAATGAATAAATTTTGTTTGGATGAGAAAAGGGCAAAAATTATTTCAATTACAGTTGGCAAGCAAATACAAAGAAACAGGTGCTTTTTTTATAAAACTGTTCATTAAATTGGAAATGTTCAACAAATAACTTTCATACCGTACCGTGTAATTGCACATAAAAAATAAGGGTTTATTTTAAGGCATGCACGTCAAACGTAATTCTATTTGAAAAATAATCAAACTTAAAAATATCATTTGCTACATTGAGAGGTTATTGTGTTATTTTTCTCATCGATTTGAAAATATTGTATAATAGATATAATTTAACAAGTGTAATGTTGTGCAATTTCCCTTTAATTCAAATGACAATGACTGCAACTTCAATATATTAAGAATTATAAATCTTATTCCACTTATTTAAGAATATTAAATGTTGTATCAAAAAAATAATCTAATAAATTATTAAAGCTACATTCTTATAAACAATTAAATTGCAATTATGTACTAATAATTATATGGCACAAAACACGCAAGCTTATATAAATGTGCATATGTGCATTATGTTTTAACCCACTTTGATGTACACTGATGAATAACATCAATGAGAAAATATACTACAAAGAATGCAAAATATACTCACAGAAACATCAATACTGACAAAATGTTAGCCCTTTCTCTTGGATTGCGCTTTCTTTTCGGTCTTTCTTCGTTATCCATCTTTAAAAGTAAGTATGTAAAAATATATAACTTATTCTATTTATCACAAAAATAATCAGGAAATTAAAATTTTCGGATGGATTGAATTTAAATATAAGCACATGCACTAAAACGCGCAACTAAATCAGGTACGTACGATACGTATAAATTTAGAACTCGTACTGTAAGTGTGGTAATATGAAATTATCGGAGAACTCCATTCACTCGGTGAAATTATACTGCGCCTGTGCTGTACAACAGATAAATTCGAGGAACGGCATTTCAAATCGATTATTTTCTCTGAAAGTTCTGTATCAAAACAAGAATTCTCTCACAACTTCGCATTATTGTACATAGCCTCAAAGTCAAAAGCCTTCTTGGTATTGCCGGTTACTAATATTGGGAAGTACTCAGAATATACTATGTTCCAAGTATATAACTTTACATAATGAAAACAATGGAAAAAATTATTTCAAAGAAACTCTAATTACATAGTATTGCATACACGCTATTAGACAAAAAGAAAACAATTACAGACAAAACAATTAGGTTTTCACATTATGTCAGTTGTGTACAAATAAACTTTTCTATCGAATGTATATTATGTATTCTGTTTTCGTAAAGATATTTTTTCATTAATCTTCATCTATGTCTTGTAGCAAACGTTATATAAGGAAATGGTACCGTTGATATTTCTTCATAACATATGCTATAACTCAATCAACACATATGTAACACAATAGATGTATATACAGAGACAATCATTATAATTATACCGTGTCATGCAAGCAATATTATAGTAATACGGATATTGGTCCGTCTTGTTTCTCCTACACTCTCTTTCCACTATACTAACGTGGTTTAAAAGCAGTCTTTAAAAAAACCAGAAAGAGTTCGTTTATGTATAGTAATTAGTTGAACGCATGTCGGATGATTACAAGAATTTACAGCAATTAATATAATACAAAATACAGTTTCAGTTGAGCAAACATGATTTATGGTGGGAACGTGTTACATTCAGTTGCACGTCATACTAGATCCATGACGACTCGTCTTGTATATGTTGCCGGATCTACTCTTATTTCTGACAGTGACATTTGATATAACCAAAGAAAAAAAATATTTACTATACAATAACTATAACGTAATATATTTAGTAATTCAAATGCTCTAAGACTTCAGTCTTTCTCAACTTATTTATTATATTGATTTAAATTGTCACAAACCTTAAATGTTTCATTACGTATCCATAATATAATTTAAAATAAGCAATACTTACGCTATTCATATTAAATTTAACACATGATTATTGAAAAGTTTATTAAAAGCCTCGACTGTTTACAGAAACCTTTCGGCATTATATTCAATGAACGCAAATAAATAATAAATACATTTCTAACAACAATTTATATCAAAGCAAAAATAAGCATGAAGAATTTGACAGGAAGAATATACACAACGCACGTCTTTTTGACAGATATGATTTATCTGTCAACACTGAATTGAACTATTAGTCTATTAAAAATATATAATAAAGAAATTTAATATTGAAACGGAAATTATGTGTTTATTTGCCATGAATGCGTATATTATGATCAATTTATAAATCTTCTATTTAAGCTAATGAAATAAATGCCCTCAAGTATAATTTAACAAAGTAACTTCTTTAGTTTCTCTAATACAGTTATGACAACATGTAAACGTCATCGATGACATGCAATTGAACTTAACGCGTCTCCAGTATATACAGGATGAGTCGTGAGGAATCGACCAAACTCTAGGAGTATATTCTACATGTGAAAATAATGAACAAATACTCAAATGTTGTTATCCGATTTTTATTTATTTTCGAGTTATAGCGTAATTAAAATGTATATTTAGTATGCCATGTCTATGTATGTATTCGTGAAAACAGTGAAACCCCGGTAGCAAATCATCATAGGGAAGTCTTCCTAACTGAAACGCTATCTGTTCGTGGTTTTCCGAACTAGCGGTGGTGACATCTAAAGCAGTCGAGAAAGAGTGTAGAGTGTTTTGTATGTCTAATGCGTCTAATGTCACTACCTCTCGTTTATTGTTGATATAGTGAGGGTGCTGCCATCATAAGAAACGTTCCCTATTGTACATACATACCTTGGAGTAAATTATTATAAAATTGTTATTCGAGTTTTATGACAATGACTTGACGTTTGTACGACTAAAGTGTAGGAAACTAAAATGCCACGCACTTATTCAAATTTAGAATATGTTAATATGGTGTTTGTTTATGGATTTTGTAATGGGAATGCTACTGCTGCTGCTAATGAATATAGTCAACGGCTTCCACATCACAGACATCCTAATAAAAATGTATTTATTAGTGTATTTAACAAATTGTGCGAGACCGGAAAGCTTCCCAGTTTAAGCATAATACCTGAAATGAATGGCGGTATTTTTGAAAATATATTATAAAGAACGATAATAAGAATGGGATACCAAATCTTTAATGCATGAAACTTTGTTTATTTAAAATTACGGTATAACTCGAAAACAAATAAAAATCGGATAACAACAGTTGAGTTTTTTTTCATTTATTTTCACCAGTCGAATACACTCGTAGACTTTGGTCGATTCCTCACGACTCACTCTGTATATGCAACAACACTAAGTTACTACCGTAACTATGGAAAAAATATTTTTTGTTAGTTTTTCTATAGTTGATGCGACTATGAGATTAAAAAGCATATATTCTTTTAAAAATAAAATGCTATGGCTTCTACATAAAATATATACTCTGTCCTGTTGAGTAGAATAGACAAAAAATACAAAATTACATAACCTTTTATTGCATTAAAACGTTTTGTTAAAAATTAATGACCTCAGTAAAATCCTTTTTTTTCCCAAATCCCGGTATCTTGAATCCCGGGCTCTCGGAATCCCGGCCGTTTTTTTATGCCGAGCGAGAACACATACCAGAGTTAACAAAAGATGAAAACATTAATGAGCTGATAGAGAAAATCCGCAAAGTTGTAGTGTATTTCAAAAGATCACCATTGAAAAATGAAACAGTACTTCAAAAATATGTGAAGATTGAACGTGAAAAAGAGCTGTCACTTCTTTTGGACTGTAAAAGCAGTTGGAAGAGTCTTTTAACCATGCTGGAACGATTTTCTCTTTTAAAAACCTGTATTCAAAAAGCACTTATAGATCTCAATCATCCAATCCGTTTAGAAGATGCTAATTTTGACTTGGTAAATAAAATATTTGATATGCCGACCCAAATTAAATTAACAGTAGAAGTAATCTGTCGGCGAGATGCTAATTTATGCACAGCTCATGCCCTTTGAAATTTCTTATAAAACAATTGTCTAGCAAAAACTCAGCACTCGCCAATAAAATGAAAACATCCTTAGTGGAACGTATAAAGCAACGACAAAGTGATGATTTAACTGGTGTGTTGAATTATTTAACAAAATCCACGAAAGGATGATGAAAATCAGTTATTATCGGATTTGGAAGGGCTTGACTTATTTCCAGTTCCTGCACAGGTTTTAGTGAGGAAACAAATAAAGAGTATTGTTAAAAGACTAAATAGTCGAGATGACACGGAAGAGGAAGAAATGTTAGGATCACAAACAGATGATGAGCTAAGGCAACAAACATCCCAACCCCAATTGACACTAAAGGAAAAGTTACTGCTGAAAATTAATAAGAGCATGGAATCATGGAATCAATTAGACACGAAATGAGCCTGTTCGAAAATGGAGGAGTTCGTTGATATCACTTAGAATTAGCATATAACTTTAGTAGGGGACTTGTGCCGATTCTGGGACCACCACCACCCCCCACTCCTACTACCCCCCCCCCTCCCCGCAAGATAGGTAGAACCCTCTACCAACCCAACTGATATGGCGCCCCCTAGCGGCCGCCAACCCAACTAAAAATTGCAGATTTCATCATTACCAACCCAACTGATGTGGCGCCCCCTAGCGGTCGCCAACCCAACTAAAAATTGCAGATTTCATCATTACCAACCCAACTAAAAATTGCAGATTTCATCATTACCAACCCAATGTGGCGCCCTCTGACGGCCACTAACCAAACTAAGGAATGGCAGATTTCATCATTACCAACCCAATGTGGCGCCCTCTGACGGCCACTAACCAAACTAAAAATTGCAGATTTCATCATTACCAACCCAAATACCATGACGCCCTCTCACAGCCACTAACCAAGAAATGGCATCTCTCATGATTGCCATAATGCAGCATCCTCTCACGGTCACTAGCCAAACTAAGGTGACGTCAGACAAAATGGCGGACCATCAAGATGGTCTTTGTTTCTAGAGAATTAATAAATTACCAGGCTTGCTATCGCGCTTCTCAATGTACTTCAAACAGGTCTAAACATGTTTCCAGCGGAAACCGCAACGGCTGTCTGCTTCTGTGATAGCCGCATGCTTGAAATGCATATCTTACTTATAAAATAAAATAAAACAAACAATATTTTTTAAGAAAAAACAATGTATTTATTATTATTAATTAACAATATGACCAAGTTTCATACCCTCAAGATGGTCGATAAAAATATAAACTTTATATCTAAGATCGGCATACCATTTCAAAATTATAAAATAAATATACAGTATGCTACTGGACGAGATAGCAACCAAGTATGAATATACAGGACGTTTCAAAGGTAGGGATTTTTAGAAAAGCAAGATGGCGAATCCAAGATGGCCGCCAAAAATCTAATAAACTAATGCCACGTCAAGCATCCAATCTATCAAAACCATGCACTCGAACTCCTATGAAACATCATCTCAAAACCATCGCTAGAATCAGCTCACAACCGGGTCATGAAGCAGTTCTGAAACCCCTATATTAAAACCACACATTCAAACCACTATCAAATCCCTCTTTTCTCAAAAAGCCATCCAACCATCCATCCATACATCCATCAATCCATCCATCCAACCATCAATCCATCCATCCATCCATCCATCCATACATCCATCCATCCATCTGGACGAGATAGCAACCAAGTATGAATATACAGGACATTTCAAAGGTAGGGATTTTTAGAAAAGCAAGATGGCGAATCCAAGATGGCCGCCAAAAATCTAATAAACTAAGGTGACGTCAGGCATCCAATCTATCAAAACCATGCACTCAAACTCCTATGAAACATCATTTCAAAACCATCACTAGAATCAGCTCACAACCGGGTCATGAAGCGGTTCTGAAACCCCTATATTAAAACCACACATTCAAACCACTATCAAATCCCTCTTCTCTCAAAAAGCCATCCAACCATCCATCAATCCATCCATCCATCCATCCATCCATCCATCCAACCATCAATCCATCCATCCATCCATCCATACATCCATCCATCCATCCATCCAACCATCCATCCATCCAACCATCCATCCATCCAACCATCCATTAATCCATCCATCCATCTGGACTAGATAGCAACCAAGTATGAATATACAGGACGTTTCAAAGGTAGGGATTTTTAGAAAAGCAAGATGGCGAATCCAAGATGGCCGCCAAAAATCTAATAAACTAAGGTGACGTCAGGCATCCAATCTATCAAAACCATGCACTCAAACTCCTATGAAACATCATTTCAAAACCATCGCTAGAATCAGCTCACAACCGGACCATGAAGCGGTTCTGAAACCCCTATATTAAAACCACACATTCAAACCACTATCAAATCCCTCTTTTCTCAAAAAAAGCCATCCATCCATCCATCCATCCATCCAACCATCCATCCATCCATCCATCCATACATCCATCCATCCAACCATCAATCCATCCATCCATCCATCCATCCATCCATCCATCCATCCAACCATCCATCCATCCAACCATCCATCCATCCATCCATCCATCTGGATAACATAGCAACCAAATATTAATATACAGAACATTTCAAAGGTAGGGATTTTTAGAAAAGTAAGATAGCGAATCCAAGATGGCCGCCAAAATCTAATAAACTAAGGTGACGTCAGGCGAAATGGCCGACCATCAATATGATCGATCAAAATATAAACTCAACTTCTAGAAAATACCCAACTCCGTATCACGCATCACAACAACCACCCAACATAGTTTCAAACGCCACAACACCAGACCAACTTAGGAAGATACATCTAGGTCAAACCCCAACACAACATACTTTCAAACACCACCACCGAGGATTTATATTTGACATCAGCATACCATCTCAAAATCATAAAATAAATATACAGTATGATACTGGATAACATAGCAACCAAGTATGAATATACAGGACGTTTCAAAGTAGGGATTTTTAGAAAAGCAAGATGGCCGCCAAAAATCTAATAAACTTCGGTGGCATCAGGCATCAATCTATTAAAACCACTATCAAATCATTCTCTTTAAAAGCCATCATTCCAAAACAATACATTCAAATCATACATTCAGTGATAGACACATAAATGAAATGTATTCGTGCAGCCTAACAGTTCAAAAAGCTTGATATCGAGCTTACCAGCATATTTCTAACAGATCTAAACACGTTTTCTAATGGAAACCACAACGTTTGATCGCTATCAACACCTCTATGATAGTAGCCTTATTTAATATATCTATATCATAAAATAAAAAGGAACAACATATTTTAAGAAAAACAATTTATTAAAAAATAATAACCACATTTTGTAGGTGAATTATGGCTAATATGTAGCATATCAATCATAGGGAAAAAACATTAAACGAATTACAACGATAAACAATTATGACATATAAATCCATAGGTAAAAGATATATAGCAATCAAAACCCTTCCTATATCTACCTCTCTTCATAGAAGACCTAGATATTTAATACCACATACATAAATACATAGACACTCTAATCCTCATATGAATAAATTGATAGACTTATAATAATTATTTTCATCCATAAGTATACATACATACTTTTATATATATCACTACTAGAAATAAGTCGACACCGCTGTGTTAGTCACCTTATTTAATATATCTATATTATAAAATAAAAAGGACCAACATATTTTTAAGAAAACAAGTTATTAAAAATAAAACAACTACACACATCAAACAAACCTCAACCATACTTTCAATTTCACAAATATCAAAATTTAAACAAAACAATCAAATGCAAAGGCAAGGAATGTTCTCGAGATGATCCATATAGTGCAATATAACAATGCAGTAAAACGATAGAGGTGAGATACATGGTCTATCAAAAAAATTTTATTACCCACTTTTTTCAGCAATCAAAACTTTTTGACAAAACACTATACATATGAAGAATAGACATAGCATTAAATATTTCCATTTTAGAGATACCCCAGTTTAATCCCAATTTTAAATAACATAAATTCTTAAATTGATTTAGTTAACTTTCTTATAATATTTAAAAAAGGTTGAAAAAGAAAACATACTAACTCCCACAACAGATAAAATATGTACTATCTTTTTACACTTCATGTTTAGTACTGTCATTAGAAGAAATATGCCTGAGGTAGAGCTTTTAATATGAAATTTAGGGGTTTTTTACACAAAAACATAGTTTATGCCTAATAAAACTAATTTTGAAACATAATGTGCACATAGTATTAAAAAAGAGAATAAAAACATTAAACAAGGTACGCTTCACACGAAACATTATTATAATTCACATTTTAAAAACATGGAATTATATTTTATTTGGATGACATTGTATTTACAAATAGTTTTTATATCATTACAAGAAATATGCTTTTCATTAAATATTAACCACTGAACAACAGCAGTATACACAAAAAAACTTGATAGTCGCCCTATTTAATATATCTATATTATAAAATAAAAAGGAACAACATATTTTTAAGAAAACAATTTATTAAAAATAAAACAACTACACACATCAAACAAACCTCAACCATACTTTCAATTTCACAAATATCAAAATTTAAACAAAACAATCAAATGCAAAGGCAAGGAATGTTCTCGAGATGATCCATATAGTGCAATATAACAATGCAGTAAAACGATAGAGCTGAGATACATGGTCTATCAAAATTTTTATTACCCACTTTTTTTTTCAGCAATCAAAACTTTTTGACAAAACACTATACATATGAAAAATAGCCATAGCATTAAATATTAACCACTGAACAACAGCAGTATACACAAAAAAACTAATATAAAGATAGTATTAACGTTCTAACCAAAAGATTTGCAAAATAATAAATATATACTTGTTCATGGCTTAAAAACAATTGAAAAATTGATGTTTGCCAAGCTATTTATCAATATTTAAGAGTTAAAAATTATCATCATTTTTACATTTACAGATACCCCATGTTTAATATCAATTTGAATTAACATAAATTCATAAAATGAGTCCATCTTTTCACACATCATGCATTTTTGTACAACAGCGAATGTATTACATTTTAAAGCACTTTATAATTTGAGAAAAATAGCAAAACCTATCATGAAACATTATTATAAATTCTATTTTATTTGGATGACATTGTATTTACAAATAGTTTTTATATCATTACAAGAAATACACTTTTCATTAAATATTAACCACTGAACAACAGTAGTATAATAAATACTCGCTTTCAATTATTTAATATTGAAATTACACAAAATTCAATGCAATACACTTAAAACATTTGAAAAATCATGTTTGGTAAGCCCAATATAAATTATTTTTAATTTGTTTTTCATAGAATGAATTGCATCATTTGCGGAAAATCCTTCACCCGGCGCGACAACATGAAGCGGCATGTGAATACCCTCCACCGCAATTTTGTTTGCGGTATTTGTGGAGTGAGAAAGAAAACATACTAAGTCTCACAACAGATAAAATATATACTATCTTTTTACAGTTCATGTTTTTTTGTACTATCATTAGAAGAAATATGCTTGACGAGCGGCTTTTAATATGAAATTTAGAGGTTTTTACACAAAAACATAGTTTATGCCTAATAAAAACTAATTCATGTTTGGTAAGCCTACTATTTAAGACAAAAATTATTAGTTATTTCCATTTACAACAGATAGCCCACTATTTATCAATATTTAAGGCAAAAAATTATTATTAATTCCCTCATTTACAACAGATTTCCTTGCTTAATTTCAATTTTTAAATAACATAAATTCTTAAATTGATTTAGTTAACTTTCTTATAATATTTGAAAAGGGTGAGAAAGAAAACATACTAAGTCTCACAACAGATAAATATTAAAACTAAAATAAATATATACTATTTCAAAATGTTTCTACCTTTTATAGCTGTGTTTTGTTATACACAATCCAAACCATTTTGCATGTAAATATCAGTCGCCATTCCGACATGCTTCAGAACTAACCCCATCAGGTTAACTGAAAGAAGAAACACAATCCTATCAGGAATTTTATCTTATATGGTATATGTTTGAATATCTTTTTCGATCGCAATTATAGGAATACAATTAGTTTCACATACCTAATGCGGGTGACAGATTGGGCAAAGTATCGGGGGGATCACCAAACTAATCCTTTCAGAACATCGCTCGCATCTGATTATTTCATATTCTTAAAAAAAAATATATGCCGAATAATATTTTACATCCCTTTTTTTTCATAAAACTCACCTATCATGAGTAAATTAAGCACAAAATGGCTCAGCACCCTGTGTCGATATATTTCCCGCAGAGGTGCAGAATAATAGCACATCGTGCATAATATATCATCACCCCCTTCATGCACTCGCACGAAGCCAGCAGCAATCACGCACATATTATTAATAGGTATCAATTGATGACGTCCATATCCGTCATCTCGGTACACATCAACCACAATGTCACCCGAACCACGAGATTCATAACCATTGTCTGTATCAACAGACGGCAAAGTTAATGTTGAATCTGAATTTTGATCATCCATCACCTTAAACAAAAATTAATCAATATTAAATTCTACACCCCCAACCATCTTTAAACATCAACAAAAATTATTTGATATTAAAATACCACTCACAAAAATAAACAAACTAAATAAACACAATTAATAGCCAACAATAAAAGATGCAGGGAAAAACAAAATCTACTTCGAGGCACACTATCAAAACTAATATAAAATGATCTACTACACATCTATATATAACCAACCCCCACTAATGACCTTAAACGAAAAAAATTCTCACTGGAAATGGATAAAGAAAACACAGGATTACCTAAAACAATCTTCTCAACATCTTCAAATGATTTTTTTTATTATCATCATAAACATCCAAACAATTGCCAACCCAATTAAAACTAGGACCCTTTAACGATAGACGATTAGCATTAAATTAAAAAAATATAACCAAGTATCATAACTTTCAATACCATAAAAGCAAATTACCGACATCCGTTCCAGACAAAAAGCCCTAAAACTCGACATTGGTCAAATAACTGATTACACCCCGTACCGTAAGAATTATTTACATAATGAACCCTTAGGGAAGAATGCGATATATATACATATTTAGTAGATAAATTAAGAACAAATTTAGTTTCACCAATTATAGGAACCCCCACATATCAGTCAGCAAATTAACAAAAAAGATTGATTTAACCAATTCCAACGTTCTAACAAAGAAACGCACTTTATGTATCTGGAGACGTCTTCAACATAATTGAAATTCCACTTAGTCCGAGCAGATCACAACCCCATCATACCGACAAAGGAATGAATACCAATAAACCTGTCACAATCAACAAACCCATTAGAAAACGAGACAACCTCCCAGCAGCTGTAAATTAAATGCTAATGATGCAAAAATACCTAAAAATATTTCGTAAAACAAGAGTATTTTAGTTAAATATACAATAAATATTATTCAGTATTGGAATACACAATGAATAACACAAATTTGAGTAGAGAAAGATAAATATTTCTAATTACACATGTGTGAATTTGAATTTACATCACCTGCCCGAATAGAGTGTCTTATATATGGATAGTAAAGTCGTCGCGTCCATACAAATACATTTCTCACATACGTATGTATATAGTCACCGCGCTTATGTGCAAACTACTACGGCGGATACAACCCTTCGCATACATACGTAGGGTAGCAGGTAGTCATTTGCTGACCGTCATTATTTTTAGTCCCATCGCTTCGTATATATAATGCATCATTATTAGAGGTTCCTAATAGATGAATTTTATTCATAAATATGGGGATGTTTAAAATGAAAAATAGGAAGTATACATATTCTCTTTATTTATTAATGTATACAAGATATATTTATTTATAACATTTTTATATATTTATTTTAGCAATATTTATCACCAACGCATACTCTCTAAATCGGATTTTTTCAATTTCGGATATAAACCTCATAATTCTAATGTTCAACAAGTCATTCTTCTGTCTAAGAACCCTCCGCCTGCTTTAGGAAATTGCCGCAAATGCCAACAAATTGACGAATAGCCTCATATCTTTTTATTTATACGTACATATATTGTGAATTATTACACTAATTATAACACAATTTTAATTATAGATAGACAAACATTATACAGGTATATTGCAAACATGTAATGCTAAGATAATCAGAGTGATATATACATACATGTAAAGAAATTTATAATTTATTCAATCTCTTATTAAAAGAGTTATTAATATTTTTCAAATGAATACCTGACAGTGGTGGAAAACTGTTGAAATTTGGATAGATTAATAGTTACATATGCGAGCTTCAGAATAGCTTCTGAACATGTTGGGTTGTAATTTGGTATACAATAAAAGGCAGCGGGGAACTGAACCGCCCCCCAAAAAAAGGTATTTAATATTAAATCGTCGATTCCCCATCACAGAAAAATAGTGTATCATACAAGGGAAAAAAGTATTAGATTTTAGCTCGAGGTAAGATAAATTACCGAGAGCTAAAATCTAATTTTTTCCATTGTATAATACACTATTTTTCTGTG